>CM042188.1:35108864-35122796 GCA_023539305.1 Ilex asprella | reverse complement strand
CAGCAGTGGCAGTGGCGGGGTAACGATGGTGGGGTGACGAAGGGGGTGGGGGTGATGGTGGTAAAGGTAGTTGTGGTGGTGGAGCAGTAGCGGTGGTGGTGGTGGTGAGGGTGGGGATAAAACAGTTTCAAATACTATTATTTTTTATAAAATACTTATAAAAAATAATTTCTATTAGTACTTTTAAAAAAAAATTCTAAACACACACTTAGTGGCTTATTTTTCCTATTAAATTTAGGTGTTAATATTAGTTGTTAGATTAACTTTAAAGTAAAATTTAAAGCAATCTCAACTCCAAATAATAAAAATTATTTTATTTATCTTTTGAGATTTAAATTGTAAACTATTTTATTATATATAATATATTCCAATCCAAACTTTCTCAGTCTTATTATTTTGGTCTCCAAAAATAAAATCATATTAATTGTTTTTTCTTTTTGGAATTGGGATTCCATCATAAGTATTTTTCTTTTTTGATCCCTTTATCAGATGACAATTTGGGAGGAAGACACGAATTCATGAATAGTATAATAATTAGAGCAATGATACATGTACTCAAAAAATTGACTTAATCAATCACTAACTTGAAAAATTGAATTGATCAAACGTGTCTATTTTTTAAGTACAGATAACATTTCTCTAACAACTTAGACTAAACATTTAATTGGTATTGTACAATATAATACAAATATTTTTTTATTTGATTTATCTTATCCTGTATATCATAAATTTGGTTAAAAGAAAACAAGTTTTAGTCACATTTTTTTTTTTTCACATATTACACCATCGCAGTTCAAATTTCTAAAAATTTGTCCTAATGATATAATTTCATTACAACTGTTAGATTAACACTATATTTTAATATTTAATGGAGGTCACGATCAATCCAATGACTATAATAAATTAAGTCACAATAAAATTATTCGATTCAAAATGATAAGACACACATAACGCGACTCGAAGAATATCTTCTTATTTTTTTCTTTTTTTAAACGGTCAATAATATTTGTATTAACTTACACATACTTTGAGTAATACTCTCCTTGATCCGGTCAAGGAGGTCATTTAAGCTTGGATTACGAAATTCTTAAGAGAGAAATTTTTATGGTCACCATCAGGTGGGATGGTTCAGTGAGGTATCAACCGAACTTTTTGTCTTGAGGTTACATATTCGAATCTTGGAGTCCACATTAGAGTTCAGTAGTTGACCGCTATATTAGCCTATTTAATTTTGATTCCGAGAAAAGTAACGAACGTTGTCAGAAGCCTCATGATCCCACTAATAAGAGTCTATTAGAGTGGTTTATAGTTGCTCTCTTTTATCTTCACCCCCTTTTTTAATAAGCAAAAAAAAATTATTAAAATTCAAATTAAAAATATTTGCATTTATACCTCATTCTTGTTATTAGTTCAGCTATCGTTGGAGTTGAATATCTTTTGTTAGTAGAGTGAACAACCCAAAAAGATGTCACAGAAGTATTACTTAAAAGTAAGTCAACTAGGCGGTGATGTTAAAAGCACCAATTGCCAAGTCAATGGAACTTTAGATCAAAGTTAGGCATTGATCCAACGTCCCAACTAACGGTTTTAATTTAAGTGCAAACCCAAACCCCATGTCCATGTGCTTGACACTCATTGCAAGAGGGTTCCTTGTCCAACCCCTCATATTCAAGTGCCCTTTAGCCCAAGAACTTTCTTTATGAAGAGAAACTAGGGGTGGCAATCGTGTCGTATCGTGTCGTGTCGTGTTTGGGTCGTGTCAAATCCGGTTCGAGTTGAAAACACATCAACCCAAATACGACCTGCGAACTAAACGGGTTAGGTCATTGGGACACGAACACGACCTGACTCGAAACACGACTAACCCGACACGACCTGTGACCCGAGATTTAAACAGGTCGTGTTCGGGTAAACACGACCCAACCTGCCTAACACGATCCAACCGACACGACCCAACCCGACACGACCCAACCAAAAAAGGAAAATTTTAGACATTTTACAACTATCCCAAAACAAATATAAACATCACAAATATCCAAAACAAAGACATTAAAAACATCACAAATATCCCAAAACAAAGGCATTAAAAACATTACAAATATCCCAAAACAAAAACATTAAAAACATCACAAATATTCTAAAATAAATACAAATCTCCATAATATTACAAATATTCAAAAAGTTTTACTAATATCTCAAAGCAATATTACAAGCATCTTTCAAATCCTCTTCATCTCTTATGACGCACACACTTCAACAATCAAGATCCACAATCACATTTGAACATTGCACTGACGCATCCTCCTCATTTTTGTTCAAAGTCGAATTTATAACATCTTCTACCAGCTCTTCCAATTGCACTTGTGAATTTTCTAAATGACAATAAGAAAAACATATAAATAAAAATTCAATATTTGTAAAAATAAATAATTATCGCAATCATTACAAATTATATTTATTACCTTTTTCTGCACATAACCAATCCCTGGTGCACATCAAGGCCTCCACAACATGAGGCTTCAAAGCACTACGGTATTGGTCAAGTACCCGACCACCAATACTAAAAGTTGATTCTGAAGCAACCGTAGAAATTGGAATAGTTAACACATCACGAGCCATAATAGCAAGTTCCGGATAACGATATTGATGAGCTCTCCAATAATCAAGAACAAGAAGTTTTGTTTCTATGTCAACCCTAGGCTCATCCAAATACAATTGCAATTGATTTTTTTGTGATTTAATACCAGATGCATTGCTCTCAATGACAAATGCCTACATTATCAAAATCACAAACTTTTAAATCATAGACTATCAATAGTATTAATCTAATAAAATAAAAAATATAAAACAAAAAAATAATTACCTTCAAATCTAACACAGACTGTGAGTTCAAGATTGACTCACAAGCAACTAGACCACCACGGGGAACAGTCGATGATTGAGAAGAAGAGGTGACAACAGATTTGCTCATATACTCATCAAATAGAGAAAAAAGTTTGTCTCGAACATGAAAATACTCAAGAGAGCCTTCACCATAAAACTTCTTATAGCACCACTCCACAAAGTCAAGTTTATAGCGAGGATCAAACACAATTGCAATGGCCAATATCACGCTATACTCCAACCAATACTTCTCAAATTTTTCATACATTTGACAAGACATTTTTCTCATAAAAGTATCCAAACTTTGCATTTCTTTATTCAAAGTCAATTGAATACTGAAAACTTGCTGAAAATACAAGTTTGATGTGGGGTACTTGGAGCCAGAAAAGATAACAGTAGTATCATAGAATTTTTTTAAAAACATTTGAATCTTTTCAACTTTGATCCATTCCTCTTGAGATGGGCAATGCTTAAAATTAGAATCCACAAGTTGCAAATGACAAAAGGCACGACGGTAGTAAATTGCACTTGCAAGCATCAAATATGTTGAGTTCCATCTAGTAGGAACATCTTGCCTCAAACTTTTTTTGCTATCTAAAGATGTCTGAGCAACACACTCTAAGAATTTTTGTTTTCTTGCCTGAGAACCTTTTACATACTTTCTAAAATATCCCCATGCCTTTGATGTGGAAGTACGTTGTTGCTTTTCATCATTCTTATTATCTCCACTATCTGTATCTGAGGCAGCATTGGATGTATTCTCAAACTCAATATTGACATCTACAACCGGTTGAGTACATGATGTATCCTCCATTTTTGTAGCAAAATTATTTGACAATTAGAAACCTAATGAACATTCAAAAAAAAAATTTAGTGAACAAGTGAGATATATACACTATGTGAAACAAAAAAGAAGTTGGAGTGGGAGTTATGGTCTCATACATTATTTTATCCTTAATTTCGGTTCCATGCAACATGACATGCAATCTTTAACATCGTCAATATATCCTTATTTTTTTTAGAGAATAATATGATCCATCGCTATTCTTTCAATTGCACAAGAAAGAATCATTAATGTATGAGGATCAAAAATAGAAATCAAATGAGGTGAAAAGCCGCTTAATTAAGATTTGTAAGACCCAAGTCATTGCCATAACAACAGAAAAACAAATTAATTAAGAAAAAACAACAAACAAAGTTATGGTCTCATACATGAGCTAAAAAAAGAAGAACTACTAAAATATCAGGTGGGCAGTTATAAAAAATCAACAGACATAGATACAAGTCATAGATACAAGTCAGGATATGAGCACAAAGCAGACTATATTTCCCCACAAAGAACGATCGAACGAAATCATCAAAATCAACAAACCTTGTGGAAATTGAACACCAAATCTAGTTCGCACACGTTGCTGATTACAATAAATATATCAAACGCAAATCCACCCAAAACAATAAAACAGACAATGAACTAAAGAGATCATCTTCCTGTTATTGATTAAATTGTTCTCTTTTTATCTCTCTTAAAACATAATTACTTCAGTGTTTAAAAAATTGGAATACAAACCTCAATGAAATTTGTAAACTTGGGATCTCTGTTCACAACCAACCGATGAACCTACACTCGCAAACAAAATCATATTAGAAAATAAAACCCTAAGACGAATGCCTTTAAAGCAAATAAAATAATCAAGAAGACCGAGGGAATCCAGATATTACGATGAGGGAGGCGAGTCTGCTGGAGCTGGACAGAAGTTTGGAGGGGAAAAAGAAAGGAAGGCGAACAGAGCTGGAAAAAGGTTTGGAGCTGGACAGAGGTTTGGACAGGGAGGCGGGTCTGCTCGAGGGGAAAAAGAAAGGAAGTTAGGGTTTGGAAAAAAAATAATCCTTTATATAGTGGCGGGTCAAAACAGGTCGGGTTCGTGTCAACCCGATTAAATATACGGGTTAATTTGGATTAATTCGGGTTAAGCGGGTTGAACCCGAACACGACCCATTAATACTTCGTGTTGGCGGGTCGTGTCCTACACAGGTTCGTGTAAAAAATTAGTCAACCCAATACCCATTTATTCGTGTCGTGTTCGTATCGGATTATCGTGTCGTGTCAAAAATTGCCACCCCTAAAAGAAACACACCAGTTTGCTTTGATTGAACACATTCATACATAGGTCCCACCAATTCCCTGGTAATACTTGGCATGAAGAAGAAATTACATTTTCTAGATTGAATTGTAAGTAGGGTATGACAGCATTTAGTTGGTGACTTCATTTTCAAGAACAAAATCTTGGAAAATTTGATATTTTTTTGGTATATAAAATAAATTTATATAATAAAGTGCAATACAATTTTTTTTTAATTTTTTTTCAATGGCAAACAGGAAACAATTCAAATCTAAAAAATAAACAAAATAACTTTTATTTTTTCCGTTGACATCGTTTTAAATTTTACTTTTAAAGTTAATTCGATGGTTAATATTAACTCCCCAAATTTAATAGGCAAAATAAATCCCCTAAGAATATGTTTGAGAGAACTTTTTTATAGTGTTTTTAGAACTTACTTCTTGTAAGTGCTTTTAAAAAAATAGTGTTTGTAATTGCCCCACCACCATTATCACCACCACTGTCACAATCACCACAGCCACCGTTGTCACCCCACCACCACCTTTGCCACAACAACCACCACCACCGCTGTAGCCACTCCACTTCCCCTACCACAACCACTATCATTATTACCACCACAGTCGCCACCTCACATCCACCTCTATCATAACCACCACGACCATCACCATCATTACTACCATCGCCCCACCACATCAATCTCACCCCCACTGCCCCATCACTATCACCATCATCACCATTACCACTGTTACCTCACCACTACATTTGTCATAATCATCACCACCGCGTCACCACCACTCACACCGTCACACCACCATCACCATTATGACCACCATCGTCGCCACCACCATTACCACCTTCGTCACCCACCACTGAATGTTACCACCATCACCCACTGTCACCTCCTACCACTATCATCATTTCATTCTTATATTTATTATCACTATCACCATCATTCCACCACCACCGTTACGCATCGCCACTACCCACCATCACCATTGTTGTCCACCACCACCCATCGTTGTCACTCACCTCCACCACACCTACCACCACCGTAATTCACTACCACCCATCACCACCACCGTCATTCGCTACCATCTACCACCACCACCATCATCATTTTTCATCATCGCCACCGCCGCTACCTACAATTGTCACTGCTATAATCATTATCCAAAATCCATCATCGTTGCCACCCAATAGCTGCCACCACTACCATAGTTGTAGTCGTCCATCACAACTATCACCATCTCTCACCGCCACTTCCATCACAACCTACTACAACCGGCACTTAATTCATTTATCTCTCCTCTAAGTTTTGTAATTTGATTTTGAGTGTAAATACAAATATGTTTGTGATTGGATTTTTTTTATTATTATTATGTGTCTTCAAACACGAACAATAACTAGTAAACATATAGATTACTCTACATATTTGTCATGAAATTTTTTTTTCCCTCAATACCACACAACTAACTATCTATGAGAGAGCCCACCGTAGCTATGTCAAAGCTGAAGCTAAGATTTCACCGAGATGTCGTAACTGTGAAGACTCGAACTTAAGTATTGAACGATAAATCCTTATTTATTGAACCAACTACTCAGTGGTAAAAAAAAACTAGGAAGGTAGTTGTATACTCCTTTCACATGCAAGTTCAAGTGATGAAGAGCCTTTGTATTTGGTTTTTGGGCATGTCTTCGGTATTTATATTATGGTGAGCTATAAATATCTCAAATTTATATAGATACGTGCCCTAAACTCTTTTACAAAATTAACATATTTTCTTAAACGAAGGAAAAACCCATCTTACTTGTAAAGGTTCAAGTCCATCATAGCCCAACTCATCAAAACCCAGTCCAAGCAACTGTCTGGTTAAACAGTCCAAATCCAACAACGCACCACCCACAGACTATATATTTGATTCAACACAAGGGGCAAAGGACTCTCCCCAAATTTCTACATTAAAAAATTCACCAATTGATGTGAGAGTATCCTGAGAAATTTATTTATCTTGAATTTTTTATTTTTGGCGTACATGATATTCCTTTGATAAAAATCAATAAATAGAAGATTAGTTGAGATGTGTTTAAACTAATTGAAACATCTCTTGACTGTAATAAAAAAAAATTCATATAAACTTTTCTACGTATAGAATATTCTTCTAAATTAAATAAAAATAAAATTAATTATATTGAAAGGAAAATGAGAAAAATATTCACTTACAACGGTGATATCATATATGTCTATTTGATTCGAACGAGCGTTTTGAAAAAAGTTCAGTTCAGTTTAAGTTATGTTATAAAAAAAATAGGATTCTTAAGTTTTACCTTCCTACTGAAAAAACATTCATTCTTCGGTTCATTTTTATTTCTCAAAATACTTCAATTGAAACATGCAAAAAATATGCTAATTTAGAAGCGTCGTATCACCAATCAATAATATCAAAATAAATAATTAAATAAGTCCTTCTAAAATTAATAATCAACTCTCCATATGGGCAAATAACTATCCACTTTTCCTCCTTATAAACAAATAATTACTCTGATTTTAACTACTTAAGAACATCTCCAACAACAAATTGTATTTTAGCTATTCAAAAAGCAATTTTTCTTATTTTAACTATTCACTTTTTCAATACACACTCTAATAGATTCTCTATATTTTTAACTACTCATTTTAAATATTATTTTTTATTTCTTTTGTATTATTTTTTTTGAAAATAATAAAAGGGAGAAAGAGAGAATGAAAAAAATGAGAGGAAGAGAGAAAGAATAATATATATTTATGTTTACATATTTGTTATAATGGTTTTCTATATTTAGAGAATCACTGTAGCAAAAATGTATTGTAGCTATTATGAACAACATCCGTTGGAGCATAAAAAATAGTTTTGATTAGCTAAATTATAGGTATTTTGATCACTAGTGACATCTGTTCGAGATTTTCTAAGAATCACTAATTTAACTACCTACGGATTGGAATAAAAAATTTAATAAAAAAAAACAGTATTATATATCTTAAATTTATATCCCAAATATACATTTTAAATCAATAAAAACTATTAGATGAGTGAGTTTCATCAATTTTTTTTATTGAAATTCATTCATTCAATAATTCTCAGGGATGCGTATTTAAAATATAAATTTCGGACAAGAAATTTGGCAACCACACTCTCTAGAGCCTTGTGCCATCTCACTGCCCACCATGTGCCATATCAGCCTCCGGTTCTCTCTGTAACAGCCACGTTTCCTAATCTCCCTTCTTTGTTTATTCTTTCTCCGCCGCCCTCCAAATCTTTTTTCCCTCTCTGTCGATTCTCTCGAATTGCAATTGCAGATCATCTCGAAGATGAGTGATCAAGTGGTTTTGCCGGTTGTAGGTAATGGAAACAATCACAACAACAACGATGATCACAGTCACAGTAACGTTTTGAACATTTATCCTCTCAGCTGTTACTATTTTGGTTCCAAAGAAGCCGTCCCATTCAGGGACGAAACCATTGCCGATCGTGTCCACCGCATGAAATCCAAGTACCCCTTTTCCCTTTCCTTCTTCTCCGTGTGCGTGTGTGTGTTTATATTCCTGATTCATTCATATATACATGTGTTTCTCTTGATATAGTTCAATATGGTTCACTGTTTTCCAAGTATTTTGAATGTGTAATTCTTTATCGTTTCCAGCTTCGATGCTTACGGATTGAGGACTTGCGTTCAGGCTGTACTTCTGGTCAGTACTCTATACCCTCTGCTTCTTCAGTTACAGATAGATATATGTATAAAATGACTTTAGATTCTTTGTTTTTTGCTTAAATTAAATCAAAACTGAAAGTAAAACCATGTATGATTTTATTATTCGACTTCCTCGATTTACCCACAAATAACTTGTTAACCTATTGATATTTGCTGGCAAAAATGTTTCATGTTCAGATTATATTATAGTCACTAGGGATTTATGAATGGGGGGTAAGAAAGAAAAAGAATGAAGATCTTTTTTGGTGGCACTGCAGATAGTGTCTGTTATTAATGTAGTTATTGATATTCTAGGAATGAGCTGAATGTTGCCAGGGTGAATGGATTGTTTGGAGCTAGTATTTGACAATTTTGGTTTTGCCAATTAGAGTTGAGACAAGAAATCGCAGAGTGGTTTTGGAAATTAAGGTGGTATTGCTAACTGAGATAGTAATATCTTATGAATGCTTAGTGTGACAAAGTGTTTTGAGAGTAAGAGTGACCACTTTGTGCACTGACATAAAAGATGTTTAATTGGTAGCCGATCTACTTCAAGAACCCTCGCTAAATGGGGCCAACATGAGTGATAGTTTTAATGGTTGTCAATTAACCTAAGCATTTGGTTTTTTTCTTTGTTGCCAAGTAATTGTCTTACATTGCAGATCCATTCGCCACACAAATGCACAAAAGCACATGCATATATACAAACTCCATATTTGAGGATGGATGGAGGAGATTTAAGTGTCTTTTTCATTTGTTTGTTGATGATTAATCAGGGATGCAAGAGATATATGCTCAACCAAGTCAACTGGTCTTGATCTCAGCTATGCTAGAGCTATATATAAGCTAAAAATATTGTTTTATTTGTGAGCACTTTTCAAGTTTTTGTGTTTAGGGTTAGTCAATTTTGAAGTAGGCTTAATTATATTGCTTAGAATTATGAAGATAATTTTACCGGTATGATTGACACGTAATTAGATGTGTCTACAAAGTTAAGGATTCAAATTTGTATTTTTATTAGATCTTTGAAGAGAAAGAACATTTGAGAATTAATGGTTGTTTTGGGGTCATTTTCTGTCAACAGTATCTTGTTCTTTGTCCAGCCCTTGTTTTTCATTTGGGATGTCAAGTCAGGGTACTTCTTTTTAAGGCCTTTCTCGTTGATCATAATACTTTCCATTTTCACAAGGTTGTTCAGTCAAGTTGAATGGTTCGGTCAAGTTTGTTCAGTTAAGTTGATTGGAGATTTTGTAGTGTAGGTACTTCAATGGTTGGACAGATGAGATAATTGTGGTTTTGAATTGCAGGTTGAATTGTTCAAACATCCTCATTTGCTGTTGTTGCAAATAAGGAATTCTATACTTATGCTCCCAGGTGGTCGCTTAAGACCAGGTGAATCAGGTAAGACACCATCTTAGTAATTCATGCTATCGATTCGTAATTGAAGTTGTGGACATCCTTAGATTTCTTTTTCATCCTGCAGATATCGGTGGCTTGAAACGTAAGCTTTCAAGCAAGCTATCTATTGATGAAGATGGTAGCCGACCTGATTGGGAGGTATATGGAATTTTATTATGGCATTCCTATTTGAGTAACTTCAGTGCAAGTTTTGTAAGGGTCTTATTTGCGATGTTTAGGTGGGAGAATGCCTTGGGATGTGGTGGAGACATAACTTTGAAACGCTGCTGTATCCATACTTGCCACCTAATGTGAAATGGCCAAAGGTAATCAGCTGCGAAAAGAATTGCTTCCTTTATATTTTCTTTACTGGCATGAATCCCTCATTCTGATGTGCTTGTCCCGATTTGTAGGAGTGCATTAAACTCTTTCTTGTGAAGTTACCTGCAAGTCAAAAGTTCATTGTACCTAAAAACCTAAAGTTGCTTGCAGTTCCACTGTCTGAAATTCATGAAAGCCAAAAGGTACATACAATTCACTCAGAAGTTATCCCATGGAGAGACTGAATCTCGTTTTGTTTCTCTAGGGTTGACAATGAGTCCACTTATTGCCATATGGATGGACTAATTAGTCAACATTATGATAATTCAATACGTAGCTCATATTTTCCTCAACTTGTTTATATTGGTGTCTCTTTATCCACCTTTTGAGCTACAATTGCATTTTGAATTTCAATTAGCACACATGAACGCTAAAATTTGGGTTTAATGCATTTAATTGTTGTATTTTGTAGAAATACGGACCGATAATATCAGGAATCCCACAGCTGCTGTCCAAATTCTCTGTGAACGTTGTAGAGTCCTGAAATATAGCAGTCTTCAGAATTGATTTGGCTCTAAAGTGAGTAGAAAAACTAGTCAGAACAATGTGTTGTAAAGAAACCATAGCCTGCAGATGTAAATACCAATGATTCACTGAGATAATATTAGCTTTCCTGAAGCTATATATTTAAGTTATTATGGTCATTCTAATGTGATTCCTTTGTTGGAATTCCTCAATGCTTTCAAGTTTCTGATTAACAATTGTCCTGATTACTCCTCATTTGTCGTTCTTTTTGTTGCTAATGCTAGGGATATATGCTGTCAATGCCTAAGAAGGGCCTTGTAGAACATTACTCAGAAAATTTTCTTTTTTTTAACCCTTAAGGTTGGTCTAGTTAGTAGTCAAGCTTGCCTTTTCCTTGCAGGAAAATGTCTCAGGTTCAATACTTTCCACATCTCCTAAGGGCCAGTCACTTTTGCTCTTCAGGGACATGTCTTTAAACTAGTTCGAGATACTATAGCCAGCTCAAAGCTCGAGGAAGTAGTCGGTGTAAACTTGAACATCTTATAGCAAAAAAAAATTTGATTTTGTTTTTTTGTTCTTTCTTTTTTAACTTCTAATGGTGTTAAAAATATATAGAAGCTTGAGTGACGCTATGTAGAAGTCTTTGTACGCTTGATGAAAGGAATTATGAAAAGTTCTGTGATTTGTGGGAAGATCAGAATTCGATCGTTCATGTTGGGACAAGGCATTGACCATACTTTGAATTATCAAGTTTTAAGCTAATAGCTTAGGTCCCGTTTGGTAACGTTTAAATTTTTTGTTTTTCGTTTTTATTTTGATATTTAAAGAAAACAAGAAAAAAAACTCGTTTGGTAACCGTTTATGTTTTTCATTTTTGTAATCGTTTGACAAACGAGGGGCGATTTTTAAAAACAAAAAAAATCGTTTTTGATTTTCGTTTTTTGTTTTTCAAAAACGAAAAATGGAAACGTTACCAAACGGGGCCTTAGTTTGTGAGTCACATGGAATGTTACCTGTGGCCTTGTACAGTTTAAATCCCTAAGCCAATACGTGTAGGTTGAGTAAAGATTTTCTTTTTTTTTTCCTTTCCCGGAGGACCTATCTTGCATTGTTCCGTTTAGGGTCTTCATCGACTCCTTTGAAGTTAACCAGCAGCATTTGATTTACATTAATTCTTGTCATTTTTACTGACAGTTCTGTAATGTAGGATTATGTTATAGTTCGAGTTGACCTTGAGAAGCACTTAAGGTTTTTCATCAGGCTGCAATGACGACGCTCAGACCGAGGTTCCACCTTGATTACCGCTCCAACCTTTTTCACCAGCCAAAAAAACCAAAAAATGAACATTGTTGCCCGCGTGTATTCTGGTGCAACCATAACCTAATTTGAGGAAGAGGAAAAGAAAAAGAAAGATGAACGAAGTCTAAGAATTGGTGTGAGCATTGGTACATGTCGCCGTTTCAGTCCGGTAACAATATTTTTTTTTTAACGGTGAGAGATGTTCGAGTTAATTTATGTGTATTTTAATTAATCTCTTTTTAGTCTAGTAAAAAATAGGTCATCCACATCGAGACTAGATAATTCACGAAAAATAAATCTTTCATAGTTTAACTTTAAAAAATTGTCATGATTCGAATTAAGAATGTTTGAATTTATAATTCGTTTCTAATATCACTAGATTCTTTATTGTATTTCTACTTTTTATTTAATAAAATTTTGGTGCATTGAAAATATTTTTACTTTATCATTTCTTAATATTTATTATTATTATTTGAATCAATAATTATAAATAATTTAAACCAAAATTAACAATTAAAAATAAATTTTGACATACGATATTAATTTAGTAGGCAGGCTTATCCTTACATTCAATTCTGGCCGACATTTTTGGCCAGAAAGGACGACTGTTTATCACCATTGCTCTATGCCTAACTATATGTTCGTACTCTCGAGTCTCAATGACTTCGTGACTGTTTATCCCACTCTGCAGTAAGAGCACGAAGTAAAATTTTAGACCATGTTTGATTTTTATCTGAGAAATTATTTTTTATTTAGTGAGAATTATATTCAAATTTTTTGAGATTTGTTAACTAATCATTCAGATCTCTTGATATTTGAAATATTATACACAAACTTCTAAAATTTGTATACACGTAGCACTTTGACCCATGCTATAAATATATTCGATAATAAATTATATTCAGATTCCCTGAAGTTTATAAACATATATTATTTAAACCTCTTAAATTTAAAATGTTATACTTAGATAAAAAATATTTACAATTAAAATTTATATTCTATTGTACAATTTTATGAAATAAAATCAAAAATAAAAATTCAACTTTTAAAAAAAATTGTAATTAGTATACAATTATATTATCTATTGAAATTTAATTTGGTCGTTTAAACAACCAAATTAAAATACTAAATTACCCGAATTAAAGCTAAAAAATGTTGTGTCTATTATAGTTTGACCACTTATTTAATTTTTTAATTTTATTCTAATATATAGCATAATTGTATACAAACTAATTAACTATGATTTTTTTTTCAAAATATTAGATTTTTATTTTTAATTTTTTTAAATAAATGACATAATAGAACGTAAATTTTTGTTATAACATTCATGTTATATTATGGAATGACTTAGATCATTTGTTTGATTTTTTTAGTTTCATTTTAATCGATAGTATAATTATATATTAATTATGATTTTTTAAGAATTTTTTTATTTTAATAAATGATACAATAAAATATTAATTTTAGTTGAAAATTTTAAAATATTTGATATTTTATATTTGATTGGAGTATTTTTTGTTTCAGTATAATATTTTAAGCTTAAGCGGTCTAAATGTTATATGTCTACAAACTTCAGAGGGTGTAGGTGTAATTTATTAACGGATATATTTACAGCAAAGATTTAAATGTTACACGTGCAGAAACCTCAAGGAGTCTGTGC
>CM042188.1:35074816-35093604 GCA_023539305.1 Ilex asprella | reverse complement strand
GGTGGTGGGGGGTGATGGTGGTAGAGGTAATGGTCGAGCGGTTTAAAATACTATTATTTTTTTAAAGTATTTATGAGAAATAATTTCTATTAGTATTTTTAAAAAATTACTCTAAATACACCCTTAGAGACCTATTTTTTCTATTAAATTTAAGATATTAATATTAACCATTAGATTAATTTTAAAGTAAAATTTAAAGTGATATCAACTGTAAATAACAAAAATTATTTTATTTATTTTTTGATATTTGAATTATAAACTATGTTATTATATAAATATACTAGAGGGATTGACCTGAAAGTCTTGGTGGCCCATTGAGCCATTGGCACTTCATATGAAGAGCAGCTTCTGGCCGTGGTTTAAGGCCTTTTAAGCCCACAAGGCAAACCTGATTTTGGGCTACTTGGCCCATTTGTGAGGCCGAATATATAGCACTACCGGTAGGTCAAATCCGTCTTTTCATGCAGTACGACACCAGAAGCAGAGGCGATGTATCTCCGAACAAACGTAAGAATATTTTGCCCCCTTTCTCCCTCTAACACCTCTCTCTCTCTCTCTCTCTCTCTGGAGTTGCATTGTGTTCCTTTTGTCCTCTCTCTCTGAGTACGCATATTCATGTACTTTTCCTTGAAAACTAGTAGTTTCCGATTATATCTTTTCTCTGTTGCTTTCATTTTCTGCATTTATTGTGCTTTATATTAAGCTAAGCTTTTTAAAAACGGGTGGCGAAGCTGCGTATGTGTGTGTATTGAACGGCCATGGACGGAGGAGCACTGTACAATCCTCGCACAGTCGAGGAGGTTTTCCGAGATTTCAAGGGTCGACGAGCCGGCATGATCAAAGCCCTCACCACTGGTGCGCATTATAATACACACCCACTTTTTTTTTTTTTTTTTGATTTTTCGAGTTTGAATTTTAGGGTTTTTGATTTGATAGTTCTATTGTCGCACATTCTTATGCTTATTTAACTTTTTATTTTTGCAGATGTTGAAGAATTTTATCAGCAGTGCGATCCTGGTTAGTTAGGGCTTCTTGTTATACATTGATATGTACTAATTGCGCATTTATTTTGAATTTTCAAGGTGATGGTTGGGACTGATTAGGTTTACATGTTCTGATTAAAACAAAAAGGGGGGAAAAGTGTAGTTTTATTAAATTATCTCTCATTTTCGGAAAACAATTTATCCTAATTTTTTTTCCTGGTTGTAAATGGATATTGCGTCTGCGTGTTGGTTTACTCTTTCACCTTTATCTAGGTATTTATGATGTGGAACAATGCTATAAGGACTTAATTTGGGACTCTAATTCAATGTAGTCACTAGAGTTGTTGCGAGTTTCAATGTTAGATAGAGTTTACTTTCAATCCAATGACGGCATTGTATTGAGTCCCAAATTAGGTCTAAATAGTATTTTTCTTATGAGGAATGTGTGAATTTTGCGTCACCTCATGATTAGTGGCTCCATTTGATTAGCAGAAGTATGTTATCTTTTGCTATCACCTTTTTTAAACCTACTTTTTTCTTTTTTGAATTTTTGTAAGCAAAAAGAACTATTTTGTGTAACTTTTGTTTTTCTGCTTTCTCTTTATTTGTCTGGCTTAACTACCTTCTCCCCAACTGTAACTGTATTACATGAGTAGCATAAACCCAAGATAGTTGTTCATGTCCATGACTCAATCTTCAACAAATGATTCATTCCATGAATAGTTCTATAGATGGACAAATGTGGTTTATATGACTCTGCCCTAAAAGGTTGGGTTCTCTCTGAATTTTATTTGTTGCTTAAATGTCAGGACGTGAGTGTAAATAGAGAATGAATAGTACTCCCTGTAATTTTTTTATATTTCTTCAAGAGGGCAATGAGAAGTTATGTGTGGGATTGATGAAAACACATGCAAAAGTTATTATTTGAAATATTTATCAATTAGGATTGCTCACTTAATTGCTTTGGAGCATCTTTAGTCAAGATTGAAGTAATGTGTAGCAAAAGTTGATGTATATTATTTTCTTGGTTTCTTTGTGGATGAGTTAAAATAACTCAACTGCCACCATATCTCCATGAAACACGGAATGGAATCTCAATATTGAAGGAAGACAAAACTCACTCTGAAAAATCCTCCACAAAATCTCATTTACCTACTAATTTCGGTGTTCAAACACAAAAAAAACTGAATTTGATATCATAGTGTGACGACCTACTGTGGAACAATAAAGTGACATCATAATGTGGCTATTTAGTATGACATCATTGAAGTAAGGCTTGGACAGTACAATTAAACACATACTTTCACTTGGTTTTAATAAAAGTGACATCATACTATGACGACTCAGTGTGACATCTTTGACATAAGAGTTGGACACTACAATTAAATACACATGTCCCTTTAGTTTTAAGAAAGTGGCATCATAGTGTAATGACTCAATGCGACACCCTTGACATAAAGCTTGGACACTATAATCATAGATGAACATACTAAAAAAATTGCTGGATGAAAATTAATGCCCAATTAATATAATATTATAATGTTGTTATAGAAGAAAATCTAAGTAAGTAATTAAAAAATAGCTAAGTATGCTAATAAAAAAATAAAAAAAACATAAAATCAAAACTTCGTACATAATATTATGTTTCTTCTGTTTGAGAAATTTGAACGTAAAATTCGTTTTCAGTGATTGATTTTTAGAGAATGTAAATTTCAGCTTGTGGTTTTGAAAAATTCGGAGAAAATGAATTTCGGTGAAAATGAAATTCATTGATGGCTGAAAGTAGATAAAAAAATGTTGGCTATCTTATTTAAAATTCAAACACATTGTTCTAATAATTTAGGAAACTACCAATAAACTGAAAATATCCCAAAAATAAGGAAAGTTAGCTGGCAACACTATTAATGTAATCATTTCAAAATTCAAACTATCAATTATTATTATCCATTAGTTTAGGAAATCCTTTATCTTACAAAGCAGAATAAAAAAATATAGAAACTGCCAAATCTTGCATATATTAATTAAAGGGCAATTACGTACTACGAAAATATGCAATTTCAAAATTGTGTACCTGGTTACCAAACAAATACTAAAAAGTGGACTTAAATGCTTAATAGTCTGAACTATGGACTTTAAGAGGAATAAGTCCTAAAAGTTGTATGTCTTCACAATTTCCCCTTAATGCACTCATATGTTTTGTTTTATTTCTTGTAACAGATCTTTTTCAGGTTTACATTCATTCAGAGGCAATTTTTTGTTCTTTATTTGAGATCTAATCTGGCATAAAATTTGTGTTTGTTAGGTGTATGATAATTTGTAAAGGACTTGTGAAACATGTAACAGAATTATTTTGATGGTCTTTGTCCCCTATTGGAATTCAAATGACCTCATTTTAAATGAATTTGGAGCTATGATTACTTCTGTTTGCTCGGACTAATTTTTTTTTTCCAAAATGATAATTTTCCACTTACCCAGCAAATTGATATCAGTGCAGAAATCTTAGGTGACTTTCTTTTTCAAATATGGATGTTCATTAGTATTATTTTATGTTATATAACTTGCAGAAAAGGAAAATCTTTGTCTGTATGGGTTCCCTAGTGAGCAATGGGAAGTTAATTTACCTGCTGAAGAGGTGCCTCCGGAGCTTCCAGAACCTGCATTAGGTATTAACTTTGCAAGAGATGGAATGCAAGAAAAGGACTGGTTGGCTCTAGTTGCTGTCCACAGCGATGCATGGTTACTTTCTGTGGCATTCTATTTTGGTGCTAGATTTGGTTTTGACAGGGCTGACAGGTTTTTTTGCTTTCTCCCTACATTTCTGGGCATTTTGGAATTTAAGTTTATAAGTTACTAGGAAAATAAGGGTTTATTGAAAGTTGAAACATGCCCTTGTTTTCCGGTTGTTTGTGTATTATATGTGTTCCTCTTTGTTATGATGTATAGAGATAAGTGATTGCACAATTTACTTGGCTAATTTTGAAAGAATTGCTTTCTGGGATTTTAACTTTGAGCTGTGTCCTGTAAGGTTGAATTCCTTGATCATGTATAATTGCAAGTAATTGAAAATTAGTATTAGATTTGCTGAATCATTATCAATTAGATGAAATCATGCTGGTTTTCTTAATGCAGGAAACGTCTCTTCAATATGATTAATGAGCTTCCAACAATTTTTGAGGTTGTAACGGGAACTGTAAAGAAACAACTAAAGGATAAGTCATCACTCTCGAACCACAGCAGCAACAAATCCAAATCAAATACCAAAGGGGTAAAAGTGTCATCTTTCTTCCTAGTTCTATTGAATAATTAAATATCATGTGTTAGATTGTCTTGTATGTTTTGGTTTACAGCCGTAGATAATACTATTGTTGGGGCTTTTGGAAAAAATTACTCCCTGCCCAAATTAAAGGATTGGTGTTCATTTGAGTGGTTGGTGGTCAGTAATCAGCCCTGATTGTCATGGCAAATGATTCATTATGTTCTTGATGGTTTTGCTTTGTCCTGTGGAGCTAGGGAGACATCTTTTCTTTTTGGCTGTCTGATACACCCAATGGCTTCATTGAGTTTTCAATATCAGGATATGTTATGGGTGCATACACCCAGTCAGTAGCCTTTTTCAATTGGTTAACCTGTCCTTATCTGATATATAGGTTTGGGACTTTGTTGTATTGCTTAATTGATCTTAAGCTTAGCCTATGCGCAGATGGTGGCAAGCATTCCTTTTTTAAAGGCAATCTTGCCTCTCTTTTCTTGGAAAATGGATTGCCTCAATATTAATGAACTGAAGAAATGCGGAATGTGCGGTGGCCGATCTAGAGCTGTAAGCAAGTCAGGCTTCAACTTCCTTTTCATACTCTCCCGGTTTGGGGGAGACAAAGAATTCTTCTTTTTATTTTTTTTGATTTTTTGGCTTTTTGGTGGGTGGGAAGAGGATGAATATGATAGAGCAGTTTGATATGAAGTCAGTGCAACTGGATGGCTTGTTATCAAGCATTGTCCATGGGTGGAGGAGCTGGTAGAGCATCAAAGTTTTGGTTTTCTTCTGTCCAGCTCGCTTGAATAACTTAGTTTCCTTTTTTTTTTAACTCAAATGAGGTCCACGTAGACAAACCTAGTCCCGAAGAGAATGTTTCAAGTATTGTTTCTGAGATTTATTGATTGTAGATGGTCAAAGGAATGACTGCTGTTGCTGGTCAAGATATGGAAGATATTTCTGTTTATAATTTGTTCCTTTTTCTTGAGTTTAGAGTAGGATCTTTTCATGTTTCCTGTGCAATCATTCTGATGTATGTGTTCATGTATTTCTGTGCATTACTATTTTGCTTAATTCATTATGTTTGGGTATAACGAGGTTATATCTGACTAATACTTTGCTGTGAGCATCCTTGGTTGTTTCCTATTAACATATAATCCCAATTTTAGAATCTATGGTTACAATCCTTACTATGGTTTAATTCCTAGAGTGGAATCGGTAAAATGTTGGAGATTTCCGTTGTATTACTTACTGAATTTACCCTCTTTATCCTTTTCTGAAAGGCATTGAAGATTAAACCAACGTGATTTCAATTCTCATCTCTTTTACATAGCATCCCCACTGCATGCCGCCATTTTTACAGTTCGTATTTTGAAAATACGTGCAGCGAGGTTCTGAATCGCAGGGCAAGTATTCAAAGATGCAAGGAAAGGATGAGGAAGAGGTATTTGAGGAGGAAGATGAAGAGGAGCATGGAGATACCTTGTGCGGGGCATGTGGGGAGAACTACGCTTCTGATGAATTCTGGATTTTCTGTGATGTATGTGAGAAGTGGTTCCATGGAAAGTGTGTGAAGATCACTCCTGCCAGGGCAGAGCACATCAAGCAGTACAAGTGCCCCTCATGCAGCAACAAGAGAGCACGACCCTGATATCCCATTGAGGTTGGTGGGCTCTCAACTTTTGTATTTGTCTCATGTGAGTCTCAGCTAATTGTCCAGTTATGATCAGGTTTTCGGTCTTGTGTGTGAGCAAGGAATGTGTATGAAGTACTAAATACATTGTTTGTACTGTGATATAAGAGTTTCCGAAACTCTTAAATGCATATTAATCGGTTCTAACTTGGATACATGTAGGTTTTTACTCTTGCTGGAATGCATCATTTATTTAGTTTTTTCATTAGGTAAAAACTTATTCCAAGTTGAACACAGGCCTGATAATTTTTTATCGACTTCAAAAAAAAAATGTTCATGGATAATAATTTGTATGGTTTGTGCATGTTGAATTAAAATTCATTTTTGAGATTTCTGTCCAAATTCAGAAGATCTGGCCTCTTTGATGCAGACTAGAACTTTATCCGATCTTGTTAATTGGGGCTTGAATGAGTTATAATCAATTTCTGAAAACACAAGTCTGGTGTTTCTATCATCTCCTTTTCATAAAATTGTAAAACTGGATGCTCTGTTATGTCTCATATGACAGCTGAAAGACTTTTGTGTTTGTCTCAAGTCTCTTCAAGTCTATTTATTACTAGGGTTGATAATTGAGTAGGGTTGATAATCGAGCTGAGTTTTGTGAGTTTAAGTCGAATTCTTAAAAAATTGTTCAAACTTGGCTCATTTAAATCTAGTTCTTTCCAAGCCGATAATCAATCCTATTCATGACGGATGATGGTGGCCTAACTATGGGCCAATGAAGACAGTAGAAAAGTATTTTCTTGTTAGATATTTGAACAAGATAAACAAAAGGTCATTGTCAAGAATACCATTGCTTGGTCCATACACATTCTCACCCAATTTGTTTTTTTTTTTTCCCTTTTATTTATTACATTTTTATTCCTGTCAGCCCCCAGTTCACACATGAATATGGGGAAATTGTCAAAGTAGCAGAAGCAGCTTCTTATCAATATTTGACTTAATAAGTTGTTTGATATTTTCTTATATAAATTTATTGCAAATAATAATGTTATATTTATTGAAAAATAGAATAAAAAAATAGGATCAAATTATGTGACACTGGTGCGATAAAATTTTACACGTGAGACTAAAAACACTACTATTCCAACTTTGTATTATTTGATTCTAATTTTCAATCTCAAATTTACGGAGTTCCAATGTTTTTGATTTGGTTCACCTTGATGCCTATTTGAGAAAATATCTCTTGGTGTTGCTTCTGATTTTGTGATTTTTACTGATTATAAAATCTTGGTTTTGACCTTTGCTTTGAAGGATCGAATGTGGATATCTTCATACAGTTTCCCACAATTTTTTTTTTAATAATCATAAGGTATAAATTCACCTATAAGGAAATTTTCTGGCAACCTCTACAGAGGGGGAGGGATACTTCTCCAACGCCGAGGCATGATCTACCTTCAATTTAGAACTCTCTTATCTTATCATATTTAAGATATCGACTTAAAGGGTTCTTAATAAAAAAAATATTTAATTAAATATCGATCTGAGAGAGTAGTAAACACAAGTATAGACACCCTTGTAACAAAAAAAAAAAAAATATGTATAGATAGTTTCCTAATTCTTCTAATGAAACAAATGTCTGCATCATTGGGTTTGGAATTTCCCCACGAATTTCTTTATTAATGGTGTTTATACTTTCTTTCTTTCTTCGTTGGAGGCTTTGTGGGAAAGCAACCAATCCTCAAAAAAAACAGAAAACAAAGTCATATCCATGTGTTATGTTAGTATAAAATAAAAACAGTTATGACTATCTTATTAAACTAATCTGCCCCGTACAAAATTCAAATACCAGAAAATTACAATATAAATGCATAAAGTCGTCCCAAGTCAAATTTACGCGTTGGAAACTTCTAATGGGTCCCCCGCTTCTTCCCAACACATTTGACCCAAACCCAGACCACTTCCTCGGCGGCGACTTTGTAGTTTTGATTGATCATATATACAGAGAGAACACAGACTACACAGCTAGAGAGAGAGACATACAGTTACAGGTACAGATGAGACCTTGATTTAGATACAGACTGAGTTAACCAGTTTAGAGAGAGAAAATGAATGAAAGGCTGTCAGAGGCAGCTCAAAAAGGAAGTGTAGATTTACTACTGCAACTCCTACAAGAAGATCCTCTGATCTTAGACAGAACCATTGTTTCATGCGTATCAGAAACGCCTCTACACACATCGGCCATGCTCGGCCACACAGACTTCGTCAAGGAAGTACTGAGTCGACAGCCCGAGTTCGCCTCCGAGTTGGACTCACAGGGTTGTTCACCACTCCACTTGGCAGCAGCAAAATGCCACCTTGAAATCGTCCATGACTTACTCCTCGCAGCTCCTGAGATGGGTACGGTGAGGAATTTCGATGGAAGAACAGCTCTGCATGTGGCGGCGATCAAGGGAAGAGTTGGGGTGGTCACCGAGTTGGTCCGAGTGAAGCCTGAGTTAACTCGTGTGTTGACTGACCGAGGCGAGACGGTTTTGCACCTATGTGTGAAACATAATAGGTTGGATGTATTGAAGTTGTTGGAGGAACCGATGAAGAGATATAGTGAGTTGGTGAATTGGAAAGATTGCGATGGCAACAATGTCTTGCATATTGCTGTGGCCAAGAAGCAAATTGAGGTATTCATTTTCGCTTTCCCTTCTCAATTACAGACATGTGTGTGTACTCCAGGTAATTCAAGTGATAACAGATCACAAATCGAGACTTCCTAAGTTCTAACCTCGGTAACCCTCATGAAAATCTTAGTTTTGCATGCCGGCCTGCCTTTGACCGGACCAGATGTGTCTAAGTTAACCCGGATATTCTGACGGTTGAGCTAAAACAAAAATGTGTGTGTGTGTGTGTGTGTTGTTTAGTAAATATGTGAATACAGGTAAAGACTAAGGACCTATAAGTGAAGTCTGAGAAAGTTTGGGAGTTGGGAAATTTCTGAGGGGAATAAAATCAGAATGCAGAAGAAGATAGTTTGTTTTTTGTAACTCAAAAAACAAAGGAAAAAGGGGATACTTGCCGAAAGAAAATGAAATAATTAAGGAGGTTTTCTCATGAATCAGGGAACATATTACAAATGTTTCTCTTTGAATTAGATTTAATTAACTCAAGTCCTAGGCTAAATGATGTAATTAGGGAAACTTAAGGGATTGTGAGTAGAATGGTGTTCATACTTTTTTGGGAATACGAAGGAAATTATGTAATTAGGCAAGCTTAAGAAATTAGCATGCCTGGAAGTTGGAATGAGTAGTTAATGTTGAGCTAGGATGGTGATAAGGACTGTAGTTATCAAATCGAGATTCGTATCGGAAATCAAAATTTTAGATTTGAGAATCGAGAATCGTAAGATTCGACACAAAAGTTGGGCCCCTAAAATTAGCCAAATGAAAAGTTGGGGCGTTTGGGTAGTGGGCTATAGTGGATTATATGCATCCTTCCATCTATTTGATAATTGGTATAACCTAAAACTTGAATGGTTTAATGCATTTGAATTCACTAGAAGTTTATTCTGAAATTATGCAGATTATAAAGTTTTTGCTTACTATTAATGGACTGGAAGTGAATGCGCTGAATGCAAATGGGTTTACGGTTTTGGATAGTCTAATACAAAGTCCAAGAGATTTGAAAGATATGGAAATCGAAGATTCAATTCGGACTGCTGGAGGTTTAAGTGTAAAGGATTTGCATTTGATCACAGGTGACTGGGCTCCGGCAAAAGTTCCTCAGATCAACAAACGGCTTTCCTCAACAGAGAGCAGATCAAAGAAGCCAGCAGTGAAGCATCAGGGTATAGATTGGCTTGGTAGAAAGCGAAGCGCATTGATGGTGGTGGCTTCTTTGATTGCTACTGTGGCCTTTCAAGCTGGACTAACCCCACCCGGAGGTGTTTGGCAAGATGACTATCAGGTAGACTCCAACGGCAACCCAGTGAGTGATCCTCACACGGTTGGGACATCAGTGTTGGCATATAAAGAGCCGTATGAGTATGCTGTGTTCATGATTTTCAACACACTTGCTTTCCTTGCATCTTTAAGCATAATCCTCCTGGCCGTTAGTGGGCTACCAATGAAACGACGGAGATGGATGTGGGTTCAAATGGTAATAATGTGGATTGCAATCAGTGCACAAGTGGTGACTTATTTTCTCACTCTTCGACGTATGTCACCAAGTCATATTGAAGTCCAGGCCACGCTACGACAGGTAACTCAGATATCAGTCTTGACATGGTTGACACTCATGGCTGTCGTCTTCATAGGAAACCTTGTTCGTATGAATATATGGATTCTGAGGAAGTATGGCTATATTAAACAAAAAGAAAGCCATCCTTCAGCTGCAATTGATGACGATCAAGAAGAATTTTGAATTGAGCAAAAGGAGCACCATTCCTCTGTTATACAGGTAGTTATCAGTATTCTTTTGTGTTTTGTGTTTTGTGTTTGTTAAAATATGTTAAGCATTGTAATATTCTTCAAATGTGTAGATTTTTTGACTTTTGTCGTATATATTTTTGATAGTGGGGTGCTAAATGCAACCCAAATTGTCATAGTAATGGTTTAGAAAGTGTAGTTGTGGATCAGAATGAGTTCTAGATAAACATGCTATTTCATTGCTTCACAGATAGCAGAATTCAGCTATTGGATTTTCCCTAATTATTCTTTGTTCTTGGTTAAGTTGTTAGAATGAATATACGATTCACCTCCCGGGGGGGTTTGGTTGCTGGGAATGCTTCCACTCTAGTTTCCTTAGCATCTCGTGCCTTGAAAACCGGATGGAAAGCGCTATCCCGGAGTGAAAACAAGTGTTATTTTGAGTTCATGTAAGTTCTCATATGTTTATATTAATATATTAATGTAATGGTTTAGTAATTCTTATATATAATGATGTATACATGAACTATGTAGATTGTAAGAGTAGAAATAAAAAAGTTAGTTGAGGTAATAGGGTATGTTATAGAAGTTGAAGTATTCCGAAATGAAAACGCACTTTAGATAAAATTTGGGTAAAAAGAATTTTGTATACTGCCTTAGGGTTTGGATTATAACTTTTTAGTCTGATTTCCATTTGATCAAAAATTTTGACAGTAGATAATAGACTTCCAGGACTACAAAAGAGTATTTCACAAAAAAATTTCAAATCGACCTCTAAACAGGTCAAAACTTCACTGGAAGTTTCAGCAGAATCTGGGATGACGTTTGAACGTAAAATGATATATTGCACTATCGATGTTCGAACGTGAATCGAAGTTCGAACGACCATGAGTTCCTATACTTTGTTGTCTAATGATATCTGATGGAAATACAAAAGTACTGGGAGCAACCAACATTTGAAAATCAAAGTGACGTTCGAATATGAATCCATAATTTGCACTATTGACGTTCGAACGTCAAATGGCGTTCGAACGTGACTTAATGATTTGGGTTCTAGAATTGCGCACAGGAGGCCATTTCTTCTACTATAAATACTTCAACACGCCTCCATTAGTCCCATTTCAACATTTCTAACCCTAGAGAAGCTTAGATAGGAAGAAAGAAAGAAAGAGAAAAACAAGATATTCAAGGTTAATTAAAGTTGTGAAAGATCAAATCTTCATCTTCTTCACACCAAAACTAAGGAAGCAAGATAGAGGATTCTTCTCAAGTTCTTTCATTGAGACTTAGAGTATAATTATGTATGTTCTCAATCTTCTTGATAATTATATAATAGTATACACGAGTTCTTGATTTCTTTATCATTAAAACATAGTCTTAAACAAAATATATGTTTGAGTTCAAGGAATATTTGTTCTTGAATTTTTAAAACCAGAGTTTTTTCAAAATATACATTCTATTGTGAAAAATACATGGATTTTTTATGTCTAAATTCATATCATTGATTAAATCATGTTTTCAATCAACTATTTGTTCTTGTTCCAAGAAATTATGATTTTTAACAAAATCCTAGAATTTTGAATATCAAATTATGAAGGTTTTCTCGATATGGTCTCTTGCATATTTTAATTCTTTTATTATTGTAGTATATTGAGAATCAGTAATACTATACTGATCAAATTTTGGGACCAAATTTGGAGCCCAAATGACATGACAACATATCATTTGATGTTCTCAACTCAATTGTCATGTCATTTGGGCTCTAAATTTGGTCCCAAAATTTGGTCAGTGTAGCATTACTCATTGAGAATTACCATTGCGATAATGGAATTGCTAATGAAAATTGTGATTGGTTAAGATTGTAATTGTTGAGAATATTTTAGTTTCATCTCTTGTATGGTTTGTTGTGAAGAACTTCAATTGTCTTCGAGAGCTGCCGTAGAGTGTTAGAGGTTAATCTATTCCAGTGGGGGTGAGATGATTTCCTAATACTTGTAGTGAGTTGTTGTTTGTGAGAGCAACCACTATTGTTCACGTACGTTCGAGGCTAAGGGATGGTAATTACTTAAACGAGTCGCGTACGAATATATTAGTTTTTCACATGAACCCGATTAAACTTGACTTGTGACCGTTTAACCCAACACAGTTGACACTCCTTAGTTTACCACCAACTAATAATAATACAACATATAAAATAAGTGAACCCCACAATTCTATCGTGTTAGTTACTCAACATGCATATGATGGTATAAAGTGTAGTGAAATCCAATCTACACATATGATATATTATTAGTAGTTGATGATATCACATAGGAGTGTCTATGAGCCAGGTTATCTACGGTCCCATTACCCAGCAAAAAAAGAAAAAAAGGTATGAAACTTGATCGGTCTAATAGTTGGCCTGCCTGAACCTGAGTCCAAAATCCTTAAAAATACGATTTGACTTTGACCCCAAACCCAATAGCCTACCCGAAAAAAACCCGTTAAAAGTTGGCCCAACAGCCCGCCACCCTTCATTTGAAAAAAAATTATATTTTTAGACCATTAAATTTAAAATTTTGAAATAAATCTCCCAATGTTGGAATTTAAAATTTTAAAAATTTAGATACTATAAATAATGTATTATTTTCTTTTTTATGTATTAAGCATATACGTTTTAAATTGTACAGTAATGCAAATGATAAATAAGTGAGTAGGTGTCAACCTAGTTGGAATGTATTCATTCTATTGAATATAATTCATCCCCTAATGAAAAATAAAATTAATTATTTTATTTTTATCCATTTTGACTCTATTTTTGATTCAAAAATATAATTTACACAAATATTAAATAACAAAAATATTCATTATTTTTAAATGTAGTTGTATATAAAAAATTCGCAAGCAAGCCCGCCCACAAGTCCACCCAATAGGCTCACGGGTTACGCTGCGAGTAGTCTACTCCTATCCAAAGTCCGATCCGGTCCGGTCTATAACTCTTTTGGATAAGAGCTTGTGCCTATACTATCCAAATTCGACCCAAAAAAAAATTTGTAGACGTAGCCCGACCACCCCATGGACACCTGTACTCATCGTCAAGGTAATAACGCAAGCTTAGCAGTTCAAGGAAATCAACAAAGAGATCCAAGCACACGGTCAGGGCCCTGCTCTTCTTAATTCTCTCTCCTTTGCACTGCAAATAATCGACAAGCCATCTTCTTTCTCGAATGACTATTAACCTAATCTACTTAACAACTTGTTTATTACCCTATTACAAAGCTAAAATACATCAAAAACCAAACCATGCATACAAACCTAACAGTTCCCAATTGATTTCATTTACACGTTCAACCAACGATCATTCCCTTTCTAACTCAAGGGTCAGTCCAATTGATACAAGGCAGATCTTGTCATGTCCAGGACGTGGGTTTGAACTCAATCAATCACATATCAATTCTCTTTCTCTTTTTCTTTGGTATAAATAAATTAAGGTAAGTCTTACAAGACACAAGGCGAGTAATAAGACGACAAGGCACGAGTCATAAGAAAAAATCTAATTTTCTTTTATTACGTGAGTATCTAGATCTGTGACCGAATATTTTCTCAACAATGGAAACCAAGAAAATATGAAACCTAAGACCAATCAGGCCACCAAAATGGACAAAGAAAATCAAAGACAATTCGATAGCGCTGACTATCAACTTCAATACACATTTTAGTCCATTTTGAAAATTCGGACAAAGAAAATCTTTGAGGCTTTTGTCAAATAGTTGATTTAAGTCCCACTTTTAGATTAATTCAAAAATCATCTTGAATATAAAAAATAAGTAGCAAATACCCTCCGACAGTCAACAATGAGATTAGGATTATTTATAAATAAATTTTGTATACACTCTCATATTATATGCAATAGGGTTTGTAGTTTATAACATTATTACATTGTCAATCATATGAGGATGTGTTTAATTACTATTTTATAAATTTATTTTCAGATTTTCCATGACAAAAAAAATAAATAATAACTGACTGTGTATAAATTACAACTCATATATCGTATAGTAAATTTATTTTCTTTGAAGTTTGTTACATAAAAAAAAAATTATTACATTGTTACATCAAAAATACTATACGATAAATGATGTATAGAATAACTTTGTATGCATAGAATAACTTTATTTTAAAAGTGGATATTAAACTCTCTGCTCCCCTTTTATTAACTGTATAAATAAATATATCAATCTTTGAATAATTTAATAACTAAATAGATTGATCGCAATTATTTTAGTCGCGCGACACCCGATCACTTTGTAACACATGTTCTGTCTCAGAATATTACAAAAATTTATTGGATAAGTAGATTTCGTGAGACGAATTTAACGGAAAGGTCCATTTCGTCATCTGAATTTTATAAAAATTCAATTTTTTGACCCATGCTTTAACAATTAATTACTCTTTTACCCTTTTAATTAAGATTTTTAATAATAAATTTTTGGATAAATTACATTCACACCCCATGAACTTTGTCACTAAAACACATAGACCCCCTTAGGTATGACATATTACAATTACACCCCCTTTAGGGTAGAAGGACTATTTTGCCCTTATTCAAAATAAATAAAACCTACCCACACCCCAAATCCAATACCAGACCCCTCCACCGACACCTTCTCTCTGTCTCTCTGTTACAGCCACCACCATCAAGCCTTATCTCCTCCACTGCCCACCAGCGACCCCTTCTCTCTCTCTGTTACAGTCACCACCAAACCCACCACCATCAAACCCACAACCAAAAAACACACATAGTGCCAATGCCAAAACCGCCGAAGTACCCTCTTTCTCTCTCTCTATCTCTGTCTGCGTTCTATTGCTAACCACCTCTTGGTGGCTGGGTAAACGATGGCGATGAGAGGAGGGGGTGGTGGTGGTGGTGGTGGCTAGGTAAACGGTGGCTATGATTTTCGAATTTGGGGGGATTTTGGGTTTTGGGATTTTGGGATTTCTCAAATCCATACCATGGCGGTGGAAGAGAGACCAACAGTGACAGTGAAAGTCTCAAACATCCCCCAATCAGTCATAGCCAAAGACCTCTTCGACTTCTTCGAGTCCACCATCGGCAAAGGCTCAGTTGGCAAACGCAATCTGAGACCGCCGCAGGAGATTGAAAGTAAAGGCCGTCTCCGACGGAGATAGTTGGTTTAACGGTGCTGACGGGAGGGTTAATTACTGTTTCACGGCGAGGAATTGAGAATTCAGGAATGAGAGAGAGAGAGAGAGAGAGAGAGAGATCTGGAATAGCGAGTCTTTCGTTTTCTATTTTTAGGGATGTCTGGTTTTGAAGAGAGAGAGAGAGAGAGCAACGTGGGACACTGTCGTGTGTCTTTGTTCGCTGGGCTGCGCGTGTGTCGTTTGATGGTGGCTGTAATGGTGGTGGGTTTGGTGGTGGCTGTAATAGAGAGAGAGAAGGGGAATTTGGGGGGATTTGGGTTTTGGGATTTCTCAAATCCATACATGTGATGGGTGATGGTGATGATGATGGTGCTGGTGGAAGTGGTGTTGACGGTGGTTGTGGCTCTGGTGTGGCGGTGTTGTGGTGGTTATGGGCAGTGGCTCTAGTGTGGCAGTATTGGGGTGGTGGTTTTGGCATTGGCACTGTGTGTGTTTTTGAGAGAGAAAGAGGTTACTTCGATTGGGGTGGGTGGTGTGGTGGCTGCACAGAGTGGTGGAGGTTTTGTTGCACAGAGTGGTGGAGGTGCAATTTTGGGTTTTGTATATATTTAGTGATTTAATTGATGGATATTTCAGGGGTAATTTAGGAATTTTTTTTATAAGAATAGGTTGAACTTGGACGAACTTTAACACCAGGGGGTCATTTGTTACATCATATCAAACTTCAGGGGGTGGTGGTGTTATATTTTATACTTGAGGGGGTCCGTTTGTATTAGTGACAAACCTCAAGGAGTGTTGATGTAATTTACCCTAAACTTTTTTTTTCGGCTTTTACATTTTCACGGTGAAATCTTATTCAACCTCTCTCTCTCTCTGATCTCTCTCAAATTTGATCATATCTTCCAAATTTCTTTATTCGATGAAATTGAGATTTTCTTAATTCTTAAAAGTGAGAATTTCATATTTTATAGTTTAAATTCATAAAAAAATTATTTTTATGACTAAATATTTTAATTTGTAAGATTTCACACAGTTTGTCGTTGATATTCTAGTTTCCGATGGATTTTATTCGATTATAAGTTGATTCGATAATAAAAGATTATTCGTGAAGCTCTTGATTTTGATTTTACTTTGTTCAACCCTCTTTTTTTATTAATGTATTTTTGTGACTCGTAACTTTGCCAATTTTAAAATTTCACGTGAAATTCTATATGTTTAGTGGACAGTGACTCAATTTGTCACTGTTTAATTTTTGTGTATTCAATGTTTCATTTTATTTATTTTATTTGCATTCCTGATTTTTATGTGAAGTTTTATATGTTTAGTTGGCAGTGAGTTCATTTGTCACTATTTTTTTTTTTTTGCATTAAATATTTTTTTTAATTTTTTGCATCCGTGATTATTATGTGAAGTTATATTTTGTTTAGTTGGCAGTGCTTCATTTGTCACGGTCCAATTCAGTGTTCCCTATGAATTTTTTTTTCATTCACTGATAACTTATTGAATTACTAGTAATTGGCAGTTACTAAAGTGTAGTGAAATCCACTCTACACACATGATATACTATTATTAGTTGATGTAATCCTGTAGGGGTGTGTATGTCTGCCTGAGTTCAAACCCAATATCTTTAAAAATAGGACTGGGGTTTGCCCCCAAATCTATTATTCGGCCAAAAATTCGGTCTAATAGCCCGTCCAAAAAAATAACCAGTTAAAATCTGACTCAAGAACTCGCACACCCTTTCTTTGAAAAAAAATTATATTTTTAAACCATTAAATTTGGAATTTTGAAACAAGTCCCTCAATGTTTGAATTTGAAATTTTTAAAAATTAGATACTATAAATAATGTATTATTTTCTTATGTATTAAGTATACAAGTTTTAAAGAGTAGAATAATGCAAATGATAGATAAGTGAATAGATGTTAATCTAGTTATAATGTATTCATTCGATTGGATGTAGTTCATCACCTAATTAAAAATAAAATTATTCATTATTTTATTTTTATCCAGTTTGACTCTACTTTTGATTCAAAAATATAATTTATACAACTATTAAGTAATAAAAATATTTATTATTTTTAAATGAAATTATATATGAAAAAGTTTGCGAATAGGCTCGCCCAGCAAACCTGCTCAATAGACTCGTGGATTGGGTTGCGAGTAACCTACCCCTATCCAAAGCTTGACCCACCCAATAACTCACTTGAATAAAGGTATGAACCTACACTATCAAGATTTGATCCAAAAAAAAATTCGCAGACTTAATTTAGCCGGGGTCATGAACACCCCTAATAACATCACTAAAAACGTGACCCTTGCGTTGAAAATTTTCTCATAAACACACAGTTAAGTCAGCTCATGGTAATAACAACACAAGCTTAGCAGTTAAAGGAAATCAACAAAGAGATCCAAGCACAAAGGTCAGGGTCCTGCTCTTCTTGCTTCTCTCTCCTCTGCACTGCAAATAATCGACAAGCCATCTTCTTGCTCGAATAACCATTAACCTAATTTATTTAACAATTTATTTATACACTAACACAGTTAAAATACATCAAAAACCAATCCATACAAACCTAACAGTGCCCGATTGATTTCATTTACACGTTCCACCAACTAGCATTCTCTTTCTAACTCAAGGGTCAGTCCAATTGATAAAAGGCTGACCATATCATGTACACAACGCGGGTTTGAACTCTCTCAATCTTTGATCAAAAAAAAAAATTTTCAATCACATACCAATTCTTTTTCTCTTTTTTCTTAGATATAAATCTAGGTAACCCTTGCAACACACAAAACGCGCGACGAGACTACAAGGCACGAGTCATAAGAAAAATCCTCATTTTTTTTTTTATTACAGGAGTATCTAGACTTGTAACCGAATATTTCCTCAACAATGAGAACCAAGAAAATATGAAACCTAAGACCAATCAGGCCACCAAAATGGACAAAAGAAAATCAAAGACAATAGCGATGACTATCAACTTCAAAACACATTTTAGTTCATTTTAAAAATTCGGATGTTTGGTAATTGTTTTCCCTCATGCCTAATTTTCTGGACCGCCGACAATGTTGGCTATACAACCTAGTGATCCATGTATAATTTAATCTTGCCTGCCAAACATACACCAAATTTGTATTCTCTGAATTTCAAATTAATTTGGTTATTTTCTGACGGGTTAAATCATCAAGGGGCACTAGTTAATTAAATATATAGCTTAAAAATAAAAATATATCTTTAAGGCTTTTGTCAAATAGTTGATTCAAGTCCCACTTTTTGATTAATTCAAAAATCAGCTTGAATATAAAAAATTATTTGCAAATACCCTCCGACAGTCAACAATGAGGTTAGGATTATTTA
>CM042188.1:35048242-35060851 GCA_023539305.1 Ilex asprella | reverse complement strand
TTACACCACACATTAGATGAAGAGGCTGATTTTTTGGACCCACAACAAAATATGTGTGGTGCAGGAAGAATTTGGAATATGTTTTGAACAGCTTATCATTTCTCTTTGCGATTTTTGATTCACAACCATTCTTGTTGTGCAGTTAAGCCTGCCTGAGAAACAAAAAAGGGATTATTAACTATATGGACTGTATCAATTTTTTTACATCAGATTTCTAAAATATATAATAAAGCAAAAGTGTTTCCCTTAATTGTTCAGTAACATCTCTTAGTGTGTATTTCAGGATCTCCAGACGAAGAGGAAGATTGGTACAAAACATGAAGCTGGTAGTCTCTACTACTTCGACCTTGCTCCACCTACTCGGGCACTTCAAACCTCATCATCTCCCTTTCAGTGACATTGTCGTCTTGGTCATTCCTCTCTCTAGAATCTGAAGCGTCTTGTTTTATTGAGTTGAGTCTTCTTTGGAAACTTTCTTTGAGCTGTCAGATCCACTACAATCACAGAGACAATTTCTTTGCTTTTGGAGAGCTAGTCTTGAGCAGTAATCTGCTGCACCTTGAGCAGCAGGATCAAACCCCTCACCTCTTTCTTTCGATGGGGTATCACCGTTCTTTTTGTGCCAAAGGCGGATTTGCTGCTTCCATGCCACGTCACAAACCTCATCGTTCGTTGCAACATTCCACAAACCGTTGCTGGCTATAATAAGGAGCTTATCTTCTTTTGATCAATGAACAAACATCATTCCTGTATCCGGAATAACATAAGGTCTCAAATATCGATCACCTGTGGTCCAAACACAAAATCAGCTGTTATCTAGAGTGGGGAGGAATGATCATAGTTGAATTGAACTGATAATACATAAATACTGACAACTGTTTCAGAGCAGTGAGAATACAGGGCTTTATTATTCTACAACTAATATAATACCTCACATGAGAAGCAAGACAAACAGAATTTTACCATACTTGTGTTTCAAACAAAGAAACACTTTGCCAAGGTTAGCACTATTGGTACCAAAAATTAACTTTTTGATACCATATACCTATTTTTTTTGTTCAATGAAAGCATGACGCTTATAAAGCCTCTTTATTTTGTTGTTTCAATTTATTTTATTGTTTCTCCAATCAACCGCTACACCTAACTAAACCAAAACTCATGCTTCAAAATTGTTTTTCAACATGATACTGAAAAGTTAAACTTGCCAAATGATTTCTGTATTATAGGATCTCATTTCAAGTAAAGAGAGGTGAAAACAGACCAATGGACCTTGACATTGCAAGTGCGCCTGAAAACCGAAATCCATCCCAATTAATGAGCTTGCTTCCTGCAGCTTCTATCCTTGCAGGTTCATGTTCTGTATCTGTCTGAAAATACAGTAAAAGGTCAATGGAGATCCATACTTTCAAGAAACAAGTTTCAATGACAGATGAGTAAAGGAAAAGGGTAATTACTAGCAAAAACTACAACATGAGGCCCCTACTTTATGGTCCACCGACAATGGCATGGCTGCCTTCTCACGACAGAGGAGTCCCCTGGAATCACCACAATTCACAACAATGATACGGGTTTCTTCGCCACAAAAGCAAGCAGTATCTTAGTATTGAATAGACTGGAGGTACCATGTTTTGGAATCTTAGGATTGCTTGTGATACCACTTATTCGGTTTCATTCGCACACGAAACTTTGCAGTAAGTGGTATTTCATTCGCATTGAAGCTTCACAATCTATGGTCCAGTAGTCTGTGAATTGTGACCAAAAAAAATAAAAAATATGTGAATAGCGAATCGTAACTCTAATGTTTAGTTGTTTTGGTGAATTGTAGCATATTCTGTGGACTTGGCCCATAAATGTTACCATATTCTCAGACTCTAAAGTAGACAAAGCAAAAGGCATCAAACAGAAATCCTCACTAAATAATCTGCAAAGGAGAAATAGAGTAACAATTACTCCCAGAGACACTACAATAAAAGACAGTAGTTGATTAGTAGGCACTACAATAACTATATGTTTTGATTACAATCAACCAATGCAACTAGATCAGAACCTAAATAGTGCTTGGCTCAAATAAAATGTGAAGCAGCTAAACAGCAAGTGGCAATAGACAACACGTCCTTCCAATTGGTTGCGGAAAAGTGATTTGGTTCTGGCAGTAAAATAATGCAACAATGTAAACTAATGTAAACATCAGAGACAATCAAAACACTTTCACAAGCAATGTACACGAAGCCCAGAGGCGAATGTTATGATATGAAAATCCACAAACAAGCAAATCAAACCAAGGATGTTCGTATTTAAATCATGGAAATAACAACGGAATTAGCAAAAAGAAATGGAAATAACAAAGGATAGAAAACTCCGTCCCAAAAACTATGGATCTTCTAGATGCAAACAGCAAAAGAAAAATATTATAACAGAACCGCTCAAGTCCAAATAAGCCAAACCTGCAGACTCACAGCCGTCCCCACCGTGCAATAGCGCCAAAATAATCTGCAAATAGCAAGTTTGTGATAATAGAGATCCTGCGAGGTTGAAGGAACGTCATATAAAACTTAAAAGAAAAAGCATTTTAACATATGAATGTAGCTGAAAGAAGAATAATGACTCCAATTGTGGATTAATTTTATTTTTTTGGGGGGTCCAGAGGGTTGTCATTCAAGACGGTTGACCACATCTACTTAGACCACTTAACCAATCTACATTCTAGGAAATCAAACTCGAAAATTTTCAGATTTAACAGTGCCCCAGAAGACTTCTGTAAATCAGACTTAAAGCATTAAACACCGACAATTTTAGAGGAATGCCAAACAAAACTTCAAATCAAAGGATGTGATATATATATGGATAGGTTAGGAATTAAAGCCGGAGATTCAAAAGCATACCACTGGTAAAGGAAATAGTGCAAGTTGCTGGTCTTCGGAAGATGACATCCCAGCATATCACCAGGTAAGGATAAACCTAGTCAAATGATTTAATGACAACAGCTACTATGTGCTGCCCATTTTACCTGTCATTAATCACGAAGTCATTAAAAGAGAGTATTATCCAACAGCATGGATCTATTTAAGAAGCACATGACTGTACAAGAAGGAACGGAGCTCAGATATCAACAGGAAAATAATATAACAAGGATGGTCAAGAAAAATCTCACAGCAGCCGGCCTGGCATATAATAACCAGCCTGAAACTTCTACAATGTACTTGAAGAAACCAACAGCAAGAAAGATCAAGATCAAAAGGTCACACCCTAAAATCTTCAGGTTTATCTGTTTGGCCAATACTTGGCTCAGGATTCAGCTCATATTCGTTTTTGCAAGATCTTACCATCTATCCTCGAGAAATAAACATCATACGGACAACAATCATTAAGAGATTTCTGCATGATATAAAACCCAACTGTCATCATCAACTGCAACTGCAGCAAATGGTAGAAAGAAAAGTTGCAAGAATTATAAACTGAATAGGATAAAGAAAGAGAAAACACACATACATATTAGAACACTTGCCGCTAATAACTGAATGATTAAAAAGCTGACTTTATTTGAAATATAAAATTTATGTACAGAAGGAGTCTTCTCCGACTTGTATTTGTTACAAACAGAATACAATGTTTGCTACAATATAGTGACTAGGACACTCAAGCTTGTGCGTTGAACAAAAAGATCTTACAGCCATAGTCACCAGCTTAAAAAGTAGCACAATTGAAAACATCTGAAGGATTCAATCAAAATTGACTTGTCCAGGATTATCCGAAAGAATCTGCAGCCTAATTATGGAGTGCAGTCACATGACCATCCATGTAACAGGTCATTCCCTGACAGTAATTTTTCTTCTGTAAATAGTATATTGAACAGGAATATACAACATAAGCACCCTCAAACCATCATTTTTAAGTCAGACAGATCATCCATTGGAATTTCAAGGCCCATAAAGTCATGATCTTGTAATCCATCTTCTTCAAAGTTCAACCAAGAACCGAGATCCTGTCCTTGATCACCAAGATCATCAGGAACACCTAGAACATCCATTTCAGGGATTTGTAGGTTGGATAAATCAATGGGGTCTTCCAATCCATCAAAGTTAAAATCATCCTTATCCTTGGCCATGCCACGTGCACTTTTTTTCATCAAAGTCATTGTTGTTTTGGGTTGCTCTGATACTTTGCCAAGAAGACCATTGACAGAAGCAGATAATTGGGTTGTTTTCTGCTTAGGCTTTGTTTTAGACTTCCTTTCTCCCTTCACATAGCCTGATGCAGGCCTTCCATTTTTAGTGGTTCCATTCCTGGATAACACCTCTCTGCTGTTCCCCTTTCCTTCTCTGTCCCTCTCGCTCCTTTTTCCTTTTGCACTGCTTGAAAGTGAACTTCCGATGCCCGAAGGAGCACCTGACGATGTGCTAATTGTGCCACCAACATCATCAAGCAACAATTCCTTCTTTTTCTTAGTTGACCATGCATCTTCTTTGCCATGAGCATGGTCAGAACAGAGATTTTCTGACAGGAGCACAGCAGAAGAGTAAACTTCATGGTTGTTTAAAGATGGGCTTTGCTGTGCTCCCAGGGATGCTGCAGAAGACACAAAGTCACAATCCAGAACTGAGGTTTCTACAAGACCACGGAAAAATACCATTAAACTAAAAGCAAATATTATAAATCTATATCCAAGTTAAAATGGATTACGATGGCATACAGTCGCACATGTATGATGGTATATATGGCAAATTCCAGAAAATGATATTTAATGAATGAGTAATGCTATTTGGACCTAAAAATCTGACCTAATTTGCTGACATAATGATGTGGTTTAAGTGGAACTATAGGATCAACACCAGATTCCAATGTTTAAGCCCACAGTCAATTCAAAGGTCATAGTGAATTAGGTCAGTAAATTAATTTCAATAGCATTGCTCTTAATGAATTACCTGAAGTTCTAACTTCCATAGAACAGCCGGATGTGTTAACTTTGCCAGATTCACCATCAGTAATAGCATCTGCTGCTTGTGCATCATTATGAAGGGAAGATCCAGAAAGGAACATGTCTCTGAATAAGGGATCACGGAAGCAGCTCTTGCCTGTCTCCTCAAATTCATGGCATCGCTCCAACGTTCGCTTAGCAAAAGCTAAGGCAGCTTGCTTGGCCATTTTGCTACTCGTACTCTTTCCCCCTGAGGCATTAGGACCCCAACAACTCTGCCCAAACAAAGATTATATCAGTTTGACCCCCGTATATTTCAATCATAAAAAATAATGGTTCAGCAGCATGTGTTAGTATGGCATCCCTTTGTACAATGGCCAGTAGCTGCAATGGATTTCTTATTAAAAATAAAATAATTGATTGTAACCAAAATGAGCAAATTCATAAGCAGAATTACAATGGCCAGTACCACTTAGAATTACAAACATTGATCACCAAGATCATAAGCAGGAAGTGCCAGCATGAATGCAAGCAATCAAAAAAGAGGTTTGATTTCAATTTTTAAGAGCGTTATTTTATTGAATACTGGTACTTGATTAAAATTTTCAGCAATTTTTGTTAGCATAAGACTATTAATGTGAAAACTGAAAAGACAGGATGTATTCTGACGAAATGCTATTGATTTTAGGAGGACTATAAGGAGGAGGACGACAGACCCACTCATGAATATCATTTTGTAATTTTTTGCTAACAGGGACATATGATTTCATATCTTTATCAAACTCTTAAAGTTGCTGAACTACTTGCAAATTTCCCTTCTTAGGGCAGTAGCGCACACATGGAAGTTAAGTGGTTTTGTAATTTGCAATGGAGAACATCACCATATTTCCTGGAAAAAAAATTTGTGGTCATACTATATATCTGAAGAAAGCAATCTCTGTTAGAAAGAATCATATTGAAGTTTTTGACTATATTGTATAAAACTTTCTCTAATATTTTATCCAAATATGTTATGAAACCTTGACTTATGGCACAAGTTCTACTGCCGTTTTCTATTGCTCGCAACAGCCGTAGACTACTTGTACAATAGACAAAAGTAAAATGAGGATGTTGATATAAAGGAGCGGCAGTTGAAGCCCGAAAAATTGAGTGAAATTCTAGAGGGCAAAAGGTTGATCAACTGATGATAAGATTAAAGTTAATCAACATAGTTGGTCATGTGTAAAAAAAACCTTTGATTGAAGAGGAAGGTATGACGAGGGTAGACCATGAAGAATGCGAATTGACGCAGTGAGCAAAAAGACTTGATTGATTAGGAGATTATGCTCCAAACATGTAAATTGGATATGTACAAAAAAGATTATGCCAACTCCATATGATTGGATTTCAGCACAATCCAGAGCCGAGTTGACTGGAGTTAGGTATTCCCTAAAATGTGGAGATTTAGTTGAAAACGCATAGCGCAGCCATTTTTAGGAATAATTTCACCAATGCGTCAAACAGATGTTTACTTTATTGCAGGTAGATTACGAACACGAGAAGAAATGGGTGAAATAATGACCGAGAAAGACGTCTATTCAGGTACAATTATATGCACCTGACACTACATACTTATCAATTAAAAAAATACTATAAATATATTTAGAGGGCATTAATGCTGTATTAAATTAGGGGTATTCAGTGGTACACTTTGGCATAAAATTATTTTCAAATGAAGTTTTTTATATCGTGTATTGGTTGTCAAATATCATTTTTTTTCGAACATCGGAAAAATTTTGTGCACTGAACTTAGTCAAAACAAGAAATTTGTTCATGCACTAGCAAAGACATGATATCCACAAAAGTATTCTAATCCCTCGAATGCAACACAACATTATGCATTCAAATCTTCAAAACAACAAAACAGAGTGAAAAAGCATGGGCATTGAACAACAGATGAACAGAATTACCATATACTTCTCATAACCCATTGCTACAAGTTTCTCCAAGGCACACAATTCAAACTCCCTATAAACCAATAAAATGTTTGTATTAGGTTCATGATACACAGATGACCAAGTAAAATCATGTGATTAATGATGCATCCAAAGGGAATGACAAATCCTTACTTTTCTTGAACCTCTCTTGTTTCAGAAGCATATTTCAATAGTTTTCCAAGCAAGCCTTTCTTCTTGGAAACCTATAATATCAACTAAACAATGAGAAAAGGCTTCCGAGGAAATAGATATCCCTATTGCAAGATAGTTTGCTGGAAATCAATTTGTTTTTCATAAGATATCCAAATTACAAAATTTGGTTTCAATTCCTGGTCTAGATCTACTTAGGCATACCTACAACTTAGTAAGAATGAGCAGGAGAAACAAATCATCAGGCTCATGGTTTCATTTTGCTATAATGGTTCATCTGGGAAAGGGATTGAGCTAGGGCTAACATCAATGAGAAGGTTTGGTACCTCGATATCAGTCCTTGGCCACCAGGAATTACAACATGTTTCAAGGTTTGGGCTGTTTTGATTGATTTAATCATTCTTTTTTTACATCCAGAAGAAGAAAACATAACCAGATGAAATGAAAGTTGAACCGATTTAACACGTCAACGATTTTCTATTCCTTACCCTGAAAGATAAGTGGCTACGAAAGAGGGACATTTATTTACACAGAAAACAAGACGGAGACTGATCTCTGGGTAGTTTTACCAGAATTCAGGAAGCCAATCCTAGATTGTTCGACGTCGATAGTGTTTGGGTGTGGGGAAACAGTCAAAAGGGTTCGAGTGCAGGGGATAAAAGGTTCTTCTGGCATCAACTTTTTACCAAAAAATAATAGATTGAGATGCACTTGGACAATGACTTATCTGCCAGTTAAAAAAAAAAACAATAACTTATCTGGGTACAAAATGTGCACTGACAGAATTGGGCTCCAGGGCAGAGGGTTGGCCGGGTGGGGGATGACGACATGAGTTAAAATAAATGGATTTTACCTGTTCTTGATACTTTTCTTCTAGTCTGCTGATATCTCTATTGATTTCTTCGTCCCCGGTCTGTGCTAAATCAGGCTGAACAGAAGGAAAAAGCAATCAAAAGTGTATACTATCCTTGTACAAACTCCCACACAAAAGAAATCAAGTAAATCCCCTCTTCTCTATCTCCAAATAAAAAAATATTCCCACGCCATCACTCTCTCTTTCATGTGGAAATGAAGAACTGTCATATGAATAAGCAAAAGAGGAAGCCCATTTAATATCAGAGCTCCTATAAAAGAGAACCTACCACTGGCTCCAGGTGCAGTCCAACACTCTGAACCTCGAGAATAGTTCTTTCATTCAAGGATATGTTGGCATACTGATACTCAGAACAGGCTATGCCAGGCATCATTGCTTGTTCTAGGAGTAAGCCATTTTTGGAATGATTGAAGTTTGATATGATCGTCGTGCCTTGAATGTCTTCTGGCATATCGTGCTCCAGCTCATGAAATGACTTCCCGTTAACATTTGTCCAGTAACCATTAGCAGCAGCACATCCAGCAAGTTCACAGCCTCTTACTATCTGATGATTGAAAGCATCGGATTCCATATCTATATCCAGCTCAAATGCAGACCCATAAGTATCAAATTTGAGATCTTCATTTCCACTGCAAAGCTCATCATTTCCTTCTTCAGGAATTAGTGCAGCAATTAGCCTCTGGTAAAGGGGAATCTCATTAAGAGGAGCTCTCATTCCCAAGGCTAAATATTCAGGGCTAAGTTCAACACTTTGTGTTTCAGTTGCATCTCCCCCAGCATCAACCAACCCAAACACATTAGAAACTTGACCAGAACTATCTACATCAAAAGGTACTGGTGCTGGTGTCGTCGCAGTGGATCCAAGATTTCCCTGCAATAAAATTAATACAATTAGGATAAGTAGAACTGAGAAAAACAGAGGATCTCCATCTTGGTCGCTTGATAAATTGTACTTCAATTTTCTATAATAAGTAACCAAATCAAACCAAGCCTTATGTACCAATCATTTGGTGTTAGCTATATGAGTCTGTCTTTGCCATTCATTTCGAACATACACTATGCGCTCATTTAAGTTAAATATTTTCATATCTTTTCTTATTATTTCGTTTAATATTAATTTAGATCTATCCCTACTTCTAATATCATTAAGAGAAATTCTATCACTTTTTCGAAACCAGTGTCTTTATCGACCTCCGTTGAACATGACCAAACTATTATACTCTATTATCTTTTAATTTATCCTCAATTAGAATTACTCCTACTATTTTTCTAATACGAGCATTTCGTATTCTATCCCTTCTAGTTTTTCTACACATCTACCTTAATATTCTCATTTCCGCTACACTCATTTTGTCGCTATGTTGTTTCCTAATTGTCAAACATTCCGTCTCATACAACATTGTTGTCCTTATAGCTGTTCAGTAAAACTTACCTTTTAATTTTATTGATATTCTTCTATCACATAATATGCCAAACTTTCCTCCAATTAAGTTAACCAGCGTTGATTCTACGAGTTACATCATCCACAATTTCTCCATCATTTTGAATGATCGATTCTAGATATCTAAATCGTTTACTAGATAATATGTAACCAATGACAAGAAATTTCACAAAATTCAATAATGCACAATCGTGTTTGCCACTTGTATCATGCCCAAAACTTAAAACGATCATCAAGTTTAAATTTGTAAGTGGAATAATGCGCATATACTGGATAACAAACAAGTATGACAGAACAAAATGATACTTTTATACAAGGAATGCAACTTTTACTAGTAACAGTACTGAAGGGCCTATTGCAACCTGGTGTTGGCAATGGTTCTTCATATTGGTCTCAAAAAAATGATGTAGGACAGTAAGAAATAACCGGCATCAGTACTGTTCAGGGACTGTGGACAATATCCCGTGAACAATAAAAATGTGTTTAGGGCCTCAAGGGTATCGGGTTTCAAGTTTTGTTGAAGGACAAGGTCGGATTTGTGGATTAGAGTTGCATGGAATAGAAAGAGATTAGGACTCCAAACTATGCATATATTAGGAAACTAATATAAATTAGAACTAGGACTCTATAATTAGAAACATCCAATACTATAATTCAACCTAAAAGATGGCGCTCAGGTCATACTATAACCCGTTCCAGCAAATTTGGAAATTACGAAAATAACTTTGACTCTAAGCAACATAAAAACAAAAGATGTAAAATATTAGTATCAGCAAACCAAATTAAAATAAAAGCAACTCAAAAAATAAGACTTGAATAGACTCAAATAAAATTATGAAAGGTCCCAAATGGGTGTCTGTCTTGGTAGCAAGCCATATTCCATTGTTTATCTTTTTTGAAATTGTCTTTCCCTGAACAACTTATGGACTGCATCACAGAAGCTACACAAACATAAAAAATTTGAAAAAAGAAACATTGAAAACTTGAGATTAATCAACCATGTCATAAAACAGTAAAATGTATACAGACAAAATTACTCAATATAGTAAGTCAGTAAATAGTAAATTACTAAAACGGCAATTTGTGAAGTGCACTGATTGTATCATACTAAATGGTACTTGGAAAATAAAGACTAATATAAGATCTAAACATCATCTGCTGCTCCCTATCCATATAGTTCTACTAAAAAACTGGAAATCCATTCATCGAGGAGATGAATTATTACTTTTGAAACAATATACATTGGAACCTTGATAAGGGTGATTACAATACCAGTAACAACAATCTTCACTCGAAATACATATGCTAAACTAACAGTACATAAAAATCGGGAGGAAAATAGTAATAGCATTCTCCACACACACAAGAAAAAAGACAAAAAAGAAAGAAAAAAAATAGAAGTGCATTTTCTGAAACAAGAAAAATAAATTCAACTTAAGTAAAGAAGATAAATAAATGAAAAGTAATACTTCCATTCTTTCCTCTGAACTCAATGAGAATACGCACTCAATATGAATAATATGGATATGTTTTACCCAGACCAAACAAATAAATGAAAAGTAATACTTCCATTCTTTCCTGTTAATGAGAATACGTACTTCATATGAATAATATGGATATGTTTTACCCAAGCAAACACCAATAGACTCTGGTTACACTCTGACATATAAGGGTTATGTCACAAAAAAAATCTTTCTTATGAATTGGGATTCACCATCATGATTAAATTTTTCTATGATGTTATTTGCTGACTTGTCTAAAAAACCATTCAATGGAGAATGATACTACCCAACATAGGTATGCGAAAAGGGAACATTTCTTACATGTATTTTAAGAAGAAAAAGGGACATCACCTGTTGCTTTAAATAGGCTATGTCCACGTCAGATATAAAACCAAAGAATGACCCCATCTGCTTCCAGAATGAGCTAGAAAAAGAATGAGCTGCAGTAAAACTTAGATCAATTAATACAATAAAGAAGCAAGTACGTTGACAAGAAAGTGCCCAAAAAACCTTAATAAGAATACCTGGATTAATAACAGCATTTGCAGCAGCCAATAGCTCCTCATGTCCATCATCTGAACCAACTAAGAAAATTAAAGGCAAAGATCAACAATCAAGAACTTATGATGACTAATAAATATGATTCATAAGTCTTCATTTGTATAGCTTGGGGTGAAATTACCAAGAAAATCTGCGACTGCATTGATTGTAGTGTGCTTCTGGCGTTTGTATGCCTTGCGGTCAGAGAGTTTCCGAGTGGGTGGTCGACCCATTTTGCTGAATAAAAAATGTTGCAATATTTCAAGACATCTATCAGAGGCACCCAACATCATCAAGGAAACAAAATAGGAATAGAGCTATCTAACAGCCCAAATATTGGGAGGGACAGAAAGTTCAACCTTTCAGTCTTATCAAAACCAAGTCTAGCACTTCTAAGCTGTTTTGCTGTTCCCACATTGCCAAGCTTTTCAACTGTCATTGGCATGAGAGACCTAGAGGATGTAAAACCCCTCCCAGTCCTCCCTTGCCTCCTAACACCATCTCCAAGGTCATCCCCATTAAGCACCTTATTCTTCCTTGGTGGCAGAATCAAGGATGATACCTTTTGAATGTTCTGCCCAGCTTTCTCATCCATCTCGTCAGACTTCTTGCCCCTCTCTTTAGATTTCATTTCGGTAGCCCCCGACTCCTCACTTTCTGATAAGGCAGTAGATGAAAAATGATCACCTTTTAATTTACCTTGCTGAGGAGAATTTCCAGAAAAGCGTTTTGCATATCCTGATCCATTCTCATTGCCCCCAACATCAGGCATGCTACCCAAAGCAGGGGTTTCATCATTACTGGAAACAATAGGAACAAAGTTGGTTCTTCTTGCTGTACGGGAATTCTTTTGTGGCGCCCACTGGGCAACAGATGGTGATGAAGATCGGGCAGCAGGTGTACGCTTACGATTGTTACCCCCAACAGCTGCAGGAAGTTTGCTTGTACAAGGAGAAAGTTCCCAATCATTAGCAGCAGCTGTCCGTTGAACCGCTGGGGACAACTTGGGTAAAACACCTGAACCTAACCGTGCAGCCCGAGCACTTGCATTCACTTTTGTGGTTGAGGTAGGACTACCCACACTCAAATCTTCTCGAGTATTGGTCCTAGTTGTACAGCATAAAGAACATCATCTGACTTGAAAAAACAAAAGTGAAAGCTGAGAGGAAAAACTTCTGCAAAGCAAGTACCAACCCAGTCTGGTCTAAATT
>CM042188.1:35037881-35048232 GCA_023539305.1 Ilex asprella | reverse complement strand
ACAGGTGTTTCCCTACTACATATTTTTTTTTTGAACTGTTCCCTGCTACATGTAAGGCAAAGTCTTTAAGGTAGAATTCTTTGTTAGCTACACTTAGTCCAATTTGATCCTGCGGTCAATCAACCGGTAGGCCAAAGACTTACAAATCTTTCTAGGTTACTCGGCAATCCAAAATATGGAGCAAATTCCAACTTTTAGGTTTCCTCAAACATCTCTAAATAGAAAAACAGGTAATCACTATCATGTCGTGAAAGAAATGAACCCGTGCTAGGAATTCCAAAGGTCAAAATGGTCAGTTGCATGCATATTGCAACTTTTTGGAGTAATACCTAGAACCATGGGTATCATTCAATCTCAATCGACCATCAGGAAGAAGTCTTGGCTGTATTCCTTCTTTGGGCTCCCGATAGCCATCAATAGGTTTTATTCCCAATGTGCTAGCAGCACCATCTGGCTTTATCCCAGAACGCTTCTTCTTCATTTTTGACTTTTCCCAACCATCAACACCAAATGTTCGATCCTCACATTGAACTGCACTACTACTCGGAAGTCTCAACATTTCCCTATCCTTGTCCACATTCCCAGATGGCCTTGCAGGGGTATTTGCCCGCACATCCACCTGGATCAAATCATACCTCAGATGTGAGTCCTCTCCAAAGAAGTTGAAACTAGTTTAAAGGGAACTCAAATAAATTAAGATGAACAGTTGAGAAAACAGAAGATGGCATTCTTAAAAGACAATAAAGAACAACCCTGAGGGGAGTTGCTGAAATAAGAGATACAAATAAAATGAAAGACATTGTGATGAAACAAACAGATTACAGATTACTTCACTCAATTCTATAAAGAAAAAGAAATTAAAAAACAGTTTAACACATCACTGATATTTATTTATATCTGCATTGAGAAATTCAAATGCGTTCAAGAAAGTAACAAGCACAAGAAGGAGACCCAATCCCATTTGACATCAAATCCTCTTTTGGTAATTAAGAATGTGCTGTTGCTCTCCAGCAAAAACATGAATATTTAAAGAATAATGGGGGAGAGAGAGAGAGAGATTCCATATCACTTAAAACACGTATATCAAGAACATGAGATAGTTGAAAGATAGTTAAGAAAACTCTGTGAAAAGGGGGAAATAATCAACATAAACCATGACTGTAAACTGCAATCAATTACATGAGGTTCTCATACTATTGTCCTATATAACCCAATAAGGAAATATTGTCTTAATTGAAAAGGCTATTGTCTTATATAACCCAATCAAAGGAAACAAAATATTAATTGACAAAGCACATTATTAAATACAAAAAACAGAAGTCCAATAGACAACCCTCATATCCACCATAGAAGTTCGGGTACGTCTGTTTGGAACAGAATTTTTTGTCCTTTCCTCTGGTTTTTGTTGTTCAAGTTCAAAACCAGTCGCAATGGCATGGCACTGAGCCCCAATCTTACCAATGCCTGCTCCCAAAACTGACCTATCACTTGGGAATACAGCATTGGATCGGTCACTAGCAAAAACATCCGATCGAGATCGCTTCCTTGATGTAACGCTTGGAAGACACTTGTTGATTACGGACAGGGCCTCATTCAGCATCCCCACACGTTCCCTGGTACATGACACAACATTACAAACCAAACACATCTGTAATCCTTATCCAAAAGGGGAATTAAAGAAGAAACTTACTAAATACAAATGTAAATAGCTACCTGGCCTTACTGGAGCTTTCGCGAAGACCAGACTTGAGCCGTTTGAGTTCTTCAGGTTGGGGAGAAGGCAGCAGTTTGCCTTTCAAAGAAGAAGCTGGAGAGTCATCTGGTGGAATGCCAAGAGCAATGCTTGTGAGTCGCCTAAAATCCCCATGTCGGTTTAATTTATGGTCTGCAACAATTGATTTTGGATCAAATCGCAAGCACTGAATAAAATTCACTGCATCTCCTTGTGTTACTGCTGAACTGCTTCTTGTCATATTTGGAAGAGTAGACAGGATTGGGTTCTCCATGTTCTCTCGGAAGCTACATGATCTGTCCAATGAAGCACCTGTGTAGGATCCACGCTGCCCAGTGGTGTATAATGGCCTATCGGGGCTACCAGAAGATAAATCACATTTACTAGATGCTGCCATCGCATCAGCTTCCACACGCTTCCTTTGTTACGAACCCAGTTAACACAGTTGTGCATGACAATGCTGTGTATTATGGCGCATGAAAAGCAAGCTTAAAACTCTTAATGATATTGACGGGATAATTTACCTGCCAAGGACATTAAGTTAGACCATATGTACCCGAATTCACATCAACTAAAATAATATCACAAGTAGTAAAACAACAATGACAAACCTAATTCTTCATAGTTATGACCTATGTTCAAAAGTTCAAAACCAGTCTGACTGGTAAGTAATGAGCTGGAACCATACACTGAATCGGCCCGGCAAAATTTAATTGCAGAAGGTCATACAAGGAACAAGAATGAAATTCATAAATGTAGAGGCCCTGAAGGACAAATTAATCAAATTAGCAGGTCGAAGTCCAAATGCTATCATATTCATTCTTAGATAATTTTATCAACCAGTTAATATAATCCCGTATAGAAGTTTATGATCCTTTCCAATTCCACCCTAGTTATTTCCATACTGCTTGTTATCTTGTTTGCAACAAAAGGAAAACATAACCACCCCAACACTTGAGCCTGGCCATCATGTCCCTTCCAACCAGCTTATACTCAATCTCTAAATTCCTACCAAATATTCTTAGGCCAAAGATAAATATGTTGTACCCAAAAAGAGTTAACAGAACAGCTGGAAAGACAAGGAATTGAACACAACCCTTATGCGTTCTTAAATTTGTTAATCAGATGATGAAGAACATATACAGATTATTGGAAGACATAAAATTGAGTACTCTTATGACATCCAACATAAGGTGCATCCTACTTCTAAACCTCGCCCGGCATGTATTGTAAAAGTAATAACACTAAAGATTTGATGTCTGTTCTTGATATACTTAATAACATCACTGTTAATCAAGACTTTAGTGACACAAGACAATAGTTAAACAAGTCTTTGGGAGCTTTCTCATGTAAATCTTTTTTTTAGTCACTGTTGGATGACAATCTGTATCCTTTGTTTGCCACTGCTTTGATGATTTAGACTTCTAAAGTGTCCATTAAGGTACAAGTCTTTGCATGGACATGGACGGTAGCACATGGTAAGATTAACACTAATGATATACTTCAAAAAAAGATGTCTCATATTTGTCTTTCACCCCAGTGGTGTGTGATGTGTAAAAGTGATGTGGAGAGCATTGATCATTTATTTTTACATTGTCCGGTTGCTTTAACATTATGGCATCTATTGTTTCAAGTGGTAGGGTTGACCTGAGAGATTCTAGCAGCATCACATTCATTATTTGTTGAAGATGTTAAAGGTTTTGGAAGATCCAGGGGTTATTCTTTGGAAATGTGCTATCATGGCTATGTTTTGGGTTGTATGAAAGGAACAAAATGCAAGAATTTTTAACATCTGAGTGAAAGTGTGGAGAGCTTATGGGAACGTATTCATTTTTTAGCGTCTATTTGGGCTTCGGTGATAAAAGAGTACAAAGGAATTCTGCTTTTTGCTGTTTTAGCGGGATAAAGAGTTTCCTTTGATTTATAGGTTTATTGTTTCATTCTGTATTTCATTTTCGTAGTTGGATTCCTTAGCCAACTGTTTTTGTATCCCATATTTTATTTATTAATGAAAGAGCTTGTTTCCTATAAAAAAATAAAATAAAATAAAAAGAAAGAGGATAACTGCAACCTTTTTGTTAGTATGAGTAAACCAAAGCACAAAATAGTTTCTCCAACGTCAAGGTTGAGTGGCAATGACAAATCTTTTTAGCAAGCACTAATTTCAGTTACTTGGGATAGTATAGAATAGTCAAGGATCCTGTAAAAAGATCTACGTAAACATGTAGTAGGATATGCCTGATTCTTCATTGGCATACTTAAGTCCATTTAACAACCAAAACACGCAACTACAACTTAAAGATATAAACAAAAGCAAAAACAGGGATCGAACTTGTGCATACCGACATTCATAAAAGCAATAGGGCACCTGCAATGCACATATATAGAATGGTAATTCTCCACGTAAAGCATACCTTGTACAAATCTATGTGGCAACGCATGCATGCACAATCGCCCAAAAGGAAACATACATTATGCAAACATCTAAAAAGAACTGACCAAAAAAATTTTGAAGCACATTTAATTCTGCCTGTTTTTACAATAAAAAATGAATACTAGGTTCAAACCCAAAAGTCGTCTTAACTCATTGACCACCGTAGCAACTACCAAATGTCCGAGTCAAACAACCTCGGAACAAACTCCAATGAATGTAATTATTAGTATATAATCGCATCCGTACAAACAGACTGAAAACAAGTACATTCGATAGTTCTCGTCTTTAAAAAAAATCCCCTTTGTTTCCTCTTTTTTTCGGAAAGTAGTGCACTTCTACTTCAAAGTACCACTTGATCTCAGCAATTTTAGCCAATGCCTATTAAAAAAAATACTTTCTATCTTTAATTGAATTTTCAACTATATCCAGTTTAGGAGTTCAATCTGATCGAAACTTAACACTCAAAGAAGCCACTTGATCATTAGAAAAAAAAAAAATCAACTACTCGCTCTAATCAAATTTTCAACTATATCCAGGTTAGGAGTTCAATCTGATCAAGACCATGGCCGGCTCAACAGTATATTCAAAAAAGCATGGGCTTTAAGCCCAAGGCCCCAAATTTTAGAGTTCAATAATGAAATATAGATCAATGATTAAAACTTATTATAATTTAGCTTAACAAAAAAACTCCTGCAACTCTCATCATATGATTTCAATTTCAGAAAAACAAAAGGAATTAAGACTCACACATAGACTGTCATACAGAAAGAGAGAGAACCTGCGTGTGGCTTGTGGCTTCGAAGAGAATGCGGTGAGAGAGGCGAGAATCTCTGAGACTCGGAGAGGAGGAGGCGCTAGGGATCAATCGACTGAGAAGAAGAAGAAGAAGAGGAAGAGGAAGAGGCGAGAGTCTCGGAAACTCGGAGGAGGAGGAGGATGCGCTAGGAATTTTAGGATTTTTGTGCACAAATTAAATGTATATATTTTTTAAAGAAAAATATACATATGGGTCGATTCGGGTCGGTAAGAATGCAAAATTTTTGTAGGTATTATGGATTTCTACCCGAAAAAGCAAAAAAAATTATTTTTATGGAAGCCAATCATTCAGGTGGGTAGGGTCGAAATTGGTTGGAAAATTTTGAACACACTACTTGAAAGATTAAATCAATAAAATAAAATTTACAATTTAAGTCAAAAAGTGTAATACACCTCACACATACACATTTTAAATGACAAAAAAAAGGTTAACACGTGAATAAAAAAATTTAATAAACATATTTTTTCTATAAATAAAAATAAATCAAATACATTTTATATTTTTCTCAAACTTAATTTTGTTCCTATTTAAATATAGAAATACCAATTAATTAAATTATTTATTTTTATAAAGAATTCACAATCAAAAATAATTAATAACAAAAAAAATCAATAAAGTTATTATAGGAAAAAATAAAATAAAATAAAATAAAATAGTAGGTGAACGTTGCATACATAAACAAGTTAAAGATCATAAAACATTAGTAAAATAATTTAATAACAAGGAATTACAAATGTATATTGATATTCGATTATGTAATACCGTAATTTTTATGAACAATATACAAAAAAAAATATAAAAACACAAATGAAAATAATAGATTGTACCCCAAAAAATGCGGGTCAAGAAAGAGATAAGAAAGATAAATAAATATGCAGATTTGTTTGCTAAAAAATATGTAGTTAGTCAAAATTTTTTATTTCTCTTACCACCTCTCTTCAACTCTTTCACTGACTCCCGCTCTCATTGTGGATCTTTTTTATTATCTCTAATTTTCTTGTTGTCACTTTAAGTCTTGTTTAATTTATTAATGTGTAACATTCTCACTTTACAATTCACCCAATTTATTGTTTGATTTTGTCCGATCTCAAAACTCCTAAAAACAAATCATACCGTAACTTTCTATAAAATGTCTAATACTTATTAAAAAAATTATTATCTTCCTAAAATATTAAATGAAATCTCATATAAAATTTTTGTTTTAGGCTCCAATTTGTGTTGGCCACCCCTAATCAGCACTTACCACTCAAAGAAGCCACTTGATCATAAAAAATAAAAAATAAAATCAGCTACTCCATTAGCCATCTAGAACTACTATATAGCTAATTTTGATCTCAATTCCACCTCAATCAACAGAATATACATGCATCCAAAACATATGCACCACTGTGTATACATATATGTAAATCCTATGAGTTGAATGGACAGAAAAAGGAAGAAAATAGACGTAATTTACCTTCAACTGTAAGAAAATAATTGAAACTTCATGACTTGAATCGAAAATCTTGAATGTACAAATAAAAAGTTTAAAAGAGATATCGATACACACATATAATATATATATATATATATATATATATATGAAGAGAAGAGATTGTGTAAATCTGGTAGAGATATTACAAGAATCTGAAATTTGTTTTTGAGTTCGGGAGCCCAAAATCGAAGAGCCATAGTAATGATCGGAAATGTGCTGGCTTTTGATGATGAAACTACTATTTTGCTCATGGATGGTGCTATGAAATAATGAAGTTGAGGTTTCAAAGGAGGGATATAATTGGAAGAAAAAACTTGGAGTTGGCTTCAACGGCTTACAATTTAATTTTTTTTTTAATTTCTCTTACTATTTTGGTAAAAACAAGTCAATATTTTTAGATTCATAGTGATTGGTTGACTTTGAGTTCGAGTTGAATTTAATTCTCGATTTTGGGTTTTTATTTAAACTCAAACTTAGCTCGATAAAATTTTATGTGAATCCGAATCAAATTCGATTCGAAATTAAACTTAATTCATCAAAAAATATTTCAAAATTCAATCCCTTTAACTTAATTATCGATCCAATTAAAAAAAAAAAACTAAATTATCGATCCCACAATAATCATTTTTTTTACAAAAATCTCTCAAATTTTTAAATTTCTCAAATATATATTTGAGAGTGGAGGGAGACAAAAACATTTATAACTTGTAGCTATTTGAGAAGAGAGGGAGTAGTACATTCTCAACTCATTTATAAAATAAGTTTAAAAAGTCGATAAAATTCAAAATTTATTTTATAATTTAAATGAGTTAAAAAAACATTATAATTTTGTCCCAAACCCGATAAACAAACAAATAGGTGGTCTTTTTGAAAATGTTAAACAAAAGTTCTCCCCATGCATCTCTGTCACTTTTACTTTTTCATTATTTCGTAATCCCCGTGACATGATACCTTATAACTATACAATTACAAAGTCATTTTCTCATTATTTTGGCTATCTCATTTTCGTCTCAAACCAAAATATCATAAGTACCACCTCTTCTCGGACTATTGCAAGAAAAACCACAACCAAAATCATTTTTATCTGGCATTAACTTGGAACCATGTGCAATGCATCTAAAGCACATTTTACTAGTCTAGCCCTAGCTAAACTTGAGTTGCTTGATGTTGCCATCAGATCAGCTTCCAAACTAGTTGAAATCATTTGATGCCTTTAGAATGATATGCCTTTCTTTATAAGTCCCACAAGAAGAGTCACATTCATCCATATTGTTGGATTATATAATTTATGATTAACATACTATCAATTCTGTAAAAGCAGAGCAACACATGCTAATGAGAAATCCAATGGGTGGATGCCTAGGATGGAAAAAAAGGCATTGCCATTGTAATTCTTCAAGCTCCGAACAAAAATTACAAAGTAAACATAACTCCAAGTTTAGAAAGGGCAACCGAATCGCGGTCGGGTACATAGAAAAATTACACTGTGGGGGAACAAAATGAACTATATTGTGAGATATGTTCTTAGCATTGTTCCTCCTGTAGGATCAGAAAGAAGATGCCTTATCAAGCACATTCTCAGGTCATTGGGAGCTATGACAAACATGAACAAGGCTAATAACATGAGGTCTGTTGAGGAGAGAGTAGACCCAAGAAATCCCTGCCACATCCTGTGAGGCAACAAAGCCATTGACAGACTCAGTCAGGTTGCAAAGCAAGCCAGCCATGTAAAATTTCGTTTTCAGAATAGCTTGTGAGTCGTGTATTCCGAAACTAGAGTGGAAGGGTTCACAGCACGACAGACAATGTGACTTCCAACGATTACATTGTTCATTGATTTCAGCACGTAGTTGAGCAAAACAGTTAGCTTGATCATAGCCCCATATCTAACAACCATTTCATTATAATCACCTATGGTGTTCGGTTCTTTCATTTAGAACCGGTGCACATGGTTACTTCAAGAATTGTGGCACAGCATCTACAAGTTTGTTACCAATTTTTCAAGTCATCTATGTAAGAAAAGGGGAAAATGAGAAAAGAAAAGAAAAGAAAGAGCAGAAAGTAGCACAATTCCACCCAACTATGTATAAATGTGGGCTTTACATTAGGAGGATTGGTTGAAAAGGGTTAATATGGCAGCAAATCTTTCATTTAGAACGGTTGATTTGTGAGAAATTACCATTGAAAAAAAACTTAGTTTATGGAAAACATAAAGACACCAACCACACAATTGAGGGGTGGAAGAAAGTAAAAGTTGTGCTCATACCAACTTGGTAAGCGGAAGAAAGTACGAAAAAAATTCCTTATGCCTTTGGCATCCAGCTGCAAGATAAGCGCGAGTCCAAAGAGAAAGAATGCCCTCTGGCGTTTCCTTTCTTGGGGCCAAAGAGTATTCCAAGCTAAAAGAAAAAGAATTGCAATGGTTAAGATTAGTGCATTGGAACATTTTACAATATACTCATAATATATAATCTTCCCTTGCATATCCACATTCACTAGGAAGGGTCAACATGTAAGCTGATGTTTGGCAATAATCGTGCAGTCCATGTTATGTAAAATATTTGAAAGGTATAATCGCGCAAGCTTTACGTACCTTTCATTGAAATGTTTCCTGTGCTTCTTGCACTTGTGAGCATGTCCCTAGAGTGGCCATCTTTGACAATATTTGCAATTACAGAAGCATATTTTGGAGCCTCTGACAATGATCTTACTATAGAGTAGCCTGTTTTACAAAATTGACGAAATATTTGGAACAATTATACTCACACAACGCCTTAAGGAAGCGAGTTACTGAAGAATCGATTCCTTTGTACCTGTTGTAGGATGCACCATGCTAGCAGCAGCACCAAATGCAAGGTTCTTTTGCTCTGTATTTGGTAAGGATCCACCAAGTGGAATATAAGCCCATTCCTACATATGTTTTTATATAGATTATAAATTTCACTACTCTTTTGTAGCAAAAGACTATAGTTTATAATCAGGTGGGGTTTGTAATTCGGTTTTATTGCAAAATCTACATCCCTGAACTACGCTAGGATCCTAGTTCGGGAAAAAAGAAAAACTATTTGAGGTAGAAACAAGAAGATTACCTCTTCATAAACTTTTATTATACGCACTCCCATTGTCTCTAACCTCGACATTAGTTTTTTCTTCAGTAGATCAAAAGGCAAGACATCTTTTGAAGCCAAACAAGTTTCCTGCAATCCACTCACATAGTTTCATGCATTGCACATAACTAGGACTATTAGTATATAAAATAACACATAAAATTGACATACAATAAGCGAACCTCAAAGAAAACTCGAGTAGGGGATATGGGCATGGCATAGAGAAATGTTGGATATTGTTCTTCTAAACATTGAACTTTTTGCTTCATGTAGCTTCTATAATCCATGAACACCATCAAGTTGGGATCACATGGGTTGTTTTCCACCTGAAAAAAAAAAAGTGCATGTAATTACAAATAATGATTATAAAGACGTTGCTTCAAACACATTCTCAAAAGCTTACTACAAAAAATATTAAATCTTCCTTGCGTTTACCAAAAAGTAAATAAACAATGAAAAATGACTTAAATATTGTAATATATTGTGAAACGACACGATGATGTTAAGAATATAAACAAAAAAAGTTAATTTTTAGAACCATGAATTCAACATATCCCTATTGAGTGGCACAAATTATCCAAATTGTTAGATTTAGAGACAAGCCCGAATAAGAATTATTTGATTTTAATGTTCAATTTTATCTATGATTTTACGCTCCTACCTCGACCTCGACACCATATGATGTTTGGGCAAGAACCATTGGACCACCACGATCATACTGCAAGAGTTTCCCTGATGCTGCTCCAGATGCAACAGTGGCAAGCCTATAATAACATGTTAGGGTGGG
>CM042188.1:35026520-35037781 GCA_023539305.1 Ilex asprella | reverse complement strand
GGGGTAAGGGTAAGTCCATCCCCGCACGGGTTTATACAGGTATCCCCAAATACGTCCACCATCCAATACGTATAATCCATCTCCGGTTCAAACGGAACGTGTTTGAACGAATACCTGTTTTTCCCCGGTCCACTGCCATCCCCACTTATGATAGGATATGATAAGGTTAATACACTTCATATATAGTAGATTATGGGGCTTCATAAACAAAATATTTAGCAAATATTTTTGTCGATAAGATACTTTAACAAGTATTATTAAAATAATGTGGGGGAGTTAGGTTTACGATAGTTATGTTTGAACAAATACCATCATATCCATATCCATGTTCACGTGCATCTATGTGATTTTTTAATGATTAAATGACCACGAAATATTGTAGAGTAAAACTTTTAAAAAATGTTATTAGACTACTAATTAAAAATTTTATGGATCTAATAAACTTAATAATCCACTGTTTTATAATTTTTTACCCTGGTCCAGATAATCTTATTAAGTTGGTAATTATAAAAATAAGAGTAATATTATTAAAATTTAAAACATTATTCTAATTTAATTATATAATAATGTGGAAAGAGATAGAATTAAGACTAAAAAGTTTGCATTACTCAAAAAATTTTGTCAACAGAATGGTGGCGTGCAGATCGATAAGTTGACCTGACACAAATCTTACAGAAACATGAGACAGAGACAGAGACAGAGACAGATTTAAAGTCTAAACTTGATTTCTTCCTTTGTTAAGCAAACTTGATCTTTTCAAGCCTGACACAAAACTTAAACAGAGAGAGAGAGATTTAAAGTCTAAACTTGATTTTTTCCAGTTTAAGCAAACTTGATCTTTTCAAGCCTGACACAAAACTTTAACACGGGACAGAGAGATCTGAACCAGGGGTGGCTCAAGATTTTTTGGGGCTTAAATAAAAAACGATAAATAAAATTTTTTTATTTTTAATATTTTAAAATACAAAAACATTAATTAAATTTTATATTTAAATTTTTGTTGTCATATTTGAACTTAATGGTAAGAGAGAGAAAAAATGGTTGAAAAATTATGATGGTAAGTTTAAACTTGATTTTTTTGGGGGTTAAAATTATATTTTTTTAATAGATTTAGTTTTTCAGTTAGTTTTATTTTCTTTATTAAAAAAAAATAAATTTTAGGGTCTTTTAATTTTACGGCTGAATTAACAAGCCCAATCTATTTAAATTAAAATATTTTGTTTAGGCATAAATTTAAATTTTTTGTTTAGACTATTATTGTTCATTTATAAATTATGGGTCTCCCTTAAAATGAGGCCTTAATTTTTTTTTTATTGGACTTGTATTTTTATAAGGCCTTTTTGTAGGACTTAAAATATTTATAGATTTAATTTTTTATATGTAATATTTATGATATTTAAAAATTTGGAGCCTTTTTTTAAAATGTGGCCTAAAGCCTAGACTTTTTTCATAAACTTGTTGAGCCGCCCCTGATCTAAACCTGTTGAGTCATTGCAATTTACTATTTCTGCGTTTATTAAGTTGAAGAGGTTGTATCTAGTGTGTGTTCAAAAACAAAAAAGTGTCAAAGTAAAGCAGTAGTGGAGATCGACAATAAGGTTTTGCCGGAGAGAGAGAGAGAGAGTGAAAATGTGGTACTCATGTATTGGAGCTTGGAAATACATGTGGCCTATGTCGTCGTCGATCCATACGTGCTCTACTGTGAAGTACTACTCAAGAAAGAAGAGAGTACTGAGGAATATAAAAGCACAGCCTACAACGTACACATACGGGTGGTCATGTCCATTGTCTTTCAAGCTCAAGTGCAGTGGTGGTGTGGGAAGTGAGAGTAGTAGTGGTGGTAAGCAAGGTTTGGGTGATGAAGAAGATTACCTAAAGGCTGGTGGATCCGAGCTCTTGCTTGTTCAAATGCAGCAGAATAAGGCTATGGATAACCAGTCCAAACTCGCTGATAAGGTGATAGTAGTCTTGCTACTCCAAAACATACTACAATCATACTGCCCTTGCTTTGCTCGGCTCTGCCTCTATGCAATCTTTCTACCTGCCTCATTTCTTATACAACATCTAACATTAACTGTGTTTGGAGACACACTATAATATTAAAAATTGAGTATTCATCATATAATTTTTTACTTTAAATAATATTTTTTTAATTGCTCGATTTAAAGTTAAAGAAATCATAGAGAAATTAATTAATAACAAAGAGGTAAGTGTTAAATTAATGCGGTTATTTGGCATTAGAGAATGAGTTGGTTGAATTGTATCATTTTAGGGCTCATACGTACAAAAATGTTATTTTTTAGAGCGCGGGAATTTTTTTTTGGATGAATTTTATACCGCTGGATCAAAATAGAAGAAAATTGAATCAATCTTGTCCGTTGTTGTACTTTATAAGTTTAGAATTCAAATTTCCAAGCTATAATATTAAACAGAGATTGATTCATTTTACCCAAATTCCTACATTTACATTCGTTGCAAAAATTTATTTTTTCCTAGTATATTTAAGTACATTTAGCATCTAAATTTAAGATTTTCAATCACAAAACTAAAATGCAAAAACGTAATTAATATTTTTGCAGCTTTAAAACCAAATAATTATTTCCAAATGAATATTTTTTAATAAGGTTATAATTATTTAGTACAATTTACATCATGATAGATAATACTAATATGATCTAGTTTAACATCTTGAAAAAATAAGAATCAAGTGTAAATGTTGTGGTAGTCTTGCAAAAATCATAATATGTAAGGTTTTTTGCATCATAATATGTTCCAACTTATTATTACCATAATATGTAAGGTTTTTTGTATTTTGTATCCTAAAAAATTTTAAAATTTTTATTTTGTACCCTCAATAACTTATTAAATTTCTTATATTAAAATTTCAATGTATCAAAAGTGCTACAATGTGACAATTTTGTTGGCTTCCGTTATTTTTTCCATTAAAATTCAACACATTGATAGTTTTATACTAGCAAGAAAATTAACAAAAATTTAACAGAAGAGTCACAGTGTAATACTTTTGATACATTAAGAGTTCAATGTGAAAAAATTTAATATTTGAGAGTATGAAATGAGAATCTTAAACTCTTTTAGGGTACGAAGTGCAATTCATCCTAATATAAATTGAGCATTCACATTCTCATGGGTTGCATAGTCCTAACTGCACTAATGTAAGTACTTGGCCTTGTTTGCAGTTGCCTCAAATATCGAGTGGAGATAGTATGCTGGATTTGGTGGTAATTGGTTGTGGCCCTGCTGGTCTTGCTCTTGCAGCCGAATCGGCCAAACTAGGCTTAAATGTTGGACTTATTGGACCAGATCTTCCTTTGACAAACAACTACGGCGTGTGGGAGGATGAATTTAAAGGTATTTTGATCATTATTTAACATTGTAGGTGAAGTTTGATGATACACAAAATTATTTTGTACAAGATCAACAGTCAAGTAAATGAAATAGTGTGATTAATGAGCAGTAAACAAGCAATTAATAAGAGAACAATAAATAAATAGCCAACAAGGATATTTATAGTGGTTCGGTTTCAGATGACCTACTCTATTCTCGGAAATGACAACGGTGGCCGGTGTTCTTTATTGATGAATATTGATCCCCCGAGGATTTACTTCGGAGAGTTACAAAGATTTAGAGGGAGAAAACAATGTGTATAAGAGTCCGTGTCGAGATTTTAGAGGCGTGCCCTCAATGTGGAGAGAACTTACATTATATAGCTAGGGTAAGACGGTGAGGCAGTGACGTGAGAGAGAAAATTTCTACTATTTTGGTAAGTACAATTATGGTAAGAGATCTCCATGTCTATCCCGATATTCTCTCTCCTCGTGCTCCTATCTATTCAGAGGAAGATCCTGAGCTTAGACTGATCTTGACTTTGAGCTTGGTCTTGCATTGGAGTAATTCTCATAGTGCGGAGGTGGAGAAAACGGAGGTCGAAGGAGAGAAGGGAACCAATATGGGTGGTGCCCCTTGGAGACCATATGGGCGACGCCCCCTTGGGATACACTTGGGCGGCGCCCCCTTGTCCTGGGTGTTGGCCTCTTGACTCATTTGGGTGCTAGTCCTTCTTGGTGCTTTGGGCTTCCTCCCATAGGTTGATCCAGTTTTGATTGAGTTCTTTTTTGGGTTTTCTTGGTTTAATCTGATTGGGTGGCCCAATCAAATTCAGGCTCATCATTTGCCCCCATGCCTCAAGCCTCTGACTTTTTACGCGAGAAAATGGTTGAGAGCATATGCTTCGTCTTCGCTTAAGTGAGTAGAAATTTTCTTGTTTTCCACTATACTTTTTCATTTTCGGAAACTTGCTGAATTTATCGGTATCGCATAATTTTTTTTTTCAAAGCATTAACTTTATAATACTAATAGGTTATAATGGCAGAGCCCACCATCCTTGACTCTTTTTTCTCTTCTTTCTTTATTTCTTGGGCGTTGGCCTTCTTCTTTTCTTTTTTTCTTCTTCTTTTGATCTGTCTAGGCGCTGCCTCGTCCCCTTCTCTCTTTTTTTCTTTCTTTCACTTTGGCTCGCTGGGCGTCGTCTCCTTTCTTCTTCTTCTTTTTTTCTTTTCTTTCTCTTGGGCTGGGCCCCGACTCCCTTCTCCCTCTTTCTTTTTTTTTTCTTTTTGTTTCTTTCTTTGGGCGCTGCCTCATGCTTTTTTTTTTCTTCTTCTTTTTTTGGGTGCCGCCTCCTAGGCATTGGCTCCTCCCTTTTTTTTTTGGCTATCTTTGTTTGGGCTTTGCCTTTTGCTCCTTCTTCATTATTATTATTATTTTTTGTTTTTTGACTTCCTTTGAGCGCTTCCCCTTTCATCCTTTTTTTTTAATCCTTGATGCAAAGCGAGGAGGGGCTTTGGTGAGGAATCCATGGGCAATGTGAGCGACTCTCTGTCACGTGTTGGCCGCTTGGGTTTTGCACTAGGCGATCGTAGAGATGAGCCAGGAGATTAGGCGCGATGGGAGGACCTATCCCCATGGGCGACGCCTGGGCCTTGTTGGACGACAATTTCTTAGCCGTGGACCTTAGTATGACATCAAATGTAGGGGAGACTTGGTAGACAACACCAGCTTGACAGACGAGGTAGGAGCATTGCAAACGACTTTGAGCGCCTCCTTTGAGCGAGAAGGAGAATTGGGTGCCTCGTTTGGGTGAGAAGGAGAGTTGGGCAGTGCCAGGAGGAGACTAGGCACTGGTTGGTGTTGTCTGGCATGCATGGGCAACGTTGGAGGCTCTTGTTGCTTTAGGAGTAAAGTTTTTTCCTTTTCTCAAGGGACCGAGGTTTTATGGCCTAGTGCTTCTCGTTTAGGGTCCGATTACTGGGTTATTTTTCGGGAGGTGGTGCTCCCACTCTTTTTTAGTCTAGGACTTATGTCCTAGCCTTTGTACTACTATAGGAGTTGAGACTCCTATGCAATCTTCTACGGGGACTCTAGCTCCACATAGCCATCATGTTTTAACTTGGCTTTGGTCAACGAGGGGCTTTGGAGGTCTATGGCCCTTGAGATATCAAAGAGACAAACACGAGGGTTGCTGAAGAGCTAGTAGGGCTCGGGTGGCAAGCACGAGAGGATGTTGTGGAGCAATTAGGGCTCTGGTGGTAGGCACGAAAGGATGTCATGGAGCAGTAGGGCTAGGGCGATAGGCACGAGAGAATGCCGCGGAGCAAGTAGGGTTCGAGTGACAGACACGAGAGGATGCCACGGAGCAGTAGGGCTAGAACGACAGGCACGAGATAATGCCACTGAGCAGTTGAGGCTAGTACACGAGAGGGTTGCTCGTCTAGAGGTTGATCTTCTAATAGCACTTGGGAAAGCTACCAGGACAGAGGCTCATGGTTTGGAGATAAGGAAAGTGTTGGCGAGCTGGGCGCCTAAGACTCATTCCATTGCGATGGAGATAAGGAGGGTGCTGACGAGTTGGGCTCTTAGTGCCTGGTGTTGGGCGCATAAAGCTGGGTGCCTGATGAGAGAAGGTGACACCGATCGTCTAGGCGGAATCGAGAGAGTCGTCAAGGTGGAGAGGACGAGACCACTCATCAAGGCAGTATCAAGAGAAACGCCCAATGTGGAAAGGGCGAGACTCCTTGTATGGGCGTCTTTTGACTTTTTGTCTACCTTGTTATTGTTAGGTCGTAGGTTGTTTGAGATGAAAACAAAACAGTTATGAAAACAATAATCTTGCAAAAATTTTATTTCATAAAATAATGAGTAACAAAATAAATTAACTGAAATAACAAAAGATAGAGAAAATCTTAGGTGTGTCTCATATGTGGGTCAATGTTTCCCTGGCAGAGTTGTAGCCCTCAAGAGATTGTCTGAATATTTTTGAGGGGTTGCTGGTATTCTCTGTCATCCTGGTCTCGACTAGATGGCGAAGTTTGTCCTCTGCTAGCAACATATTTCTTTAATTGGCCACGTTGTATGAGCTCATCGATCTACCTCTTGAGCTCATAATAGTCATCTGTGTCATGACCATGGTCGTAGTGGAAGCGACAGTACCTGCTGTAATTTCTGCGGTTAGGGGCAGACTTTATTTTTTCAGGCCAATGGAGCGTGGGATCATCTTGTATCTGAAATAGTATGTGCTTCATTGAGGCATTTGAGTGACGTGAAATGCTGTCGGTCCCTTAGGGGGTACAGACCGAGACGATCCTTGACAGAAGCTTTATCGGTCCTTTGTCTCTTGTTCTCTACCCCCACTTGTCTTCGCTGGTGTCTTTCCTTTTCTCCCCTCCTTGGGAGGACTCACCCGACGGGCTTTGGTGATGTCCTCGACGTTCATGTATTTCTGTGCCCTAGCTAGTAGGGCGAGAATATTGGAGGACGGTTTTTTTACGATGGAGAGCATGATAGTGGAGGTGCGAAGGCTGATGATGAAGGCGGTCAGGGCTACCTTATATAGTTCCTTAATCTAGAGGATCTCCTTGTTGAAACGAGCGAGGTAGTCTCTGAGGCTTTCATCCTTGTCCTGCTTGATAGTGAGCAGGTGGGTTATGAGCTTCTAGTGTTGACGTCCTCCAATGAAGTGGGAGACGAAAGACCTGTTGAGTTCTGCAAATGAGTGTATGGTAGAGGGCTTGAGTTTGGAGAAGCACTGGCGAACAGACCATTTTAAAATGGTAGGAAAGGCTCGACACATAATCTCCTTAGGCACATTATGGAGTTGCATGAGGGACATGTCTCTGTTGAGGGGGTCGAGGGGGTCTTTGGTTCATCAAAGGTCTTGATGATAGGCATCTTGAACTTCGAGGACAAAGAGTAATTTACTATATCAATAACAAAAAGAGTGTCGGTACGTCTTACTAGATAATCCATGGTCTCGGGCGCCTGGGCTTTGATGGTTTTGAGGGCATCGCTGAGTTGGTTTTACATCTCTCTAATTTTTTTGTCCCACTGGTTGGGGACATCTTCAATTGGATGACGGTACTGACTTTCATGGTCACCATATTGCTCTCGTCGTCTTCGTTCTCCTGCACAAGTATGTGTGTAGGAGGTACACGTGAGCTCTCTCATGCTGAGGAGGACTGCTGGGCGAGGGGCGCTCTGTGGCCTCGGGGCGTTCTGGCGAAGGACCCCATGGTGAGGAGCTACCTGACGCCTAGAAGGTGTATGTTGTTATTCCTCCCATGTTAGAGGGATTGGGGTTCCTCCTACTCGGTGAGGGGTAGCGCCTTCTTGGGTGAGCATCAGTTGGATGATCTGCTAGTTCTGTTTCACTAGTAGTTGCATGGTTTGGAGGAGTTGTTGTTGATGTCCAATTGCCATAGCAGAATGTTCCGAAGGTGCCATGGGAGGCTGGGTCTCTTCTTGGGGCGCCGGGCTGTTGTCTTCTGGCTGTTAAGGCATCGATTGGGTAGTGATTGTCATGGATTGAAAGAGTAGAAAATCTAGTTGTTTCCCACAGACGACGCCATACTGATGCTGCACAAAATTGTCTTGTGCAAGATTAACAGTCAAGTAGATGAAAGAGTGTGATTAATGAACAGTAAACAAACAATTAATAAGAGAACAAGAAATAAAGAGCCAACATAGATATTTATAGTGGTTCGGTCTCGGATGACCTACTCCACTCTCAAGAATGACAGTGGTGGCTGGTGTTCTTTAACGATGAATATTGGTCCCCAGAGGGTTTACTCCGGAGAGTTATAGAAATTTAGAGAGAGAGAGAGAGAGAGCAACGTGCAAAATGGTCCGTGTCGAGGTTTCAGAGGCGTGCCCTCAATGTTGAGAGGGTTTACATTAGGAGAAAACTTCTACTATTTTGATAAGTACAGTTATGGTAGGAGATCTCCATGTCTATCCCGATATTCTCTCCCCTCGTGCTCCTATCTATTCGAAGGAAGATCCTGAGCTTGGTCTTGCATCGGAGTAATTCCCATAGTGTGAAGGTCGAAGGAGATGAGGGAACCAACATGGGCGGCGCCCTTTGAAGACTCTATGGGCGACGCCCCCTTGGGATACCCTTTGGCGCCGCCCACTTGGGATACCCATGGGCGCCGCCCACTTGGGTCCATTGGGCAGTGCCTCCTTGTCCTAGGTGTTGGTCTCTTCACTCATTTGGGTGCAACTCCTTCTTGATGCTTTGGGCTTCCTCCCATGGGTTGATCCAATTCTGATTGAGTTCTTTTTTGGTCTTTCTTGGTTTAATCTGATTGGGTTAGCCCAGTCAAATTCGGGTTCATCAAAATCGATCGTAAAACTTGATGCGGTTGTTTTTACTATAAGAGAATCTCAAAAGGGTTAGAAGTATTTATAGGTATCGGACTCTAATCCTGACCAATCACATAATTTTAATCTTAATATGCATGAGAATTTTCAATATTAGGGCTTATTATCCACACACCCTCTAAGCTATTTTTGAAGAAACCTAACATACAATAGTAGTTGTCGTTGATGGAACAATGGGCGTTTGTCCATTTTAATGTACTTTGTTTATTCAATTATTGAATTTTGGAGCCTACTGAATATGAGTCATTCATTATTTTGAAAAACATTCCTCTAGTTTTTATAATTCAACGCCATCTTCATAAATTAGCTGAATATACAATCTGCTTATTTTCTCCTTTAGGTTAGTTTGGTGGGATATAGTTTAAATAAGGAAAAACAAAAACAATGTTCAAATCCTTTTCCAGCCCCCAATATTCAATCTCTTTACTTGTCCAAAAAAAAATCTTCAGTCTCCCTCAGGCAATATTAGAGTAATTCATTGAGGTGGCTTATGTATATCTAGTTAATCTGTGCTTGAAGGCACGATGCAATATGAATAATTTTGAAAAGAATGTTGGTGGTCATTAAATAAGTTTATTTGAGACCATATAAAAGTTGTAACACCCCAAATACCCCCTTGGACGACATTACATTCTAAAGACCATTTACAATCATGAGAGCACTACATAACTTCATATCCAAAAAGAATTTACTTCATCATTCAAGCATATACAATAACATCCAAAAGAATATGCCCAACAATGGCATTTACATCTCCAAAAGAATATCAAAATAAATCTTGTAGCGGAATACAAAATAAACTAGACTTCTCAGTGTACAAAAGAGTATCCTAGTCTAGTGCAAAAGAAAATGGGTCACTCTATGCGTCCACCTCGGGATCCACACTCCCGTCAATTGGAGTCTCCCACTAGGCGGCCTCCTCGGCTCCTAACTCCTCCTCAAGTACATAATCTGAAAAAGGTTAGCAGTAGGGGGTGAGCACGAAGCTCTGTAGAAAATTTCTCCCAAACCCAAACAAGGTTTAGAAAACATTTAAAATTCGGTCGGTCTCATTTCGCAAATATCATATATAACTTTTTGAAGGAAAACAGGACATTTTAAATAGATCTCAAGTTTAATCGGTAGCAATAATCAACGGGAAAGAATAAAATAAATTTCGCAACAATAATCATTTCAAACTTTTAGTCATTTAAGAAGGGCGCCTTCCGATGCATTGTCCCATACCAATGTACCGGCAAGAATGACCCCTCACAATCCCATGTATATTGGTTCATCCCCGTACTATGTATGTTGATTGTTTCTCATGAATCTACCCAACGATTATACATAGTCTACCAATCACAATCACAATCACAAACACTTTAGAAAAGGGCGTCTACCATCCCAATGACAGTGACGAGTCCCTTCCTAGGAAAAGTATACTATCCCTCGTTCGAACTCCAGTGAATGATAGTGGTTTCATTACCAAATGATAACCCACTACAAGTGCTAGGAAACCATCTCACCCCCTACTGGGATAAACTAACCTCTAACACTCTACGGCATCTCTCGAAGGCAATCCAAGTCTATCACAACAACCATAGAAATGAGAAAACCAAAATATACTCAACTCACAACCATTTCAAGAAATTACCAAATTTCATAATTCCTCATGTAATATACCATAGAATAATTAAGGAACAATGCACAAGAGATCATCATAACATCATTTGGTTATATAATATCAAACACTAAGTTTTTGAAAGTGGGAACTGATTAGTACACAACTTTGTATATTTTAAGATGCTAATCAACTTAATTCACTCGCTTTTGAGTCGTAAATAATATAAGTTATGATGATTGTAGTCTTAACGTCAATTTGATGTGTTTGCAGTTGAATGGAGATAAATATGGCTTTGAAAGACCCTCCCATACCACTTGGGATGAAAGGAGTTCAAAAGATAGTTTGAAGGTAGCTTGGGAGCAAAAAAATCAAGAAATTCAGATAAGGAAGTAGAACGGTACCGGTACCCAAAACCTACTGGAATCGGGGTACCGGTACCTTATAGAGAAAAATTTATTTTTCTTAAAACTAAGGTTGGAAAATGAAATACCCAACCATCAAAATGTTCAAAACATGGCATTTATTGCAAGGATATCAATAATCATGCATTTCATATCATATATATAAGAGTAAGAGTGAAAAACATACATGTATAATATTTTAGCCTCAATGTAAGTGAATGGAAGAAAATTTCTTGCCTCAATGCTCAAGAGCTTTAGCCAAATACCCAAGCTTCAAAGACTCTTTCCTCTCCTTTCTTTCCCTTTTTGACTCCTCCTTGGGTTCCAAAATGTATGGGTAAGAGGGTATGGAAGAGTGTAATGAAAGGTTAGGGGAAGGATGTTCTTGAAATCTAGGGTTTGATCTTCTAATTTGGGTGTAAATCTCTTGATGAGTGTGTTTTTGATCCTCCTCTCTTTCCCTCTTAAGCTTTTTAGGGTTTGGAATGGTGTATGGACGGCTAAGGAGGCGGCCTAAAGTATTT
>CM042188.1:34996606-35018589 GCA_023539305.1 Ilex asprella | reverse complement strand
GATTTGTATTTTTTGTATGAACTTTCTCTCTCTAAAGAGCTGTATTGAACTCTCTCTTTAGGAGTATCAATGGCGATATTAGATGCACAGGAGAGTGCAGGCACGATGACGACGGATCTAAGCCACTCGGTTCGGAAGAGGCCGAGCGCGAGTACTACCAAGGCTGTGACTCGAGCTGATTCGAGTTCGAAGGCGACCGAGTTGGAGGCAGAGAGCGGGGCGAATGGTTCGGTAAGCATTCAAAATCGGATTGGAACGAATGGTGGTGATGGAGTCGGTTCCGTAAGTGAGTTTAGGAAATCGGAAAATGATTCAAGTAATGGTAGAGATGATGCTGAGAAGGTTGGAATTGGAAGCGGAGACGACAGAGGAATGGAAAAGTTTTCGAAATTCTCTTATCGGCCATCTGCTCCGGCTCATCGGAGAATCAAAGAGAGTCCTCTTAGCTCCGACGCCATTTTCAAACAGGTTAGCATTGTTTAATACGCTGTTTTTTTCTTTTACATTTTCGTGTGCGCACAGGTATGTAGTTGTGATCACGTGAGATACGGTTGCATTTATTAGTCTTTTGGGGTTGAGGGGCTGATTAGGAATTGAAATTTATGCTCTGATTCTGAGACTTTTGGTAACTATTGTTTTCATATAGAATTGGTGGATAAAGCCTGATATAACTAACGTCTTTTCAGTCCCCTAATTGAGTAATTAGTGTCTTTTCTTGCTTGCTTCAAGCTACATCACATTGTAGTTGTGACATGTTATACATTTGAATCTGTGCTGCGAGCTGGAACTCACTGATGCATGGTAATTTAACTAATCAGACCTGGCGATGATGTATATTGCACTTAGTCCTCTAGTGCAGTGTTATTTTGTTTTTCTAGTGTACCAAAAAAAAAAATGTGTTATTTTGTTTTCGCTTTTGGCTCTCTCTTTAGAGCTCTTTGTAGTCCTCTTTAATGAGGTCGTCCTATACTCTTTGTGAGTTGGTACTCGTGTCTTCTGGAATTGTTTTGTTCTGAATTTTTGTAAGTTTCTGGTTGTAGGAAATTTATAATGATAATTACTAATTGACATCTTGTGACAGAGCCATGCAGGTCTCTTCAATCTTTGTATAGTGGTGCTTGTTGCTGTGAACAGTAGACTTATCATTGAGAATCTGATGAAGGTATACTCCTCCTGATACAAATATTGCACTGTCTTATATGAGGGATGGTTACTGGAATTTGATGAGCCTTTGTGTATGTGTGGGTGTGCATTTGCTGCCAACTTCTCAAGTGCACACACCAAGAGTTCTCATTACATATTGCCATCTGTCAGTAATATAACAGTTATTTCAATTACATTGCTGTAGTCTTCTAAGACACCAATACTCCTTTCTGAAAAGAAATGTTTTGGGGCCTATTGTTGTTGCTGACAAACTCCTGATTGTTATTGCAGTATGGCTGGTTAATTAGGTCTGATTTTTGGTTTAGTTCGAGATCATTGAGCGATTGGCCACTTTTAATGTGCTGGTAAAGTAACTGATCCCCCCTCCCCCCCCCCCCCCTTTCAACAACACACAGCACACCGAACCACCACACAAGGACTAATTTTTCTTTTGGAATCATCAATACCTATCCTTTGGGTTAGAGTAGTCTACATATCTCGTTGATGGGAGGAAAATATAATTGTCTGTTTTGAAATAACATACCTTTTATGTTCTGGTTTCAACTGCAGTCTTACCATCCCGGTTTTCCCACTTGCTGCTTTTATTGTTGAGAAGTTGGTGCAACAAAAGTATATATCTGATCCAGTGAGTGATTCAAGTCCAACTCTTGTGGTTTGCTCCGGAGTCATTAATAACAACTTAATCTGTTGCGACTTTAAACTTGAAGGATGTTGACATGTTGTCTATTATTTCAGGTTGCTGTCATTCTTCACATAATAATAACTACTGCTGCAATTTTGTTTCCTGTTTTTGTTATTCTCAGGTTAGTTTTTCACTTTTCATTTGATTTATTTATTCAATTCATACTTTTTTTTGGAGGGGAGGGGAGGGGAGGGGGGGGTGGCTTGAACTCTTGACTTCAAGAAGGCAAAACCTTCACAAGACAAGGAGTACCATTGGACCAAAGGCCCATTGGTAATTCATACTTTATATATTTACTATAGCCAATATACTGAATTTGTGATGAACAAGTAATATGAATGCAAATGAGTAATTAGGTCAATGCACAGCATCGTATCAGTATTTAAATCTTAGGTGGGCATGGTAAAATTAAATCCTTAATTAGTAGAATATGCCTTGTACTTTTACTACCTTGGCAACCAGAAGTTGTTTGTGCCTATAACTGAACGATTACTTGAAAAATTCTTTAAGAGATATTAACTTTAAGCACAGCTGAGTTTAGTTTCTCCATGCAAGCAAGCTGTTTGTTCTAAAACTCTTGCCCTTGGACCAAGGTGCCCGACTCAGACTTTGATTTTTGGCCACCCGGTCCGGGTGGCGCTTGGTATGTGCTCACCCATAATGCCTTTGGGATGCTAATTGGATCCATGGCTTGGTGGATATCTTAACTATGTATATTGGTGCTAAAAGAATGCACAAGATGCAAAATGAGGAAATCTTTTCATATGGATTTTTGAAGAAATGTGTAAAAGTAGCAAATCACTTGTCTTTTTTGGTTCTAGTAAAATATTGCATTTATGTAAAATAATTCCAAAGTTACTTCGTAAGACATGGAGATATTGGTATAAAATTATGCAGATGTGATTCTGCTGTCCTATCGGGCGTCACATTAATGCTCTTCGCCTGCACTGTGTGGTTGAAATTGGTATCTTATGCACATACAAATTACGATATGAGAGTGCTTACGAAATCATTTGATAAGGTAACAATGATAATTCTCTCTCTTTTTGTTTTCAGGATTAATTGTACTCATTTGCTTTTACCTTTATATGGAAAAAGGAAACCTGCAGCCAAAATCATGGATTATGCAATGGGAAAAGTAAAACTATTCACCTTTGATGGTCATAGAAATGGACTCAAATCTTGTGGAATTTAGTTTAGTTCTCGCTTCCAAAGTTCTTTCTATCATCATCTTGCCCTGAAAATTTGCTTCATGTGTAATGCTCTCCCCCCCCCCCCCCCCAAAAAAAAAAAAATGAGTAAGTTATCAAAGTTATGCAACAATCTCTTGGATCATGTGATTCAGTTGTGATTTTTTACTGTTTTGCTAAACTCCTGCTATGATGTTAGGGGGAAGCCTTGTCCAGTTCCTTTAATCTGGATTACTCTTACAATGTTGGATTCAAGAGCATGGCATACTTTATGGTTGCTCCCACGTTGTGTTACCAAGTAAGCTGACTCCAGTCCTTCACGAATATTACAGGAACGTTTTCCTCGTGTGTTCATGCTCTGAAAATACAAATATGCCCATACTGCTGTAATTATGAGATCTTTCTTTATTATTTCATAAATCTGTTTATATACCAAGAGCAAGTTGCATTGAGAAGTAGCTTATGCATCATTATTAGAGAAAATGACAAATGATGATTGCATACAATGATAGACTAATGATTGCATCTGTTGAAATATGTAAATACTTTTGTTAAACCATCTCTAATACCTTAACCTGTTAGATGAGTTAGTGATTTAACATAGAATACGAGCTGGAAGTCCTCTGCTTGAATTTGACTCCCACCTTGATAATTAAAAGACTTACACGTGCGCCAGCACATGAAGGGATATGTTAAAATATATGAACTATTATATAATACTCTTGCTAATATGTTAATCTTTTAAATAAGTTGGTGATTTAACAACATCCTGGCAGTTGAAGAGCATAATAACAATTACCCTAAGACTCCGTTTGGATGGTGGTAATGAGAATGAGAATTGCATTTCTAAATCGTGTATTACCATGTTTGGAATGTCAACCAATTGACAATGATGATGAGTATTGTAAACCCATAGTCGGTAATCTCATATCCACCTTGATTGTGTGCTCTAAAAAAGAAATAAAAAATCCAAAATAAAGCTCTTTTTAAAATTAATTCATTCTTGAGATCAAAGCCTCTTCCTAAGATCAAACCTCTTACTAAAATTGAATTCATTCCTAAAAGTAATTATGATACTAACTCCCATATTAAATTACTGGTAATAACCAAACAATAAATATAAGACTACAATGGTAATTGAAACCTGAGTATCCCTTTCCTGGGTATAAGATACCCATTCCAAATCCCAATGAGGAATACCATCATCCAAAATGGCCTAATGTCAAAAGAACCAATTTTTTTCTTGCTATAAAGTGCGAACCACTTTCCTGTTCAATTTCCAAATTTGGAAGATGGTTTGAAATGTAAACTACTCTTTTAACTAAAAACTGAAGTTTTTGGCAGGCAAACAATAATATTAATTGAGATCATAAATCATAATATGGTAGCCTATTGTTTTGCTATAAAACATGCCCTAAGAAGAGCACGATTGTGGAACAGGGTTTATTTAGCAGTCCAAATAGTTGGGACAAGGGAATGGGCTTATCTAGGATAAGGCCTGACGTTTTTGAATGTCGGTTAGCTGCCCCCTAGTTTTGTAGAGTTGAGTTGAAGATATTCTCATTGTGGAGGCCTATTCCTTCTGTTTACCTTAAGGCCTATTCCTTATGTAAACCTTTCCAGTCTCATCTATTGGCTATCTGCTGGACTTCGATATTTTGTTCAGATCTATAAATATTGGACACCCTTACCGAGTTGTACACCTTTATATAGTGGCGATGTTGGTTTACTAGTTGGAGACATTATTTATTTACGAATGGTTTGGTCAATTATTTTTGAGACAGCTGGTATTTGGATTCTTCTGATATAAAGCTCTTCAAAAAAAAAATATTTATTCCCATTTCAAGTGTGATATATGTATGGCATATATGTTATAAATGTCAAGATGCCTAAAGATATCAATACAACAGCCGAAATATGCAGTCAAGGAACTGATGAAGCCTATAGTTCATCATAAGCTGAGTACAGCTCGGTGCAAGATAGACATCATATTTAAACACTTGAAAGTTGAAACTGTCCTGCACATCCATAGTCATCCCATCACATTTTTTCTCTCATTATATCCTGGATGTTTGTGTACCTCTACTTTTTTTAGGTATGTTGCTTTGCATACTGTTTGTTTTCTGCAAATGGATATGTGTGGGAATGATTTATTTTCGTTTATTTCACGTGTAATCTCCTCAAATTTGCCTCTTCCTCCCTCTAGTTGGAGGAGTACTACTCATTTGTTTCAGAACTTTCTTGTGAGGTGTACTCCTTTTACATTTCTTAAAAGTTAGAATGTACACTTGTGATTATAATAATTATAATGACCTTCGGTACCCTGGCACATTGAATTATCGATATTTTGCTTCTGATTCTGCACTTGTGCTTGACATATGGAATGAATTCAGTAGGATGATTACACAATTCATTTATTTATTTTTAGTTAATGGAATGCGCTCTGTTGTATTCATATTGTCCATTATGATTTCTAGCCGAGCTATCCCCGCACTGCATGTGTTCGTAAGGGTTGGGTAGTACGTCAACTCGTCAAGTATGTGATATTTACGGGACTGATGGGATTTATCATAGAACAAGTAAGCTCCTTTGTTATAAAGTAAGGCCTATAAGCTATTTCCATTTTTACTCTAATTAGTACAGTCATTCTGACACGGGTAATTTTGTATTGTCAAACAGTACATTAATCCGATTGTTCAGCATTCCCAGCATCCTTTGAAAGGGAACCTTTTATATGCCATAGAGAGGGTTTTGAAGCTTTCGGTTCCAAATTTATACGTGTGGCTCTGCATGTTTTACTGCTTCTTTCACCTATGGTTTGTGCTCTCTTCTCGATTTAGTCCAGTACAGTCTTTATTATGCTTAATCTTCCATCAACTTGTTTGCGAGGTTTTTCATATCTTTTTCCAGCATTATCATGCAATGTTGCATATCAGAAATACTGTTTCACAATTACGATGCTTAATTTGGATACTATGCATGTTTCAACATATATTCATTTCTTGTTGTGTATGTACCCAAAATTTGAAAAAATTATTCTGGAAACCACCTATGATCTATATGAGTTAGACGGAAATTTGGATAAATGTTGCAAACTCCACCATCATGAAAGTTTTGAGATGGATTGATGGTAACATGGTAAGACTAGAAAATAAGGATGAAGAGAAGAAGAATCCATTAAAGAACACTCTCTCTAACTGGGACTATGTTTTGGCTTAGCCCTCAATGTAAGTTTTCAGAAGCGGCTCTCAAGGAAAGCTGTAGGTTTGCATGACATTTTGCAATGAACTGTCTTCCGAAGATCTAAATTGTTTTCATCCATGAATCAAACCCTCGAGGAAAAGCTTTAGTCTTAAACTCTCACTCTGTTGGAGGGTAAAAATTGAATGGCTGGAAGTGGAAGAAGGATACAAGGATTTTAGGTACCTCATTTCCCGCGATGCCCCAACCTCATTTCCCGTGATGCCCCAAATAGGTTGGACTCGCGACTTAACCAAATCAAACCAAGCCTTATGTACCAATCATTTAGGATCGGTCATATGAGTCCGTCTTCGCCGTTCATTTCGATCATGCGCTATACACTCATTTAAATTAAATAATTTCATATCTTTTCTAATTATTTTGTTCAATGTTAATTTAAGTTTACTTCTATTTTTAGTATTATTAAGAGAAATTCTATCACTTTTTTGAACCGGTGCCTCTATCAGTCTCTGTTGAACATGATCAAAGTATCTTAATCTATTCTCTCTTAACTTATTCTCAATTGGAGTTATTCCTACCATTTTTCTAGTACGATCATTTCGTAGTCTAACATTTCTAGTTTTCATCCATTTTAGTATTCTCATTTCCGCTAAAATCATTTTGTTACTGTGTTGTTTTCTAGGTGCCCAATATTCTGTCTCATACAACATTATTATCTTTATAGTTGTTTGGTAAAACTTACCTTTCAATTTTATTGGCATCCTTCTATCACATAATATATTAGAGGCTTTCCTCCACTTAAGTCAACCGGCGTTATTCTATGAATTGCATTATCTCCAATCTCTACATCATTTTTAATGATCGATCCTAGATATCTAAACCTTTTACTCGTTGGTATTTCTTGATTTTTAATCTTAACTTTTTCACTGTCGCTAGCTACTTCTTCTATTAATAAAATTGCATTGCATATATTCAGTCTCATTCCTACTTATTTTAAACCCTTTCGCCTCGAGTGTTTCTCTCCAAATTTTTAGTTTATTGTTAATCCCTCTTTGAGTTTCATTCACTAATACAATATCATCTGTAAATAGTATACACAGTGGGACATCATCTTGAATGTGTCTAGTGAGTTTATCCATAATTAGGAGAATAGGTATGGATTTAAAGCTGATCCTCGGTGTAATCTCACTGTGATTGAAAATTCTTTACTTTCTGCCACGGAAGACCTAGATTACTCAAAATTTTGACCTTAAATTATAACCCTAACTCCAAAACAACCTATGATCTAAGGAACCTTAAATTGTAATCCCAATAGTATTTTTTATTTTGGTGATTTTGAAACTTATTTTGGATTTGTTGTGATTTAATGTTTTCCACAATACAAATATATGACTTCTAACTTTTATTACTCTCTACTTTTTGCCAATAGATTGTTTTGTATTATGTTAGTTTTGGAATGTTACTGTAAATGTAAGACAAATATTAATACCTGTGTGTGTTGACGTATAATCATATATAATTGCACATAGTAGTACAATCTACTCCTTCACACGCATACCAGAGAAAGTATTGTACCTTCCATATCCACACTACTTACCGAATTGACTCATGATCCAGTTAACTTTGGGCCAGAAAAGGAAAAGATTAGGAAATGAAAAATCAGAAGCCAGATGACAGAGAAATTGAGGAGAAGAAGAAAGCTATGCAATGACATTCTTGAACAAAGTTACAGGCATTTGAAGCTTTAAAGTTTTAAAACTCAGTCAAATGATAATGAGAACTGGATATTATATCTTTGGGAAGCAGCAGCATGATTTGAGTAAATGGTATTGCAAATATGAGAAGATGACAATTAACAAAACATGATGTGGGTCTGTGTGAGGAGAAAGGACTTGTCAGTATGTAGATTTATAATGACTAGATAAGCTGAAATATGGACCAAGCGCATTTTGCAGATCCGAAATGATTGGGACATATGCTTTGTTGACTTGAGTTGCTTAACATGAATAGACTGGATATTCTCCTTCCTTTGTGGCTTGTCTTCAAAACATAAACAGAACTGTCAGTTCTTTGTTAATCATCTATTTAGTTGCATCACTCTAATCATACCTACATTTATTGCTGTGAATATAGGTTAAATATTCTAGCTGAGCTTCTTTGCTTTGGTGACCGTGAGTTCTACAAAGATTGGTGGAATGCAAAAACTGTTGAGGAGGTGAACTTATATTCTTTGAGTTGTGGCCTTTTTTTTGAAAAAAAAAAATGTTTTCTGGCTATCAGTTACTAATTTGAACATGTGGACTATTTGTTTTCAATGCATGTCCTGGTTTGGCTGCTGTTATCAGTATTGGAGAATGTGGAATATGGTATGTTCTTCTACTCAATGGTCACATTTTGAGTATTCCTTTTTATTTAATATTGCATTGAAATTTTCAGAACCTTGTTTAAAAATGTGAAGTAAAGAAGTTCTGCTATTAAATGCATTACTGATTGAGATTGTTGTTGGTTACAGCCTGTTCATAAATGGATGGTCCGCCATATTTATTTTCCATGCTTACGGAATAGAATACCTAAGGTAATGACTTCAATTTTCAAACTTCAAGCGGTGTTTAGTGATCTTTTTTTTGTCCTCCTGGGAATGGTTACACTATGAAAACAATATAAGCCGAATAGGGATTTGATGGACTTTTGTAAGATGTTTAAGGAATTTGCAGCTTGGTTTTGGATATTGACAAGATTCACGAATGAATTTGAGAGCATACTAGTGGATTTGAAACCATGAGGTGAAGGGGCCTATTTGAAACCTGTTCCATGAAGGATTCAAGCTTATAGGATATAATCTCCTACCTCTTCATCTTCACCAGAACCCAAAAAAAGAAAAAGAATTATAGTATCCAATTCACTCGTATATTAAACCCCAAATTCCCATCTTCCTGATGCACAATTTAAACTCATCCTAAAATGTGAGGGAACAGTAACATTTCTGAAATGGGGTGTTTCAAAAGAACAAATGACATGTTCTTTTATGAGGATTTTTGGTGGGATTCCTTACCTCCTAATTGCAGAATTATCACAAATGCCAATATCTCTGGGATTACAGGTGAAACCAGTGCCCTAATATTTTAGCTGAGCATAAATTTTTGTGAAACTACTGGAGTTATTCACTGTCTCTTATTGTAACATTCCCTCAAAAGTGAAAGTGGGGTGAACATGTGGGTGCAAGGACATGGTATAGCAAACTTCAAATGCAACTTGGTTTGGTTACTTCTTTCTCTAATGAGTCTTCTTTGTGCAGATTATGTAGTTTACTTTGAGGATGGTATTTTTTGCAAAAAAGATACTAATGGTGCGGTCTTAAAATTGGGATCTTGTTTGCAGTCTGTTATGACATTTTGACTTCGACTTATCTGTTGATACAGGGAGTTGCTGTTTTGATTTCCTTCCTTGTATCTGCCATTTTCCATGAGGTATATGCATACTTATGCAGTAATCAGATTTCGGATGTGAAACTGATTGGCTTCCCTCCTTGAAAGTTGACGTGATTGTTTTTCTATCCTGCAGCTATGCGTTGCTGTTCCCTGCCACATATTCAAGTTTTGGGCATTTTTTGGAATTATGTTTCAGGTAATTCTCTTCCATATGTCTGTATCTCAAATTTACACCTTCCCTGTGAGAGGTACCAAATATGAAGTTTGACACGTGATAACTACTGGTTTTGGCTTTGTCTGTCTTGTGCTTATGCGTTTCTCTTATAAATGCAAACGATTTCCTCTGCTTATTTTGCATTCCGGGTTATATTAGTTTTGCAAGCAGGAGTGGAGGCTTATGAGCTCTGTTGTTTTTGAATCAGGTTCCCTTGGTCATTCTCACTAATTACCTACAAGATAAGTTCAGGAGCTCTATGGTATGTCTCTCTTTCCTATACTTTGATGGAACCTGCTCGTATTAAACTTGACTATCTGCGTGCAATTTATAGGACTATATGAATTTGAGTGACCTATGTATGAGGAATCATTAGGGAACTTGTAGTTGGCACGACTTTCTGTGCTCTTAGTAATGAGCTAGCTACCTGTAGGATAGGATGTGGCATAAAAATTTAGACCAATGCCTTGTTTGTGTGCTGTTGGGGTTTTCAAGGACGATATTCCCGATGCACAATGCGGAGTAAAATCCTAACCACACTAACTGAATGACAATATTATACTATTGTGTCTAGGAATAAACTTTTCATTAGTCTGAATGAATTGGAAAGTTTTGAAGGTTGAGCTTTTGGATTATGATACATCATGTAAGTAAAACATCTTGTTAGTGGCCATTAGGAGCGATGTTCCACCGCTCCTTCAAAATTACCTTATGGTTGAACCACACATTGGAAGTTGGAACTAGCAGCTAACATCTGCATCATCACCATCTTTTAAGTTCCATCCACCACGAAGGCGTGATTACTTACAGTAACCATGAATCATGAGGAAGCTAAAATTGAGTATTTTTGTTTCTAATTTTGTTGCCAGGTTGGAAATATGGTGTTCTGGTGCTTTTTCAGCATTGTCGGTCAACCTATGTGTGTGCTGCTTTATTACCACGACTTGATGAATAGACAAGTGAACACAAACTAGATGTCGGCCGAAGAGAAGTCGTTCATTAAAGCAGGAGCTCTGGCATTGCGCTGCTCTGGATTTGTAGTGCATCTGCCTATATCATGCTACTTCCAATACGCATCCACCATGGCCACGATTCATTGTCCTTGTGAATTGTAACCTTATTAATTTAGTGCATCAGAAATTTTTTGTTGTAATTATACTAGTCTATCATGTACAATACACAAATGTGTACAATTTGATTTATTAGTTTACTTTTTGAGAGAAAAATTGTAAATAATTAATGTTAAACATTCTATAATGTTATATTTCTAGTCTTTTAACAGGTATTGCATGTTGATAGGGACGTTGTTCTCTGTTAAAATACGTATTATAATCGATAATCTATTTTAGAGATCGATAACTTATCCACTAAGTGCCAAAAGGTAATTTTGGTTTCCAAAATGGGTTCTATTGGGTCGTGTGAACTCAACTTGTCATCTTTGCCTTGAATCAGATGCCGCTTGGTTATGAATATTTGAACTGATTAGCTTTTGTTGTTTGTGTTTTTTTAGGCTGTTCATACCTTTAATACATAATGGTTTGGTCTAAGATGAGGGTCTTCTAATAACTGTCATGTATTTTCTTTATGATCTTCTAAGATGAGGGTCTTCTAATAATCTTCTAAGATGACATTAGAAGATTAAGAACTAAAGACAAATAAAAGGATAACATGAAAATCGATTATCTTGTGTATCTTTTATGTAGAAAAATAATGCATAAGTCTATTATTGATAACGATAAAAAAAAAGGGTCATATTCATTATAAAAACTCTCGTCTATATGAGGATTTAGTCTCTTATTATAAATATATTTTTTGAAAATATTTTTATGATGAATTTAACTTTTTTATCTCCAAAGAATATGAGATAATCATATATTTTGATAGGAGTAATATTAATATGTCAAATTTGTGCAATCTTATTCTTGCAGACAAAAAAATTCCTTATAAAAATAATATCTACCAAACAGTATACAAATATGAACAAGATTTTGCTGGAATCGCATATTGCTGTAATTTATCTAATATTTCAGTTAGAAAGTTTAATTTTCAATTTATAAAAATATCACAATGGTTAAGATGGATCTAATTTTTATCTAATTTGATCTAATGACATAAAATTTATCTTAATTTTTTTTCTCACTAAAAAATATTATTTCCTCTAGACGCTCAGCCAGCAAATTCTCAAATATCAAATAACTACATTAATCCACACTTCCTTTACTTACATATGTAGAGCATATTTGTTTTGAGTATTGCTATGCATGGTATTAAAAAATATATTCCTTACATTTCTAATATCAATCGAAATTAGTACCGATAATAGAAAGTATTTCAATCCTCTCTCATATTTATTTGTTCAATAGGTACTATGACGTGTATCACAAACAATCATATATTCTATCACATCTTGTATAACAAATATATCATTTTACCCTTAACATCATCAATTCCATTATTTTGTTTGTGTAACGTTTTTGCACAATATTTGGTATAATACATGGTATAACAATTCATACTCAAAAAATTCTGAATAATGTAAAAAAATCTACACAAAAAATAAAGAATATGATGTTATGAATCGGTAATACCGTAAAAAAAAAATCGGTGAAATCGTATGCTTAAACATAATACAAGGACAAAATTCAAAATAATTTTAAAAAAAATAAAAAAAATCGGTGACACAGTACATTTAAACATAATACAAAGAAAAAATTTAAAAATAATTTTTTTATATGTGAACTCTACACAGAAAGGCATTTGTGTCATTTTTCATGCTTGTATCGTTGTTAGATTTATACCAGCAAATAATATGATTTGGTAGGTGGTATTCATTAAAACTATGTATAAGAGTTAAATGTTACTGTACAAATCAAGTCGGTATTGTAACCAAAAAAATAATATTAGACATAAAATGTCAAACAAACAAGAAAATAAGTGAGCCCATATACTATTTATTGTTATTCGACCCTATAATATGACTAAAACTCCCAAACAAACATGCCCTAGTACATTAACAAATGTCATGTATGTAAACTTTTTGCCACGTGGCAATATATGGTCACTTTCTCTGAAATTTTGGTACTAGCACTTGCACAGAATTCACACCCACCTAGTAAGCAAATAACTGCCACCGACGCAACAAAGCCATTTTCGTCAGCAATTCACAGAATCTCATGAAAACTACTCTTCAAAAGCGCCACACAAACCCACAGAAAAAGGATTATTGGTTGATTTCTTTAGAGAGAGAAAATAGAAGGTCTAGCAGTGGTTTTGAAATGGATGATTTCAGATCTAAGTCTTGTGGTGATGGAAGGATGCAAATGGAGAGCTATAAATTCAATGGGCACAACAAATTCAACTCAAGCCCAACTGGGTTTCACGATCTCAGATGTTACAGTGCCTCAAATGCTTCATCATATTACCCACAACCAAATACTACCCAGATGGACATGTCCAAAGAGGTGAAGTTCAAGAAAGGCAAGTCTGCAAATGGGTCAACTTCAAAGAGTTGGAGCTTCACAGACCCGGAGTTGCAGAGGAAGAAAAGGGTAGCTAGCTATAAGGTCTACACTGTTGAAGGGAAGGTCAAGGGGTCTATAAGGAAGAGCTTTAGGTGGCTCAAGGATAGGTACACCCAGGTGGTCCATGGTTGGAGGTGATTATACTTTGGCATTGTCCTAATTGCAGCAGCCTTGTTCTTGTTCTTTGTATATGTGTCGTCTTTCATGTTCTTGGTTCGGTAAGTTTTGTATTGTCCAATGATCTTTACATTTCAAATCAAAATGAGGATAATCTTGGTTCTTAATGTAGATTATTTACTGATGACCTAGCTGTTTTGCTCTAAATTTAGTTTTACTTTGATTATACGTAAGCTCTATGTCTGTCTGTTATTTGAATGTTTACTTTAATGGTTAGTTTTGCATTTTACTGCGCGAAATTGGATTGAGATTGGTTTTTTTAATGCTAGGGTGCACTTGATTTTGTGACATGTGGTCCATGGTGTGACTTCCTACCCCCAGAATTAGTGTGTTTTTTTAAAAAAAATTTTTTTTGGTTCAATAGTTGTATTCGGGTCCGTTCTCTTTTCCAGTTCAATTAAAAGCAAACCATTCACACCGAAACTAAGATATTTATAAGGATAAATCTCTCGCAGTCTTATCCCAACGATTGTCAAGATTTGAACTCGAGACATTTGAGATTTTTGTCGTTGTTACTACTTGAGCTACCATTTAGAGCTCCTCTTGTTTAGTTTTTCGACAAAAGCCAATCAAAAAGATTATGGTACGATACCAAAAATTAGAATGTACCCATCACAACTTCTTGAGGGTCTAAGTCACAATCGAAAATAACACAAGGATAGGTACGCATGATCTATGGTTGGAGGTGATTATACTTTGGCATTGTTGTAATTGCAACTGTGTTCTTGTTCATTGTCTTCTTGTATTTGTACTTGGTTCTGTGAGTTATATACTGTCCAATAATCTTAAATTTGAAAGCAAAACGATTTTAATCTGGGTTCTTAAACTGGGCATGTAGATTATTTACTGATGACCAGTTATTTACTGGTGCTATGGTGTATTTGGTTTTGTGATATGTGGTCCATGGTGTGACTCTTCCACCCCATAGTGTATTAGGTGATTGGCTCCCCCTTGTTGTCTAGTTTTTCCATATAAAAGTCTGCTGCAATACATTATTACAAAAATATGTGGTTGCTGATGTTATTCATAGTTCATTAGCCACTTCTTAATTCGAGGACGTCTATAAATCGAAAGAGGTATCATCTCAAAAGTTATAATATTTTGATCGTCTAAATTACAACTTAGAGTTAAGATTGATCATAAAACATTAATGATTGAGTATGAAAAGTATAATTTTGAAAAATTAAGTTACATCTTTTAAAAGTAAAGTTAGAACTAATTAAGATTATTTATGATCGATCATGAAATGTTTTGACATATTATTCATATATAGCTTGTCATTTGTAAGGTATAAACTTAACTTTTACCAATGGTATCTTTTTGGAACGATAATGATTTTTTTTCCCAATACAGTTGTATTTGCCTTTTGCCTCTTAATTCAGGTTCTGTACTATTGCTGCTCTTTGTTCTTCAAGTTTATAGCAGTTTTTTGTCATTTTTTTTGGAAAATCTGATCAGATTTGCTTATGAAATCAAGGGCTTTGCTTGAACTGCTGCACTGGAGAATGTAATTACTTAGAGGCATGTCAGGAGAAGCAGCAGAGTAATGCCACGCTGCCCCCATTTTTGTTTGATTTATGACCTACTTTTTTTTTTCCACTGGGTGGTTTATCCAAAAACATGTGAAATTGCATTATTCTATTCTGAATATGTGGGTAAGGAACAAAATTTTATTTTAGTGTGCTATTTCGATCAATTGGGAAATAGAAACATTTCATAAATGTTTTCGTAATGGAATGGAAACAAAGAAAATATTAGAAAATTTTTCTGAAATATTTCGTAACGTTGGTCTTGAAACATTCCAAAAAAATCAAAACATATGGAATTCCATATTCAATAAATGATACTTTTCAGTGTCTTTGAAAATGGACATGTTTTGATCATTTGTGGCATTGATTGTACAAATTGATAAAGAGGGCTGGACGAGTGGAATGAGGGAGAGCGGCTCAATCGACAAAAAGGAAGAGTAACGCCCTAGAACCTGGCAAAGTCGTTCTCAATGAATTCCTGAGCAACTCTCAATTAACATATTCAATTCATTTCCCTAAAGATTATAACACATAAGAGACTCCTTACCAGCCCGTTTCCTCGTTAGTCATGGTTCTACTAATCTCCTGAATGAGATTTTACCCAATTCCTTGGTCATGGTTGTACTCCTCATACATATTCAATCTCAGATTGTATGCTCTTACAAACCACAATGGGTCAATCCTGCTCAATACAATTTATTTCAACTTCCACTTAAAAACGTTTGGATCATGTCCGAATCCGATCAAAAACAGTTGCCTAGCAGAGCTTTGATCATTATATAGTACAGTTATACTTACCATTTAGGTTTTTGGAACTTCTAAGTGAAGCCAAAAACTCTCTCCATGCCACATTTCTGAAATTTATGGTTCGACATGAAAATCAAAAGTGAAATGGAAATTTATGGATAGAATCAGCCAATTTACAGTTAGGACATTGCTCTAACCCCCAACACTAAAAAAACATAGATTGTCAATGATGGGGGTTCAAGGATAAACATAATAAGGAAGCCATGCCAACATGACTCAAGTCTATAGAGACAATGCCGCCTCATCTTGATATTGATGTGGAGACTCTGCCGCTCGTCTCGGTTCTTTCCTCCTTATTGATCTTTGAGAGCGCCAAGAAACCCAAAGTTCCTCGGTTCCAAACCACAGCTTCCCACCAAAAACTCCATGAAGCTGACAAATTCTACCTGATGTTTGGCAAACAGGTCTATGATTTACAAGAATGTGAAAAGATAAGCAAGAGTCATTGATGATTTACAACAATCAATAGTGAACCCTCTCTGAGCCTTCCTCATCAAAACGCAGACTATCAATGCCCTTGAGAGTGGTTTCATAGTTCTTCATGCCAGAATTATTCTTGCTAGATGAAGCATGCTTGGGGTCCGAGGAACCAGCAAGTAATGAACTTCTCTGCCCACTTGAGATCTTGTGTACCGTTCCCGGACTTGCTTCAGTCGTACGAGAGCGTGAAGGGTCAGATTCGTTCCCCACTATAAATGCATCACGGCCACCAGAGGCAGTAGTTCGCCTCAACGACCCGCTTGATCGTCCCATAATAGTGGAGCTTGATAACTACAGGATCCAAGAATAGGGTTTACATTATCAGAGAACAGGCATAGAGTCATTATCAGCGTACCAGAAGAAAGTATCATCCTGGATACCATCTTTACTGGTTCATCCCCACTTAGTGCTGGGTTTCCCAAAAATTTGTGGGAAACTTGGCTTTTAAACCCTGTATGGGTTTGTGGAAGGCTGCACCTGGGTATTTCTTTCAGACTCCAGAAAAATGCATCTTGAATGGGCATTCAAGATGCCATCACAGTAGAACTAAATTACCAAACTTCCACAAAAGCTTTAGCTTATATTATGTAATTCATATAACTAACCATAGCGTCTTTGCTCATTGTTGAATCATTTGCAACGGGACTCTTCTGCTTAGAAAAACTTCCTGCATTTATAGGTTGTCCAGAACTTCTCCGACGAGATGGATCCGCTGAAGAGAAACCAGCTGGTCTCCCTTCTTCCTCACCTGCAATGATGTTAACGGCTCAAATAATATGAATTCCACGGAAATCATGTTTTGTCAAGGATAAATTCATTATAAGTAAAAAAAAACTTGCATCCAAGAAGCAATCTACAAGACCTACCTGACTGTCGATCTACATTGGGAATAGCAGGGGGCATTCCAGAGCTAGTTCCAGCAGTTGGGCCCTAATAGAAAATAAATAACATGGAAGTTTTCTGTGTTGAAATGGCCAACAGAAGGAAACTCATCGAGTCATATAACTAACCATAGGCCGGGAAGGAGCAGCAATCTGCGATTGCTGATACTTCAAAATGGTCCAGTCAAAAACATAATCAAACTGGAAGCCTGTCAGGGAATTTAATTATGAAACATCAATGCTAACTTGTTTTTCTAAAAGCTGGAGAAAATGACAGCATAAGAATATCATCTATGAAGCTATGAATATTCTCTGAGAATATATGCAAACCTTCACGGATAAAGAGGTCACGAAATATTCTTTTCAGATAAGCATAATCTGGCTTATCCTCAAACCTCAGTGAGCGACAGTAATGGAAGTATGAAGCAAATTCCATAGGATAACCCCGACACAAGGCCTGAGAAAGTAATAAATTCCACAGTCATACTTCCATATAGCTGAATGCAAAAAGTAGACATCCAATCACCGAGATAACTAGTTACCTCAATAGATGTTGAAACTTTTCTTTCACTAATCTTCTCATATTTCTGTTTCTTTGTTCCTGCTTTCAGTCCCTGCCAAGGAAGACTACACAGGCAATAGATGACCACATAAAATCAACAGAGAGCACTAAGAGCCAAAGAAAAACGAGGTATGCAACAGCAGCAATCACCTTCCTCGTAGAAAGTACATAAGGACATATCCAAGAGATTCCAAATCATCCCTCCTGCTTTGTTCTATGTGGTCCACAAACAATTAGAAAGAAGAAAGCTAATATTTTTGAAAAAACTTATCCAATTCATTAAGGTGCATAATTCGGGAATATGAAGATGCAAAAAAGAGGAACACATACCTATACCAAGGTGAGTGTTCATGCTTGCATATCTCGCAGTTCCAGTCAAGTTTTTATTCTCTCTACAGGGAGTTCATGGTCATCTATGAAAAACTTCTCCACAGAATTGAATGTACACAATAGTTCAAAGATACTAAGGAGACCCCTTGCTCACATAGATTCCCAAAGACACTAAAGCAGACAGGAGATGGACTAGCAAAAAATATGTGACATATATGCCAATGTAACAAGTTTTGACAACATGGTGCCATTGATTATCAAAACCAATGGAAACTAAGGTTTCCGCTTGTGTTTTTGGTCAATTAATCTTTGCAACAGCAAAATATTAAAAGGATAAATTCAAAGAACCAATATACAGATGCAAAGCTAGGTTTGATGTGGCGTCCATACAACACTTCAAAGGCAATACAACCTTGTTTATCTTCAATAGAAACATTGCACATGCTAAGTGTACCTCTTAGCAAACAAAATATAAAGGAGACCCCAACTAGTTGATGATTGGAAACAAACAAAACCATATAAAGAACCATATAAAGCCAGTTCAGCAAAATTTACAAAAAACTTGTTCAATGTTCATTCTAAATCATAATATCCTATAAATTCTACAAGTAAAAACACTCCCCCCCCCCAAAAAAAATGCCCCAAATATATCTTCTCAAAAGGTCCAAACATTCTCTGAGAAGAATATAAAAAATGATCCCGCTCCAACCGACTGCCAATTACACATTGAAACATCCATATGCATGAACAAAATTGTGTCTAGCAATTATAACATAATCAACAATTCTCTCACCTATAAGGAATGTGTTGATGGGTTGAGGAGTCCCTATATTTCTTAGCCAAACCGAAGTCAATGATGTATACCTGAATCACAATAAAAACAATCATATCTCATTGACATGGACATCTAACGACAGAATATTCAGACTGAAAGCAGAGATGCAAAATTTAATAAAAACCTGGTTTGCACGCCGTCCCAAGCCCATAAGAAAATTGTCCGGCTTGATATCTCGATGTAAAAATGATTTAGAATGGACAAATTCAACACGATTGATCTGAAAAAGATTCCCCATAGGCATAAATTTCTAAAGCTACACAACTGCTACAAAAATACAAATAAAGTTAAAGAATAACCATTTGATCTGCAAGCATGAGAACCGTCTTCAAAGAAAGTTTCCTACTGCAAAAATTGAATAGATCTTCAAGACTAGGTCCAAGTAAATCCATCACTAGAACATTATAGTCTCCTTCCACACCGAACCATCTCAAGTTAGGAATTCCAGCTGCAATTATTAGAAGTATTGCAATTAGAACCCTATTACAGATATCAAGCAATTTATAAAAGAACTACAACAATGCAATGAATAAAAATAAATCATTACTTCCTCCCTGTAGAATTCTGTATAACTTCGACTCATACAGCAACTGAGGATGCTTTGTCTTGATACTTTCCTAAAGATGTTTGAAACAGTATCAGCATTTTAACCCTCAGAATGACTTGATCACTGTTAGTAATCACAATTAATTTCTACAGCACACGGTCGACATTGACGTTATCCCAGCAAGCACATGCATGCATATCAAAGCAACCAACAGATATTATTATGAGGCTTTTACAAGTAAAGAACATCCTGTTTGGCAATTGATAGTAATTTCAGTCCATTAGCCTAAATCTATAATGAGAATGCTAACAGATACTAAACACTAAACTAATTCAAAACACCACATTAGTTAACTTCCACAAAAATTAGCAACTTCTATCAATTCCATATTTAACCTCTGAAAATCTAATTTTAGCATGTCAGCTAAAAAAAGCACTGTTGACCCATAAAATTCTCTACAGTAAAAAGCACAATAATGGGAGTTCTCATTTTCCACTAACGCACAACAACCACAACAGGCACGTTAAATGATCAACAATCTACTACAGTCACATTAAACCAAGTCACAGATTGGCAAGCTAAAATCAAAGCTTTACTGCCTGAAAATAGAAAATTCAACCCCTTTGGGACATGCCATCAATAAATTATTCAATCGAATTGGTAACTTTTGAGCCAAATCCATGAACCAAGAACCACATCGAAATAACTCCGAAATAAATCAATCAGTTCAAAGATTTTACAAAAAGAAAGAAAACTTACGAGTTTAATTGCAACCTCTTCATTTGTCTGAATATTAGTCCCTGGAAAACAAACCCCCAAATCAATCAATTCACACGAAAATACATCCATACATGCACAAAAATGAAGACCACAAATTCAACTACAAACCAAGATAGATCTCCCCAAACGATCCACTGCCAATCTTCCGACCCAACCGAAACTTGTTCCCAATACGAGGCTCCATCAAAACAAAACCCTAACTCCCAATTCAAAATCCAAATCTTTTTTAACAAACAATGAAACGACGAACAACCTCCAGCACTACGAAGATCTAGGGTTTTTTACAGATTGATTTTCAATTATAATCTCCAAAGGATAGGGTTGGGTTGAAGAAGGTAAGAGACGACATGGTTTGTTGTATAAGTGATTTTCTTACTTTGAATATATATATATATATATTTTCTCTCTCTAAATTTGACAGTTTCGTCGTCACGCTTTTGATCCAACCGAAGCTGGGAGAGAGAATAAAATTCGACGACTGGACAGTGCGTGGGCTGTTTTGGGATTTAACGAGGTTGGTTAACACGCTTCGACATACGCGTGGCAGACACTGCTAAGTAGAAGGAATAGAAGATTACGTACCGCTGTCACGTGGAACTCATGTCACGTCACCTTATTGCTCCAGCTGGAAATATTATTTATTTGTAAATGTTAAACCATGTCAAAAAAAAAAAATGTTAAACCATGTCTACGTGTCTAAACCAGTTAATTGTATATCAAATGAAACGGATTGTGTGGAATCTTAGAAAATTCGTGTTAAAAAATATTATATTTATATTTAATTTATTTATTAATTTATATCTAATAAATCATAGGGAAAAACTTCAGTCACACCCCCTCTAATTTATATATTTTTAAAGACGGGCCCTTTAGTTTTTAAATCTTTAATGACACTCCTTCTAGTTTATATTTAAATATCACTAACACCCCCTACCATTAAACTACCATTTCTAACAAAAAAAATTAATATAAAATACCAAAAATGTCCCTACATAAATCTCGAGTAATTTTTTTTAAATAAAATTTTATTAAAATTCGAGCCGATTAAAATTTATTTTTCTACATATTAAAATTTAAACTAATTAAAATTCGATTGAAGTTGAATAAATTTTATTTTTTTAACGTATTAAAATTCGAACATATTAAAATATATTTTTTGTATATTAAAATTTGAGTCGATTTGAACTCTACCCGAGTTGTTAGCGCCAATTAAAATTCGCTTTCGAGTCGATTAAAATTTATATTTTTTTATTTATTAAAATTCGTGTCAATTAAAATTCGATTTATTAAAATTTGAGTAGACTAAAATTTATATTTTTATGAATTAAAATTTGGCTGGTTAAAATTTAATATGAGTTAATTAAAATTTGACTTTAGTCGATTAAAAATAATTTTTAATTAGCTCAAATAGAATTTTAATTAGCCCAAATTTAATATGTAAAAAAAATATAATTTTTAATTGGCTCAAATTTTAATATGTAAAAAATAAATTTTAATTAACTTGAATCGAATTTTAATTCACTCGAAATTTTAATACTTAAAAAAAATTAGTAAATATAAGGGGTCTCATTGAAGATATGCTTATCTAGAGGGGGTCTCATTGAAGATATACATACTTAGAGGGGGTGTGGTTGAAGTTTATCCTCAAATATATC
>CM042188.1:34953426-34982367 GCA_023539305.1 Ilex asprella | reverse complement strand
AAAAAAAAATTCATGTTAAGGTACTTGTATTTTTATTAGTAGTATAAATGTAGATGCAGAGGGATATAATGGTAATTTATATATTTAAATACAAAATGACATGTTAGTCTTTATAATTTTTTATAATTATCAAATAATAATTTTTTTTTTCATGTTAAGGTACTTTTATTAGTAGTATATAGATATATTTGTGGGTGTTTCTATCATTGTTGTAATAGTCAAAAAATGGTAAAAATAATTGTCACAATAATAATAAAAATATCCACAAAATATGATAAAAATGCCTATAAAAGTGATAATTTTTTTGTACTGAAAAAAAGTGATAAAACGCATATAAAAATAATAAATTTTTTAATTGAAAAATAACCGATTCAAATTAAAAAAATACACTTTGAAGTAGTCAATTTTTATCTCAAAAAAAAAAAAATAGTCAATTTTGAAAGTGTTGTACCAAAACTTTTTTGGAGGTACTATAGCCAAGTCCTTAATCAACCATATGCATTTCCTTTATTAAAAACATGAATAGATTCAATTACATAATTCCCCCCCAAAAAATTTAACAGTTCTCGATTATTATGTAAACAATTCTATCAATATATATATATATATATATATATATAAGGAATTTATTATAAATTCGAAATTTGCTCTCTGTTGTTTACAAGAAATCAAAGTCTATAAACACAAATTCAAATAAACAAACAATGAACAAATCTAAGGTTAGTTCCTTTGTTCTCTGTCACTCTCTCTATACATGCTGCAAAAGGTCATACTAAGAGCACTAGTGGTGTCTCAGAGCATAATTATAAGCTCTACACATAATTATCACTAAATTATTTTGATCGTGAATGAAGAGAAAAATATATATATCAATTTTTAGGTATTGGAGATGATATTATATCAATAAAATTGAGAAAATAAAATAATGTTGTTTTTATATATTATGTGAAGTGAAACATGAACATTCAAACGTTTTGTAAGGATATAGAGATTTACATGATTTGCTAGATGTTAGTTTGTTATTTAAACACAGAGGGATATAATGATAATTTTTGTACTTAAATACAAAATGACATGTTAGCTTTTGTAGTTTTTTATAAGGACAAAATAGTGAATTAAAAATCTTTCATGTTACGGTATTTTTATTAGTAATAGGGGTGTCAATGAGTCAGATTGCCCACGGGTCCTGTTATCCGACCTGAAAAACAGGAAAAATTGTGAAAAAGTACACAATTTTATACTTATTTGTGTAAAAGTGTCTCAATATAAAATATGTGTATAAGTACTTTTATGTGTAAATATTTTGTGAAGAAGTACATTTTTGTTGAATAGTAATTTTTTTTCTTACTAAATTGCCCTTTTCCTTTATTAATGAGAGTCAAATATGACAGTTATATAAGGATTCAGTTTCCTAACTATATGCTATATCTTTTTTGAATTTTAAATTATATATCCACTTATAATTAAACAACTATTTATTCAAACATTCATTCCATACATATTACTCTACCATTCAAACTGAAAATATCTGTCAATTACACCCTTCTGCCAATCAATGTAATATAAACTAAAATGTTACAGTAATACCTTCTAATGACAATGGTACTATCAATGACACACTGTTACTAGTCAAAATTCACACTGTTATCATCCAAAAAGTCACACTACATTTATATAATTTTTTTTATTCATATCTTCCTTACATTTATATAAATTTTTTATTTTTTTTTTATAATTTGTAATGAGAAATATATATTTTTACCTTATATAATATCATTGATTGTTACAAGTGTTTTTTTTCATGAATATTTTAAATTTAAATTTAGCATAATAGTACATGTCACATTGGCATAGTGCTACAAGCTAATGTCACACTACTATAAGTCAATGTCACAAGAGAAAGGGTGTCAGTGATGTTTCTTATTATAGAGAGAGTGTTATTAAAGATATAATAAACTACAAGGAGTATGGCTTAAATTTTTCCAAAAAATAATTACACCTCTTGAACGTTACCTCCATGGTCTGCAAGCCTTGAATTTTCTCAAACCCCTTCTTTTCATTTACAGATTCATGGTGTTTTCTATGATGCATGACCCTCCTTTGTGGTCCATCTCAACATCGAAAATGGTCGAAACCTTGTGATTCAAGTCCCTAAAGAGTTTTGCTATCTCGATGAGTCCTCTTGATCGAAACCAAAAGAATTTGGACTTCATTGATACTTTGATCGAGAGTTGATTTTTCAAACTGCAAAATCCATCCAAAGAACAAAAAAAAAATGATTTTGAATATCCTATTTTGATAAAAACGAATGGTTTATGAAGTTATGTCTTCAATTTTTGAAGAGCTCAGAATTTGTGCAATTTAAAAGTAGTTATGATGGAGACAAAAAATTAGGAGACTGTTCACATTCCTCTGACATTTGTTATGTTTTGTGTATTTTTTTATCAATATTTTTAAAAGTGATATTTTTTATCTTATAATTTCTAAAAAGGGTATCGGCCCCCTTAAAACCCTAAAAAAAATAGGCCCGAAGCCCAGCCCACCTACCATTCATTTGAAAAAAATTTATACTTTTAGACTGTTAAATTTAAAACTTTGAAATAAGTCTCCCAATATTGAAATTTGAAGTTTTAAAAATTTAAATATTATAAATAATGTATTTTTTTCATGTATTACCATAGAAGTTTTAAATGGTAGAATAATTCAAATGACAGATAAGTTAGTAGATGTCAATTTAATTGAGATTTATTCATTCTATTAGATGTATACGATTATTTTATTTTCATCATTTTTGACTTTACTTTTGATTTAAAAATATAATTTCCATAAATATTAAGTTACAAAAATATTCAATAAAAAAATAAAAAAGCCCACAAATAGGCCTGCCCAATAAGCTCACAGGTTGGGCTGCGGGTAGCTTACCCCTACTCGAAGTCCGGCCCGGCCCGGCCCGACCAATAATTCAATTGGATAAAGGCTTGGATTACACTACCCATGCTTGACCCGAAAAAAATTTCACAGGGCTAGCCCTGCCCGGCCCATGGACACCCCTAATTAGTAGTATAGATTTGTGCATATTTTTATCACTGTTGTGATACAAAAAAAAAAGGATAAAAATAATTACTACAACAATGATAAAAACATTCACAAATGTAATAAAATGCCCACAAATATGGTAAATTACCTACAAAAATGGTAACTTTTTTTTGTACCAAAAAAAATGTTAAAAGTAATTACCATAAATATGATAAAAATATCCACAACAGTGATAAAAACTTACAAATGTGACAAATTAACCACAAAAGTGATAACTTTTATGAAATGACCCACAAAAGTTGTAAACATACATTGTGACGTAGTAAATTTTAAAGGTATGATACCAAATATTTTTGGGGTTACCATAGTCAAGTCCTTAATCAACTATGCATTTCCTTTTATTAAATAATGAATGGAAAAAGATGAGTAGATTCGATAACATAATTCCCTAAAAAAAATTAACAGTTCTCTATTATTCTGTAAACAATTCTATCAATAAATATATAAAAAAAAGGAATTTATTATCATTGGAATTTGCTCTCTCTCTCTCTCTCTCTCTCTCTCTCTCTTGTTTACAAGAAATCAAAGAATAAATGAAAGCCAACCTTCCATTAAAAAAACAAGCTAAAACAGGGTAAAAGATGATTTAGCTCAACCACTAAAGTCTATAAACAAAAATTCAAATAAACAAACAATGAACAAATGTGAATTAGTTCCTTTGTTCTCTGTCACTCTCTCTATACATGCTGTAAAAGGTCAGACTAAGTGCACTAGAGGTGCCTCAGAGCTTAATTATAAGCTCTACACATTTAGCTCAGTTAGCTGTGGCAATGGGGGTCCTAGGACTAGGTAGTCCCATGTATGCAAGCCTTGGAGAGAGCCGAAACTTTGGGCTTGGTCGTGGTGATGGGATTGGACCGTAGTTACCAAAGTGCCCGGAAGCCACCCGAGGAGACAAATTAACTTGTTCAAGTGCTCGGAATTGTAACTTAGACGGGTAGTCCCTAACGCAACCAATGCGTGGTCCAGCTCCTGTACTCCACTTGCAGGATAAGCGTTCAGCAATGTTAAAGACCTGTGCCTCCACATTGGCATCATTAGTATCCTTGTCTTCTTGATGATCTGTTTTAATCTCTACTACCCTTGTTGGATCATCTACACCAATTGTGTTTGTATGTTCTGAATGTAAAGTTGTTGGAAGACTCATTGTTGGCTTTGGCTTGGATTCCTCATCAGGAACCTTAAATGAAGGACAATCATCGTCGATTGCACATCTCTGGACCAAAATCGAAAAACAGGAATTTTATTCATCAGTCATTCTGTCCCGGAAACTTAATTTGCAAATCAAATTAGTACAACAAAGCAGACATAAACAAACATCAAGTACTTTATTCAAAAAAAAAAAAAAACAAACATCAAGTACTATGTACACACAACGTACTTATAATATATATCCATGAACAAATGAGTACAAATATATTGTGTACAACATAGAGATTTGAGACGTATACCTTAACGTTTGAGAGATCTACATGGTGCTCCTCAAGGAAGCTAATGAATTCCCTGAAGTTCTCTTCTGTTGGGTGATAATGACCACTGTATGGCCATATAGCCTGCAAAATTATGTTAAAGTATGTTACTTAGAATGGCATATAGAAGTGTATTTGGTTTGGTACTCAGTAAATTCCTAATGTGGAAAAATAAGCACAAGTCTCAGTAATATATACCTCAAGAACACCACCATGGGCAACTAATCTTCCAGCCGCAGTCGTGGCACCACCAGATAGAAAACTTGAATGTTGAAATACACCTTTCTTCTTTTGCCCCACATACAAAGTCCTAGATGTGCTGAGAACAAATATCCATTTGGAACCCTCAACAGTTTCAACAAAGATACCACTGTTTTTGTACACAAGCTTCCCATTTTCAACAGTTACTTCATACGCTTCCCTCTCGTTCTGATTAATTAGGAACAAAAAAAGGTAACACCACGTTAATTACATGCACGAATCAGACACATAATTGTTCATGTTTGGAGAAAGATCCATTCATATGATTATGTACATTATCAGAGGATCTAAAACTTACCGGTCCTAGGTATTGGATGCATTCACGTTGCAGATTGATCCTTGAGCACTTCTCAAGATTCACTTCTTTTCCGTCCCCAACATCCAACCTTCACATTACAAAATTGTAACAATAGTTAGAGGAAGTCAGGAAATGGAAAGTTCTGTTTATTGACACTATATTCGTTTCGATCATCAACCAAATAAAGAAACCATATCTGCATGTCACTTACCAGTAGAAGAAAGGTTGTGTGCTTTCACTTTCGAACCATGCATCATAATACATGTGCAAATTGTGCCCATACCGATGGCGTGGATCAATCTGTACAAAAGATTAAGATCTATAAATGGTAAGATCAAAGGCGCTCTAGTGGCAAAATTTCCCTAAAAAAAGGTTCAAAGGATGACTTACAGCTTCCAACCAATGTTGTAGTGCCAGTTTTTGAGCTTTCTCATTCTTGCACAAGCCCTTTCCCACCTGCAAGGATTAGATGTTAACACTAGAAATCTCAACATTTTTCTTCCAAAAGGAGGGGGTGGGCGGGGGGTAAAGTACCTTGGCAGCTCTTGTCCTCGCTCTAGCCCACCGTGAAACAGCAGTCTCTGGTTTGTCGACATTGAAGAATGACACTGAGCTTTGTTTTAGAGCAGCAAAGTCTAATGCCTTCCACCTAAAGCATTTGAAATAACCAAAGTTATAAAAGAATGCTTAAATATATGAGAGACAGGCAATATGAAAGAGTGTGTGTTAAGAGACAAACCAGAGCTCCTCAACCACCACTGCACAATCTGCAAGGTTTCTACGAGTCCGATAACTCTTATATACTTTCTGAAGCTTAACTGCTGCAGCATCAAGCTCACTGACAGGTCTTGGTGAAAACAATATTTCCGGTGCAGGAAGAGAAATTGTGGGAATAGACTTGTGAACTAATCCATCAGCAGCTTTTGCATTCAAATCATTCAATTGATCTGATTTGCTTATGTCTTGAACTAGACTCTTGAATGAAAGAGCTGTTTCAAGCATTACTTTTACAGGTTCACAGGCCTTCAAGCTTATTGAATTCTTTCTAAGGAGGTTCTCAGATGCATTGGCCTTGGTGATGTTTTCTGAATCTGTTTTCTTGAAACTATCAATTCTCAAGGTCATCTCTTGGTCCTTGGAAGTAAGATTGGCGTCGAGGGCTAAACCAAAAAATCTATATTTTACAACTTCTTCCAACGCTGACAAGAGTAAAGATGTGGATAAGCCCATAACAATCACCAATTCAAAGAAAGGAAGCTCTATCCTGCACAACATGATCAGGAATTTCAAAGTAAATTAAATTAATCAGAGAGGCTTGAAGGGAAGAAGATGATCTCTAACATTAAAAATGACTTTTAAATTCCCAGTTCATTTCGACATTAACAGCCAAATAACTGGTTTAATAAGCAAACACATAATGAATGTTTATCCCTAAACACAAAAATGGGGGGAAAAAAAGAAAGAAGGAAAACAGACACATTAATTCAAACCCCAGGAAATTGTTTCAAATTTTCATGAAACAACCACTTATCTTCAGAATTTTTCACTAAACAAGACTAGCTGATGCCCCAGTTAAGGTAATTCAATCAAGTTATATGAGAAAAACTAAAGCAAACCCTCCACAATATCATCACAAACCCACATTAGCTCAGGATAAAAATCACCCCCCCCCAACCCACCAAAAAAAATATCCACCATTTGGCAATCACCTAAGGATCACAAACATTGTACCAGTAGATCACAAAAGGTAGTGAAAGACACACACACACACACACACACACATATATATATATGATTCCCTTACCTGCAATGTAGAACAAAAAGTTTTCAATAGCTCTTCTTCCTCTCTACTACCAATCAAAACAATCACTGGAGGATCCCTACTTCCCCAGATAGTTAATTGTACGTTGTCTCTGAACTATGACCACCTTCCCTCCTTATATAAGTCTGGCTATCATATAAAATTTTGAGAAGGAAATTAGGATATCAGTATAATAATGGACCTTCAAATACGTATCACAGGAGGACTACAAACTGTATGGCAGCCTTTGAATTCTCGAACCAGTCATGGACTGCCAAAGATGGTTTTGAATATGGGAATATATAGAATACTACTGGGTTTGATTCAACGGCTGCAGTTTCAAAGCGACGAGTAGTTTGCTGAATTCAAAGCTTGAAATATGAACTCCTTTTGGAAATAACAAGCTTTATAAAGTGGGAGAGAGAGAACTTTGTGAGGCTTCCATGAAAGAACACCTCTGTAAAATTTCCAACTTGGACTTTTATTGTTCAAAAGGTCAACCACGTGGAACTAGTCTGTCATGAACGCGCCAAACATAAGACTGCAACGTAGGCTGATGTCATTGTTCTCTCTGTGTGCTGTACCGAGTACCAACCCTTTTCTATAGTACAGTGTCGGCAACACTGCCTATCCACCCTCCCTTCTCCCTTCTATCCTACCTGCAAATGGGTATCATTTGATGGGGAATGATGCCCCTTTCCAAGGGTCCAACTTGCAGTTAAAATTAAAAAAATAATAATAATTTTCAGTACAGTAGAATTACCCAATTTTCATACACACCCATTATTTTTGCACCGAAAAAGAGAAGGCTAATGGCCTAAATATGGCTAAACAAAATGTACTGATGAGCAGAAGTCTTCTTGGTTAGATTAACTGGGCAGAAAGCACCAGTACAATGTATGTACCTACAAAAAGGAACATGAAAAAAAAATAAAGTGAAATAAAGAAAAATGAAATGAAAATAATTTTTTTACATACATTTGATTTCTCGTAAATAATTTTAAAACCTACAAAATATGCCACTTTGGATATACTCTTATGCTACCTTAGGCACCATTAAATGGTTTACCAACTAGACCCAAAACTTTAATGGCAGGGGCCATTTGTCTAAATCTTATCCTCCAGCTGTGGCTGAAGCTAGGTCCTGTTCACCAATCTACAATAATTGATTTTAATGTTATTATTTGCTGGCGGCTGTTTAGACATGGTTATTGCTTAGACCTCTCAATGGTATTGGTTGATCTGAGTTTGTGTGGAATGAGGTGGGTTTTTGTCAAAAAAATATTCTGTTTATATTCCATTCATTTATTGATTAATATCTAACGAATCGTATTATATCGAGTTCGTGTCATGTATAAATTATGTATAATCGGTGTACAAACGAGTCTTATTCAATATTTCTTTTAATTAGTTTCACTCGTATCTAATTCGTTTATTAGTCAAAAAGTGTCGGGTTTATTTGTTTACAAAACGAATGACTTAAAAAATATTCAAACTCTCTAATTTCGTATCGTAATATAAGTCATATCATATTTTAACACCTAACCTTGACACAACAGCACCATTAATTTATTCGAATTAGGGTATCACGGATTTAAAACAATTTCTTCTCTGCAAGAATGAAGCTTCGTCCTTCTAATCTTTCCAAACCGATAAGAACATAATTCTTACTTTTTTTTTATTGATGACTTCTATCTGTAACATAGAGTACTGTGTTGATCTCTGACTTTGCAATATATTATAGCGTCCAGACAGCTTTTCTGGTTTTCTAAATCTGAGGCAGGTTTTCTTCTCCTCAGTTATTTTATTTGCATATTTATTTATTTATTTTATCTTCTAAAAAAATAATGTTAATCACGAGTGTTTTCGAAGGCCGCTATTGGTGAATTTATCATCCATTTGCATGAAGGCATGTTTTTTTTAATGATCCGGTGCGTGTATACATATTGACTCGTCACAAAACAAGCTGCTGTCAAATATAGATTAGTCAAGACATTGGACATTGATTTTGTTTGGTGTGATTGGTATGAGTGGTTTATTTGTTCGTACGTTGAACTCCTAAAGTATATCAAGCTTTATATAATTAGATTTTTAATTCTTATTTCTCAATTCACACCTACGTTGTGTGTATGCAATATGCACCTATTTATGCCCTACTAGGTCTCAAATTGAATTAGTAGACCTTTGATTGTCAAACTTCTATTCAAAACATGCACTTATTCATGCAATTCAATTCAAAAAGGCAATATTCTTGGAGAGACAGAAGGAAAAGGCTTTAAGCCAGGGAGTTGGAGAGAGAGAGAGAGAGAGAGAGAGAGAGTTGTGCTTGGGATAAATGCAGGCGAGAACCAAAGGATAAACTGGGCAATTTGTCTTTTTAAAATTCAAGTGGATAATATAAAAATAAAAGTCCAATGACAAATTTAGTACCCTGACGTAGGGGCATGGGCATGTGGGCATTTGAGTAATGGTAAAATAAATGGGATGTAACCACTTTTGTCCTGCTTCCCGACATAGCTGTCATGGTAGTTGACCATTGGAGGTGGAGGTTTTTGCCTCATATTTTGCATGGTTTTGTGCTTAATATTGTAACGTGCACGTGTAATCTGGATTGACTCTGGCGACATGACTGTTGATAAATTGCACAATTCTTGTGATACGATTGAGTTTGAATGTAAATTTTGTCTCAACTAGTTCAGACATGGAAAATTTTGAAAATTTCTATTTTAAGTGGACGCAATCTCTATTAGGGGTGTAAAATATGTCGGGTTAAACGGTTATGTGTCGGGTTAAACGGGTGAAAAACATATAAATTCGTATACGACACGTTTAATAAACGAGTAAAAATTTTAAACACGGACACAGATCGTTTAATAAACGGTTAACACGACACGACTCGTTTAACACGTTTAATTTTAATAAAATTTTAACCCACACTAAAAAATTACTCTATTAAAATTTTAAACTCCATTAACTATTAACTATTCACAATATTTGTACTCTCTTAAATAAAAGATTTTCAATTAGTTGACCAATAATGCTACACTAACCAAATTTAAAGCCCAAATGACATGGCAGCTGACTTGGCCTTTTTTTTTATGCCATGACATTTGGGCCTCAATAAAAACTTCAAATAACATGCTGCCATGTCATTTGGGCTTTAAATTTGATCCCAAAATTTGGTCAATGTAGCATTACTCTTAGTTGACACTTGCAAAAACAAGTAAAAAGTTGAATGATGAAAGGAAAGAGTTTCAACTTTTTTATAGGCAAGGGAGGAGGTCTCATTCCCTTGAATCTAACGATGTGGGAGGGAATGAGACCTCCTCCATTGCCTATAAAAAAGTTGAAGCTCTTTCTTTTCATCATTTAACTTTTTCACTTGTTATTGCAAGTGATGATGCACAAAATCGTCTTCGTGCGAGATCAACAGTCACTAGAGTGATTACTGAGCAATCAATGGCAATTAGTGGTAAAACGGTAAATATAGGTCAACACTGGAGATTTATAAATGGTTCGGTCTCAGATGACCTACGTCCACTCTTCGAACGGCGACGGTGGCCTTAGGCATTTTATTGATCAACAGTGGTACTCTGGAGAGTTTACAATGAGTCTAGAGAGAGAGTGTGTAGAGAGCTTGCTGAGTGCAACTAGTGTAGTGTGTGTGTGTGTCTCAAGAGTCATCGTGTCCTTTATATAGTGAGGGCTTACATTATATAGGCTCACCAAGGCGGTGAGGCGGTGACGTGAGGGAGAAGTCTCCCGTCAATTGGTAAGTACAACGTGGTAAGAGTGAGCCTCTTTGGTAAGTAGAGTTATGGTAGGAGATCTCCGTATTCCGAGTCTTCCTCCACGTACTCCTATTTACTCGGATGTCATTCTGGTGTGGAGTGTGCTCACGCTTAACCTTGGACTTAAGTCTTGAAGTAAGGAGGAGAAAAGAGGATAGGAGAGGGCCAAAGTGGGAGGTGCCCACTTGGCCTCCTATGGGCGGCGCCCAATTGGAGGGGAGGGGGTGGCGCCCACTTGGTGTGGAGAGGTGGGCGGCACCCCATGGGGGGTGTCCTCACCTTGTTGTTCAGCTCTTCCTTCTCTCGGCTTCTAAGTAACTCATTTAGTTTCATAGCTCGTCTCTCTCTCCTTCGTACTCCATGGAGGATGATTGCGAGTTGGATTGGTCTTGATCTTGAGTCTTGAGCTCGGACTTGCTTCGGAATAGTTTTGGACTTGTATTGAGTTTAGTATTGCATTAAGGTATGAGGAGGTTGTATTGAATGAACCAAGAACTCGAGGAGGAGAGGTCGTAGGAGAGGACGAAGAAGAGGCCGAGCATGGAGCTGGGCGGCGCCCCTTGCTGCCTCGTGCGGTCTTGGTCCCTTCCTCCGTTTTCCTTGATGATTACCACTCGGTTGGTCCAACTGCATGGGTCTTTTGGGCTCTTCTATGGGCTTCTTCGACTCCGTTCGGATTGAGCTTTAGCTTAGTAAAATCTGGACTCATCAGCAAGTGTCCACTAATTGGAAATCTTTTAATTAGGAGAGTATAAATATTGTAGATAATTAATTTTAATAAATTTTGATTATTTTTTTAAAATAATTATTAATTTATTATTATATTAAATTTATTTAAACGGGTTACCATGTCTCACTCGAACACGACTCGTTTATTAAACGTGTTAAACGGGTTGACCCGTTTATCACTCGAACATGTTAAGGTTTCACCCAAACCCGTTTAAACAGTAGTTAATCGTGTCGTGTTGAATTTTGACAGGCCTAATCTCTACCCATCTCTATATTACTAAAAGAGTTTTTTTAGAGGTCGGTATCTAGACACAATAGAATTCCAAAAAAAAAATTATTTGTCAATTTGTTTTTGGATTAGGTTTTTGTTAAAAAGTGAAAACAATTGAAATAATTAACACCCTTTAAAATTACAAAAATAACAAAAATGTTATCACGTAATGGAAACACTTATTTTAAAAAGTTATGTCATCATAATGTATCTTATTCTACGTAAACATAGATCGTCAAACAAGTATATAAATAGATAACTAAAATTTTATCACAAGAGTTACGTATCAATTCTCAAGAAAACTAAAAATTGAATATAAAAGGTAATCACACTCACAAACATTCATAATTATACACACGAAAAACATACATTAACAAACACAACGGGTACATAATTAATATATACATGTTTATGAAGGGGCATTACATTGACAACACATGTGAAGGACATTAAATGTGCTCACATGAAAAATGACAAGGTAGATCACGTGAGGAAATAGTAAAGCAGCAGCTAGATCAACTCTTGGACCCTTATTTCGGTAAGGTTGGGCCAAACTGTTCAAAGAACTAGGTTCCAACAAAATCGAGCTCCACATGTAAGCAATAGAGTAGTAGGGGGATACCTATATTTCAGGCAATCTAGTATAGCAAATGAGCACAATCACCAGCTCGGTAAGAGCGAGTCAACTGGGGGAGTATCTGAAGAGATTTAAATGAATCCTTAACAAATATTCAAGATTGATGGAGGGTGTGCCACCTTGCATTATCAATCAAGAAAACCCTAACAAAGGGAGGTTCTATAAAAGGACGCAAGGATGCACGGGTGAAGGTACATTCAATTCTTTTTGCACACTGATTTTTTGTATATAATTATTAATTTAAGTATTAGAGTGTCTTCAATCGAAACACTTCGATCCTAAGCAGTTTGTTCGTTTTATAGGAAGGAAGAATGATACAAATTCATAACTGAACATCTCTTGTGAGAGGTAGATTCACTTTTTGTCTATTATAATATATATTCACGACATAACTACATTAGTATTTAATTGAGAAGAAGATACATATATGTTGTTATAAATACACAAGTACAAAAATCAAACATAATTTAAAATTATGTAAATCATAATGAGAAGGTACATAAACTTACCAATAAATACGTAAAACTTAACTTTTGGGTTCTAATTTGTGTACCTACGAAATCAACGTTTAAGATCAATGACTGGTATATTCCAAATTACTTGGTTCACGAATTTAAAATTGAAAACTGATAGACAATATCAATAACAAAAGCAAAAAAATAATAATTATATTTTAAGCTGAAATCATGTAATGAGGGCAAAATGGGTAATAGAAATACACTAATTGCCCAATTCATATACGTTCACACTCACGAGTAAATATTGAACACAATGATGACACCACGTCATTACTGCCACGTGGTGTCACCATCCAATTAGAAAACTAGAAATATGGAAAGTGAACCCCATTATTTTCATAATTACAAGTAATCACCACATCCAATCACCAACACATAGGACTAGTGAGATTCATATTTCCTATTTCTAGTTTTCTAATTGATTGGCGACATCACGTGGCAGTGATGACACGATGTCACCGTTGCAATGAATATTTACTCCACACTCACACAAGGATCGCATGCAATTTTGTTAAAAATGCGGAGGACTTTTTATATATTAAAATTTTGATAAGATTAAAAGTAGTTTATACACCAAAAGAGGGACTAGAGGTGTTCAAATTTTGGATTGACCGTAATTTCTTACCTTACCTTACTAAACGGCTAGCCGCAAAAATCAAGTAGGAATGCGGAATACCCATCAATGTTTGGATTCCTACCCTACCCTACCCTACCCACAAAAAATATATTTAACTTTTATATATATATATATTTTTAGTAATTATAAGAGTATTTATGTGATATAATTTATATTATAACATTGTTATTGTTGTGGATGTTTGAGTTGCTAGAACATGAACTTGTTTTTTTGTGTATGTTACATGATTTGTGGTGAATTTGTGATGTATTAGAATAGTTATGATTTTAATGTGTTTCATATGGTTTAAACTTAAAATAATTGTTGTTGCATTTGTGTAACAATTATGATATATTGATATTCATACTTTCTTTTATTTTATTGTAATTATTCTTATAGTTGTTTTAGGTTTTAATGTTATTGATTTATTGTGTTGTTAAATTGATGCATGTGATTTAATTGAATTGTTAAAATGATTCAAAAATTAATAGCTACAAAAGTGTTTAACTGACTTCTTACCCGATTAATCAGGTAGGAAGTTGAATATGAATACCACACCTGATCGAGTATGGTATACCAAAAAAAAAATCTTTCACAAAGTATCGGGTACGAAGACGAAAGACTATATTTTCTACCCGTAGGGTAGGGTGAACTCCCCTAAGAGGGACCATGACTTCATTAACTGATTACTAAGACGGTGGAATTCGGGGGCTGGTCCAGGTCCAGGCCTGACTATAGTTCCCAAACAACATTGATGGGCCAAGATGGTAGTAGCTAGTTTTTGGGCTTCTCTTTGGGTCCAGTAGGAAGGTGGGCTTATCATCCAAATAACCTTAGCCCTAAGGTGTCCATTCCATTAATACTGGGCCTAGGCATGCACTGGGCAACAGAACCCGAAAAAATAAGGTCCGGGTCAAAAATTGTCCCATCATTTTTCTGGGTTGATTTGGTCCATTGAATTGACCCGATCTAATCCGAAACAGTATTTACACGCATTATTAAATTAAATGTCCCAAATAATGTCTTATATCCCGCAACAAAGTTCTAGAGTGATTTTTTTGCCAAATAAGTCTAAAAAAGTTTACTGATCCCAAATTTTTCATTATTTAATTTAGTGGCCCAAATAATGTCTTATCCTGCAAGTTAGCGGGGGCCGAAAACATTTACTGGTATGCTACTTTGTTAAATTATTTGCACCACCAAATTTGGAATCTGGCCAATCTATGCATTAACCATTTATATAGATGCAGATGAGATAATGTATATATATATATATATATAGAGAGAGAGAGAGAGAGAGAGAGATCAATTTAAAGAATATAAAGTTTATTCATTAACAAAAAACAATGGAGTCTGGACTAGGCCTTGCCCAAAGAATAATATTGAGCTATTAAGTATAATATATATATTTTGAGCTATTAAGTATAATATTGATACTCTGTGATATTTTAATATTCAACAGTCAGCATATATGCCTTTATTATAGTACTATTTTACATATTTTTTCATATATTACAAACTAATAGAATGACCTCATTTCCAATTTGACTTTATTCTAGCAGTCATTTTCAAATTATTTATTTATTGTCAGATACTTCTTCACTAAATTTTCGTTCTCGGGGCAATGACACAACTAATGAGGTATCGCATCAATTATTGATTCATACTGCCGTATATGACAAATTTTTTCTTTAATTACCAAAGACCTTCAGCACAAATATTAAATCATCAAAACAACCCGACTCTTTCACTAAGAGAGCTTAGTTAATTATTAATCTTTCCTATTCCTATTCCGAGATTGAGTGGGAGTGACAGGAGCATTTGGCAACCAAGCTCGAGTGGAGTGTACTCTATCAAATCGGGTTATTCTTTGGCTTTTCATCTTCATTCCGCTGGTTTGTTGGATGTTAGTTCTTCTTTTTCTTCCCATCTAAAGCTTTGGCATATTATATGGCATATGGAGACTCTCCCAAAAGTTAAACATTTATGGTGGAGGGTTTGTAATAATACGCTGGCTTTTCGTGAAAATCTATTTAAACATAGATGTGCGGACTTTCCATGGTGCCAAATTTGTAATGACTAGGTGGAATCAATTGAGCACCTTCTCTTTGGTTGTGTCTAGACAAGAAAGGTGTAGTTTGACTCGGATCTTGGATTCAGATTTGAAGAGGAGCTGTCTAATTCAACAGTCAATTGGGTTTCGTCAATCTTGGATGCCATCAATAATACAACCAGATCCTTGGAGATCATGGGCAAAGTTGCGGCGACCGCATGGAATATTTGGAAGGGGAGGAACCAGTTGGTGTTTAACCGCGAGGACCCGAATGCACTTTCCACTATTTTCAAGGCAAAGTAGTCGTGGAGTGAAGTGATTTCCATCGAAAATGGTGTTGCTCGGTGTCGACTGTCATCTACCAGGTTAGTCCCTCCTCCGTCTCAGAGCTTTCAAGGCCCAAACATCAGCCATGATGGGGTGTTTAAAGATAATAGGGCTGCTATAGGATTTATTTTAAGGGGGACAAATGATTGTTTTCTGGACGGTATTGGAAAGAAAATCCATGTCGTTCCAAGTCTTTTTGTAGAGGCGGCCGCAATAAGAGAGGCTTGCTTATTTGCTAATGCATCTCACCTCCGATTTTGCACAATTGAGAGTGATACTTAGGTTGTTATTAAGTTCAGTTCAGCAGAAGGAGTTTCTCCTTGGAATATTAGTGTTTTTATGGATGATATTAGAGCTTATGCTACACGCCTAAATCTTAGGTTTTTACACAAGCCAAGGGTCCTTAATAGGGCTGCTCATTGGTGGCTGGAGCGGCACTTTCTGATTCTATTGCTATGAATTGGGTTAGTTGTCCCCCGTTAGAGTTTCAGACTTTTTTTGCTTCCGACTGTAATCATATTTTTCCTACTTGAATGAATTTCTTTATCTTCCTAATCAAAAAAAATTATTAATCTTTTCCGAGTATACATTTTTTTTTCTCTATTTCATCATTCTTTTGGGCCTTTTTTTTTTGTTTTATTTTAAGCGTCATTTGGAAGTTTATACACTAAATTAGATATAATTATAAAAAAAAACATAAAAAAATGTGTTGTAAAGAAGTACACTACTGAAATATAAAGACTTAACTGCTCATTTTCTAAAATTTAATTTCTTAAAAATAGTTTTAAGAATATATCTTAAAATTAATTAGACACACAGTGATAATCCTTAATCGCTGGATTTTAAGAACATTAATTCGCGAAAAACTTCGTCTTCGAAAAACGTTTCCTGTTTTTTTTTTTTTTTGTCTCCAAAATCACTTCATCTTCCTTTAGCGAGAACCTTAAATCATTCCCTGAACATCTACAGGATTTCGTCTTTGAAAGAAAAATTCTACTAGTCCCCCATTTTGATGTAAGTTTGTCAACATGAGAATTAATGCACGATTGCATGCGGTGTATATGTTTATTACATAATGAAAAAACTCACAAAATGAGAATAAATTGAAGAGAAGTTAACAACAAAATAGTTGAACGAGTTCGGAGCTGAAATAGTTTCATTGTTCCTCAATCATCCAAATTCTTGGAGTGAAAAAGATCTGAAAATATAGTGAGAACTGAACAAATTATATGCGGACAAATGACAAAGTTTTTCATTGCGTGTGTATTTTAAAATTGAATATTAGTGGACCATAAATCATGAATTTAGATATTCTGTTACAAAAACATTTTATGTGGTGAATGTTAATTATCTAGATTGTTCAGGAATGCAGTTTCTGCCATATTTAATTCATGGTATGTAAATAAACTATGTGTATCTCCTAACTGCTAACTGTATTTCCATCATAATTGAACAAAGACAGTGTTCAGTGATTTTGTAGATGTGTTAACAAATTGAAAACATAGCTGGATTATTTGAATGAAGTTATATACAAATATATGTTTGACAAAATGTAATTGTGTTAAGTATATTGTTACACTATTATAGTCTTTGCAGATAAAAAAAATAGAATAATCACTTTTAAAATAACATGCATAAATTTAATGGGGTCATAAATTCAAACCTTGTAATTACTTAGATTGAATGATAAGGATGAAATAATGTTCAAATTTATACTGATAAATGGCTTCCAGGCCGAAAAAGAATAAGATAACAAATGATACTGTTGCAAAATTTAAAATTCAAACCAATTGATTTATCCTCAAAATAAATGGAAGAATCAAATCTTCCATTAAATTAGGAGATTTTTAATGCATAAATATAATTTTAAAAAAATTATTTTCCAAAAAAAAATCACACGAATTAGTGGAGGACACAAATGTCAAAGAAAAATTCAAAAATTTCAAATTATGTACTTGAACACAATTAAAAACTAAAATTAAGGACTTCTCTAATTTATATTTTTTTACAATTAAATCTAATTTGGTGTATCCATTCTAATTTGTCGTTATTTTAATAGAAATGTACTTACACATCATTGTACATTGATTCATTTAGATTTTATTACAAAAATCATCCATCATCCGTATAAAAAAATTATGATCGTAAAAGGTTTAACCTTTTTTAACGGTAATGCTATAGTAAAGAGTAGGTGGAGGTAATATAAAAGATTACAGTCACAAATTATGATAAACAATTGGGTAATGATAGACACCCAAAAATTTATATAATAAATAATGCCGATGACTAATCACGAAAATGGAGATTTAGATTCTCTACGATAATATTTTTTTCATTTTTCATTTTTTGTTTTTATAGATTATCAATTATTTATGTGTCAGATATCCATTTATATACAACTAATTGGTGTATACGTACATTTGCACGCAGAAGCATACATTTTGATTGTCTAAGATAAAGGTCCAAGATTTGGTCATATCCGTTACTCTAATGACACCATGTAGATTTTGAAGAAACCATCGCCAACTGTCTGTCCTTTCACTTTCAATCACTTAATATGCCACTGGAAACAAACCTTTATTTTCGTCAAGAGCCAGTGCATCCACCAGATCTCCACTAAATTCACCTTTCAGGTGATAACCATCAACCCCAATAAAAGGTTTGCAACCTGCCCTAAAACCATTTTTCAGTGCAGCAAAAGAAATGAAGATTCTTTTGAACAATGGGTTATCACTCACAGATTTCTTGAAATAATCAAGTTTAATAACACTCGCAGGGTTACTCCTTCCTACTTCCCTAACATATGTCGGTAGTAATCCAAAAAACTTTCCATGATGACCCTCTATTTCTTCTATAGCCCTCTTTTTGACCCTATATAACTGACTAAGGTTGGCCTCAATTTCTCATTTATCTTGCAACTCATATTGTAAAGTTTCTAGGGTCATTGTTGGGTTGTTTTTTTTATCTCCCTTCTATACTTTTTAGCAATCCAAGTAGAGTTTGCTTCAGACACTTTCCTATACCTGATACAATTGTGATCTTTACTATAAGTCTTTATTTTAAAAGTAGGCTGATCTAGTAGAGGGGATGCATGAATCCTCCACTGGCACCCCTCAGTAGCACACTCAACGATAACTCTAGTCCTCTCGTTTTTCTTCCTTATCACTTGTATCCCTGTCTTTATTATATAATCCTTCAATGCAGTTCCAAACAAGTCAACATTTCCAAATAACATCCCCACACAAAAGTCTCAACCATTGTTTCTATCTTCAGGAACATTAAACTCCACTCCAACTTCTGAAGTATCACTGACATTGAACTTTCTTTTCCTACCCCTTTTATGTGTTTCATCCACTTCCGCCTCAAGGTCCTCATAATCTGTATTACTAACATAACCTTCATTCCCTGATTGATAATCTAAAAACCCATCGTCATTGTTTCCATCTAATTGTGTGTTGATGGTGTCGTCATTGTACTCATACCTAACATTAGGGACATCATCACCATCAACTATGTAGTACTCATCCTCAGAACTGAAACCATAAACATTGTCATCATTTTCACCACTGCCACCCATTTGTTCATCCTCATTTACATTATCAACTTCATGCTTATTTGCATCCATGTCATCATTTTCACCGCCGTCACTCGTATGTTCATTACCATTTACATCATCAACTTAATGGTTATTTGCATATATGTCATCATTGTCACCACCACCACTTGTATGTTTATCCCCATTTACATCATCAACTTCATGCCCCATTTACATCATTTGGATTTATCTCTTCATCTATTCCTACATCTAGAGGAGGTAGGATTCTCACCTGAGAACCAACTTTAACATTCACAAATACATGTATCTTCTTACAATTTCTATACAGAGAAAACATTTCATGTAACTGTTCATTGTCATCAAGTACAAGTTTTCCACTACCATCTGGCTTATCAATTGTAATAGCAATCATTACCTTCAATAAACTATCACCCATAAAAATATTGGTAACTTCTACAATATCTGTTACCATATCCATACAACAATATCTATCAAGGTCGACCCTATTAATGGTGAAAATAGAGTTCTTAAAATGAACAAAAATGTCATGTTTTTGCTCGTCCATTTCTAATGAATCTTTAAATGGCCAAGAATGAAAATAGATTCCCAAACCTATGATGGACAACAATGTCTCTTTCAATGAGCAAATAATGTCTCTTAATGGGTAACTAAAACAAATACTTTAAATAGCCAAAAAATGACAAACCTGTGATGGATTGAAGAGTCAGATCAAGATCCAAGATGCCTTAAATGAGATGTTTTGTAATGAAGATGAATCATTGAATCGATGCATTGATCTGTCAAAGACGATTTGGGGTTGAATTGATTCTCTCTGTCAAAAACGATTTGGGTTTTCTCATACCTTCTCTCTAGATGTGACGAATTGTGTTTAGAGTGACTTACAAATTTGGGTTTTTGAAACAGATAAAAACGATGGGGATTATGGTTAGGGTTTCTCTGATTTAAGCATGGTGATAGTGGTTTAGGATTTGAATTTCTATGATTTTGGAGTGAAGTATGCACGATTTGGGTTGAATCGATGCATGAATATGTCAACGACAATTGGGGGTTGAATCAATTCTCTCTTCTGTCAAAGACGATTTGGGCTCTCTCGTGCCTTCTCTCTAAATGTGACGAATTGTGTTTAGGGTTCAGTAGGAAGATATTTTACAGGGCTATTACAGTCATTTTGATTTTAAATTGAATTATCAATTTTTTTTTCTGATAACAAAAGTGGGGTAAGATTGTCATTTTGCACTTTTTGTTAGCAATGTTTCATTTCTAACGTCATTGGGGTCTAAGTGTCATTTGTGAAATGTCAGGAGTTATCTGTGTAATAAATCAAAATATCAGGGGGTATCCGTGTAATTTACCCATAATTTTATCATAATTATAACCGAAATCCTTCTAATGGTTGTCAGCTTCGGTCATTGCTGAAAACCGAGGGGTTTCTCTCTTTCTTGTGACTTCATCTTCTCTCCCAAAGTTCAATGCTTATCCCTCTTCTCCAGCAGTTCCATTCCTCTATTCTCTTCATTTCCATGGCATTTTTCTCTCCTCCATCGTGATTTCCTCCAATTCCACGGCCCTTTTCTCACGTATCCTCTCTCGCTGTCCCTCTCTCACACCCACACACTCCGTAAAAAAATTTCTGCGATTCACTGTATTTTTTTCCAAATCTGTGACCTTTTCCTTCACAAAAGACTCTCTTCTATACCTCGCGTAGTCCCTCTCTCTCTCTCTCTCTCTCTTTATATATATATGTATATGTATATGGGTATATAGATTCTGTTATGGATACTCAAACGGTTATTTCAGATTCGAACTATATTCTCAGTAATAGTAGCAGTATATGTTGCGTCGCCGATACCGAATCACTCTCACCTGAACCGTCACCAACAGAGATCTCTGCTCTCAGACGCCTCTCCGAAACCTTAGAATCGATCTTTGACTCCTCATCGGACTTCAATTTTTACGCCGACGCAAAGATTACGGTTTCCGGGCGTGAAGTTCCCGTTCACCGATGCATCTTATCGGCGAGAAGTCCTTTTTTCAAGAGTGTGTTTAGTGGAAAAGAGAGGAATGCCAAATTGGAATTGAAAGAATTGGCGAAGGATTTCGGAGTGGGGTTTGATGCTCTGGGCACTGTGTTGGCGTATTTGTACAGTGGAAAAGTGAGGGCTTTGCCCAAAAGTGTGTGTGCTTGTGTTGATGATGAGTGTTCTCATATTGCTTGTAGGCCGGTTTTGGATTTTTTGGTGGAGGCTTTCTATGCGTCTTACACTTTTCAGGTCTACGAATTGGTTGCTCTGTTCCAGGTAATTCTCTGTTCCATTGAGTTCTATGAGTTCTTGTTTGCTGTTAGTAGTTATTTTCAAATTACATGAACAACTTGGTGCCTTGCCCTAGTGGGAAAGGTGGGAGGTCACAGTTTATATCCCATCGTTGGTAGGACGTGGTGGTAAGGCGTTTTATTCTATTGATAACAGCCAAAAGAAAAGAATTGGTATGATCAATGAGCAATATTGTTAAATAGTCTGAAACTCTAGATGTTGGGAATGAATCCACAACTCTTTGATATAGAACCCAGTCACTCTGAAGAATTCTAGACTTCTACGCTCTATTATCGTTTGCCACCCTTAATTTTGTGCCAAGTTCTCAGAATTACGATGTTGATAGCTCAAATTATCACTTCCTTCTGCTGAAGTTTTGTAGCCTCAAAGATATCACCACTAGTTGACAGGTGCATTGTAGCTTGATGCATTTATGCTTCCATCTGATGTGGAAGTAGTTTTCAGTACATCTGATATTCAAGGAGGGTGATTTATGAATCCTATAGATGATAAGGATCATTTGTGCCATAGCTATTTGCTAAAGAGAAAAAACATGATATGAGATTGTTTCGTAATGCTGCAATGTTTTCAACATTAATTGAAGCTAAGTGAGGTGCAACAGTTTCGAAGAAGTTTGAGCTGGCTTGAATCCCTTCACCTTTTTTGATTGTGTGAATGAGAAAAGGAAAAATATTTGTAGAATTATTGAGATTCAAAACTTAGCTCGGAAGTTTATTGTAGATCCACCAAAATAGTCATTGTTGTCTACAGTTTTTATTGAGGAAGGCCCAGCCAAAGCACTCCTACCTAGGCTTTCTTGACATTAGCTTGGGATCCTCCTTTTCTGAATTGAAAACTCTCAGGTATGTGGCCGTGTATGATCTGCCATGACTTAGAGTCGACCGTACTATGTGTGTGTGAGTAGTAATAGATGCATGAAGATATGCAGGGGATATATGAGGATATTCTTGTGTTTAACTACTTCCTCGTGATCATAATGTGATTTAAAATAAAATTTCATCTGTTTGGAAACCATAAGTCATACTCAGGGAAATGAGAACAGATCAGCTCGGCGAAATGTCTTCACTAATAGTTATACTGAATCAGTTATGGCTTATATAGAGAGAAATGGAAGTCTCAGTTTTCTCATCGTCCATGGTTTCATTCCCGAATACTATGTTACCTCTTATTGTTTGACTTGCAGGGGCACCTTCTAGACATCATTGACGTGGCTGCAGCAGATGACATTTTGGTGGTTTTATCTGTTGCAAATATATGCGGTAAAGCATCTGAGAGACTGCTTGCTAGATGCATTGAGATTATTGTCAAATCCGATGTTGATATCCTAACGCTTGATAAAGCCTTGCCCCAGCATATTGCAAAGCAAATCATAGATTCACGCTTGGAGCTCAGCTTGCATAGGCCTGAAGGCAATGTCTTTCCTGATAAACATGTGAAAAGAATACATAGAGCACTGGATTCAGATGATGTTGAATTAGTCAGAATGCTACTGAAAGAGGGTCATACTTCTCTAGATGATGCATATGCACTCCATTATGCTGTGGCATATTGCGATGCTAAGACCACAACAGAACTTCTTGATCTTTCGATTGCTGATATAAACTGTAAAAATCCAAGGGGATACACTGTGTTGCATGTTGCTGCAATACGAAAAGAGCCTAAAATAATAGTATCCCTTTTAACAAAGGGAGCTAGGCCTTCTGATCTCACGACTGATGGCAGAAATGCGCTTCAGATCTTAAAGAGGCTCACTAGGGCTGTGGACTACTACAAGTCAACAGAGGAAGGAAAAGCTACTCCAAAGGATCGGTTGTGCATAGAGATCTTGGAGCAAGCAGAAAGAAGAGATCCATTGCTAGGTGAAGCTTCAGTTTCTCTTGCTATGGCTGGCGATGATCTGCGCGTGAAGTTATTGTACCTTGAAAATAGAGGTGAGTTCAAAATTTCTCCGTTTACATGTTCCCTTTCTTTGATCTGAGATTACCTAGGTGCATTTAATTACTTGAATTTGAAGTAGGTGCATTTACTTAATTGAATTTGAACTTTTGATTCTTGACTTAGTTTGACTGTTTTCCCCCTTGTATCTGTGATAAAAGCTTCATGGTTTTCACTTACATTTGTTAACCTGTAAGTATGGTTTGCCACAAACTGTGGCTCCAAATGAGTAATTTTGGTGCTGCATATCAATTCATTCTAATAACTGTAGAGGATTTCTAGCTTAGTTATATTGAAGAAGTAAAGATACTATAGCATCTTGGATTGTGTGTTATGTTTAAGTGCTCATTCCCATTGGAAGTCATGCACATCATTCAATTATCTCCCAAATCCTCTTGTATATTGAGTTGAATAACTTGATTCAATACTCAAACATTCTCCATCTCTTGATCTGCTCGATTAATGCCTTCATGTGGTCCTATTACTTCTTAATTTCATCTGATCACGAGATAGATTTGGATACTCACTTTTACATCCTGTGGAATAGTATTTTATCAATTTCCTTAAGTTCCTTAATTTAACCATCGCCATCAAGTGGATATCACCATGTGACAAATTTCCTTCTGCTTCAGAACCCTCTATGGTTTGATTCCTTCCCGTACTAAAACCACTGTGATCTTTTTGTCCTCTTACACACATCCAGATGATAAGTAATGATGTGAATGAAATCTATTGGGGTCTTAGGGTGCGTGTGGAAGGTCATCCTCATACTTTATTTCTTGATTTTGGTAATTCCACACTTCAGATGGGCCAGCATATTTACACGACAATTCTGTTGGGATTGAAAGATTAAAATGCTTTCACTGGACTGTTGGGATTGAAAGATTAAGATGCTATCACTGGACTGCATTCTGTAATTGCGAAGTTTCTTATAAAGCAAGGGAAATCAGTTAATCTCTCTTCAGCTGATTGCACAAAGCAGGAATTTTAGCGTCTCATTTTTCTACAAAGGAGTAATTAGTTCTTCTGTTTTACTTTCCATCCTATATGAAATATCCAGTTCCTTGTGAAAGGATTTTTCCATCAACTAATATTCAGTTGCTTTTAAATGCAGTAATTCTCTTACTCCCGAACCATAGTTATCAAATCATGTATCGGAAGACGTATCGTTTTTTAAAAATAGTGTATTGTATCGTGTATCGTAAGATACGGTATAATAAAAGTAAATAATAAAAAATATATATATACCTTTGAAAAAAAATCAAACATTCATAAAAACGTAGCATTTCATTAATACTTTACCAACTATTCAAGTCATCAACATAGTCCACTAATATTATAATGTAAAGTTCACAACCATAGTTCACTAATTCAAACTCCAAACACCAAAGAAACTGGGCTTTGTAAATATATTAAAAAATTAACATTAATCAAGATTCAAAAATTTTGATACAAAAAAACAAAAACAAAAAAATTGGTTTTGTAAATAAATTAACATCATTTCTTTCACTGCATAGGACCACATGTTTGTTGAAGTACCTGTCTAGCCCAACAGGACGTCAATCTGTTAAAAAAAAAACCAGCTTTGCACGTATCGTAAAAACGTATCGTGTATCGGACGATACAACGGAAAAATAATACACAACTATAATCCGTATCTTTTTAGTCCTGTATCATGACGTATCGTACGATATGTATCGCGTATCGTATGATACTAATAACTATGTCCCTAACTGATTCATTTTCTTTCCCCTCTGGGCTTCAGCTAGTAGTTTGCGTTATTTTGTCAAAACAAATTTCATTGGTATACGAGAAAATGTAAGAAATAGCTGACGATGCATGTAGCTATCTTGTTTGTACTTGTACGGAACTTAAAGGGTGAATATTTTCTTTTAGAGTGTAATGAATGGTGGTCTTGATCTCTTTGGGCATCTCATGTGGTTGATCAAATATCTGTCTTTTTGATCCAACACACACGCTGATGATTGACCAGCTGATTGACGTTTGCAGTTGCACTGGCAAAATTTCTTTTCCCCATGGAAGCAAGAGTTGCAATGGATATTGCCCAAGTTGAAGGCACATTAGAATTCTCATTAGCTGGCATCAATTCTAATAATTTAGCTAATGGCCAGAGGACAACAGTGGACTTGAATGATGCACCTTTTAAGATTAAAGAGGAGCACCTGAGCAGGCTTAGAGCACTGTCCAAAACTGGTAAGATGTTTTAAATTTTTATTTAACTACGTAATTGAGTTCTATTCTTTTACAGTTTTACTTTCTATGTGAATGTGGACTCTTAACAACACATGCAAATGCTGGTGTGCATTCAAAATGGACACTACAGTTTTGTCTATGATTCTATGTCAAATTCAAAATCTGATCCCATCCGGTATGGTCAAATTACAGCTCACACGGCCAAACCATTGTACAGAAGTTTTACTTAAGGATTCTATGATTTTCTCGTTTTTGAACAGATTTCACAGATACTGTATTTCAAAACAATTTGCCATATTATATCACTACTCTCAGGCGGGGATTTCCGAGGTTGAATTATGTGACTGCAAAATAAGATTCTCTTTAGTTTTTTCATAATAAGATTGGAAATTCTTAGCAGTCACTGTTTCATCATAGTGCAAGTTACAAATTGATGTGATTTGATGGAAATTGGATCTCAAAACTGTGTTGTTGTATACAACTTCCATGATTACAGTTATCAACTGCATAATCCCATAATCTAGTATTGGTATTTTTTATGGTCATTTATCGGATATTCATTTGAAACAAAATGTTTCTAAGTTTTCACGATATACTGCTTTTATATTACCAGAACTAAACAAATAAGCAATGTCGAATTATGTTAACCTCTGTGACTTACCCGCCATATTTTTTGCTTTTCTGTGGGCAGTGGAGCTTGGGAAACGCTTTTTTCCTCGCTGTTCAGCTGTCCTTAATAAGATCATGGATGCAGATGACATATCACAGCTAGCTTATGTGGGGAACGACACTCCAGAGGAACGAGAGTTGAAGAAGCAGCGGCACATGGAGCTCCAAGAAGTTTTAAGTAAGGCATTCAACGAGGATAAAGAAGAAATTGACAAAACCATTAACATGTCGTCTTCATCTTCCTCAACATCAGTGGGAGTGCTGAAGCCTAATGGTAAGCACACGCTGTAAGTTGTAAGTAACTTTATACTTGTGAGAAAAAGAAAATCGTTTTCTTCTTGCTGTAACATATAATATATCTGTTTTTCTTGTTGATTCTCTGCTCTAATTCAAGCTCTGTATCATAATTTTGATTGACCCATTGTTTATAGAAGGATGAGGATTGAATTGGATTCGATTTGATTTTTCTCTCTTTCAATTTACTCATGTATTTTCGATTAGACTTTGACCAGCCAGGTTAATCCATGATGGTTATTCGGTAAAATATAAGCTGAAGACACTTTTAAGCAGTTAAATATTACATCCAAGTCAAAAACTACATTGTATAACTCCAAATATTCAAGAGCAGACATCCATTCGAAACTCTTCATAGAATCTTAACAGCAGCAACAAACACTGATACACCAAACTGTAGCACATACATTACAAGTACCTACACAGTAACCTAATTGAAAATTGTTGGGCTACGTAATTTGTATATTATAAGAAGGAGAAGCCTACACTGAAGAGGAAGAAGAAGGTACTAAGAATACACATTGGAGTCAAAGATCAGAGTTCTTTTTTTTTTTCTTCACATGAATGAACTTCAAAATGTCTATCCTGTGATCCATCAGCAGCTCTTACTATTATTTTCCCTGCTAAAGAAAAAGTAACAACTATTAATCTGTTATAGTTGGCATAGATCTCATAATATATGTATAGATTGTATAACCACCAAAAATTCATGTTTTATGCTATGGAGAAATGGACAAGCAGATCATACCATTGAAATTAGGGGTTTGATTCAGGACAGTCAACTTGCTCTCCCAGATTGACGTACACATCCCAATCGGGTGGATGTGCAATCAAATCTTCCAAATCACAGGCAAAATTGGACTGGTGATTGGCTCGTTCTCTTGCTGCTTCATTCTCATAAATGATCAAATCATCCTCCATAAGCTTCTCCCACAGTACAAAGTTTTCAGATATTGAATCTGGACTATTAGTTCCAGAGAATTCTTTTGTGTTGTGGTCCTGAACAGGGCTCCCTGATTCATCTGAAGAGTACAGAGTCTGTATTTCAGACTGAAATGTTTTTAGCTCTTCCTGAACTTGGTTCTTGGCTATCGTATCCATGGCTTTTACCGAGCTTTCATTGCCTTGTGGTCCAACCAATCTTCGTTTCTTTGCAATTTCACCGCTACCCAGTTCAATCTTCTGCGTAAATTGATGAGAAAGTTGCTGAACAAAAACTGGGTTCCTGAATGCTTTAGCCATGAAGAGTACCATCTTTTGCTGCTTACATTCAGTATTTTGTAAACGCTCTTTGACAGTGGCGAAACAATTGTCTATGTTCTGTTGTTGATGTTTTAGCTTCTGGATTTCCATTTTCAATGTGTTCTGATCATTCCTCAGTTTTTGAAGCTCTTCCTCCACTCCAAACTTTGTGGAATCACACTGCCAAGATTGTGTTGCTCCTTGTTGCTGCATGTTTTGAGACTGTAGCTTTCTCCTCTTGATGTTCATCAGCAAATGTTTCTTCCCCTTTTGAAACCCCTCATTGGAAAATTCCCACCTGTCTGAATCGATCTTTCTGAAGCGCTTCACCACCCCAAAAAACCCAATCAAATACTCGGGTGTTAGCCAAATCCAGGTACAATGATTCTCAAATGCAAAATATAGAAGATTACAAAAGGATTGACTTGGCATTAGCTTAAACGATCCCCAGAAACAACAGACTAAAACCGCATATAGAATATCCATAACCAGACACAAATTACAGAAACCAACATTTCATACGGGTCATTAAGGAGGCCACAAACGATCAACATAACAAAATGAAATAAGAATAAAATAGAATATACAAATTTATGTAGTTAGGCTTTCAGCCTGGAACAACAAAACTTTCATTCACTTTTTTTTTTGACAAACAAAGGAACCTAACAGTCAGATCAACTCAACTCCTTAAAAGGAGAAGAGGTGGTTGACACTATATACACACACACCCCCCAAGACTTCCCCGATGTGGGAAGCTCCAGCCCCTTTAGCCAACGTGGGCGACTCTGTGGCGAGCCTTCAAGAGAAAGT
>CM042188.1:34927949-34948426 GCA_023539305.1 Ilex asprella | reverse complement strand
TAAAAAAATATTTTTTTTATATATATATTTTTATAATTAACTCCAATTTGATATACCGCCTTTTAATTTACGCATTCCACCCATCGGCCCAGCCCATCAACTCATAGACAAAGGCTAAAAAAAAAATCCCAATTGAAAACCCACAGGTTTTATGTCAGAGCAGGCACAAAATCCAAATGAAATACAAAACATTCACAACAATATAATTCATTTCTATTTTGGGAGATTTAATACCAAGTAAACAAAGAGGTAAAAAAATTATTAAAGAACTGAAAATTGATACCCACATAGGTGTTGAGTTGGCGAATAAAGCTAGAGAAATTGTTGTGTTTGAAGTGTTTGGGAAGAAGATCTGTAGAAAACTTGTGATGGTCCCAGACAATGAAGCTGGTACAACTGGAACTCCATGATATCATGGAGTCTGTTTCTGGGTTATCCACCATTTCAAATGTCTTCTTCAAAAAGGGCGGTGGACCAGCCTCATGTAGCCCTTCAATTGGTTTTGGCACTGAAAAAGAGCCCCCGCCACCAGTACCTCCACTACCATCATCAGCTCCACCAGTACCACCGCCACCAACGCCTTCAATGGGGTCATCTTCATCAAGAATTATCACTTGTTCTTCTTTGACTATAACAGCTTTAAATGTCTTCGCCGACTCCTCCCCTTTGAAACCACCACCACCTTCCTCAGCATCACCACAGCCACCGCCGCCAATGTAATCCTCAATCGCCCTCATACTCTCCTCTTTATTTGTCATTACTTCTGAGTGCTAGTGTTTTTGTGTTCAGAGCTTTCCCACCGGTGAATTCACTACTGTCTCCATGAAGAATCGGTTTTGTAAGGAAGGTAACCTAAAAAGTGTGTGTATGGAGAGAGAGAAAGAGAGAGAGATGCTCCAGAATAGCATGCCAGTTGGAGCTGTAAACGGCACCCAAGTCTCGTGTCCCCACGTAATCGTGCCCCTCAATTTTATAAATTATTTCTAGGACCCCACATTAGTTTGTCAGTATTTATAATAGAACCCCAACAAAATGCAACATATTGCATCTCTATCCCATGCTTGTTACTTGCAGCATATTAGGATGGATCCCTCCGTTTTAGTCCCAGTGTCACATTGTCAACTGTTTCATAAAACCCTTAGCTAATTTAAGTGATAACAAAAACGAATTATAAATTCAAATATTTTGAGGTAAAATTTTATCCCTCATAAATACTTTAATTTTAGTGTGGATGATCCATACCTTCCATTTGGATTTTAGAAAACTAAGCTTGTCTTCGATGTAGATTTGGTTTTTATGCCTAGTTTGCAATCTCCCTGCATTTGGGGTGATGATCGGATTGGCGAGGGAATTAGTCAAAGTGTGCATAAGTGGCTCAGACACCTCTAACCATAGAACAAAAAATAAAAAATTGTTTCATAAATAATAGAAAACAATGCTATTTTGACTTAATTTATTAATATAATAAATCATAATCATTAAATTGATAATAAGTCTTATCTAATATTGGAGTTCACTGTCAATCAAATGACAGTGATTCATTATGTCAATAAATTACATCTAATGAATATTTTCTAAAGATAAATACTATGCTAATGAATTTCATGACTAAATTTTAGGGATGACAATTTCTAACATAATACGAAAACAAGACTCGAAATCGATACGAAATTAGCTGATTAAGGTTGATTATTTCTCAACACGAACCTGTAAATGACACGATTCATTAACATGAATAATAATTAATAATAAATAATTATTATTCATTAACATGAATAATAATTTGTATTGTTTTGTATTGTCAAATACAAACAATACAAAATTAACACAATCAATACGTTTAATTAGTATTTTAGAAATAAAATATCAATTATTTGTTATTGTTTATTAAATATTGACATAATTATTGTACAAAAAAATATTTTTAATCATTTTTATTGTTATGTTTATTAAGTTAATTTTTAGTTTATAGAAAAAGTACGAGTATGGATTCAATTAAGTGATAATAAAATCTTAAACTTAAATCTTAGTGTTAAATTATTTATTTATGGGTTATACGAGTCAACAAGAACACGATATAAAAATAAATAAGTCAGATTAACAGGAGACAATTAATTAAATAGATTAAATTATAATTAATTAGTATTTAACACGAACTTATAATAATATAATACAAATATAAATACAAATATAAATACAAATACGACACGATACAATCGTCACCTCTACAAAATGTAGTGGCCCGAATGAAGTGGCAGACTAGTACACCAGTTAAATATTTACTGAGAGTAAAGCTACCAGTTCATTTGAGACATCAAATTTGATCCCTGGCCTTAGTTAGAGTAACATTCATTTTTAAAAATAAAAAACTTTTTAAGACATATTACTGTTGGAAAAGCATCATTGGGATACAATAAGATAGGTGCGAGTGTACTGTATATTTACCTCCTGGAAAGTGGGCATTATTATTATTGTACAAAAAAAAAATAAGGAATTGATCCTAGTTTTACGGAGGGAAAAGGCTTAGTGCTTTGTCGGTTGAACGTCTGCATGCGTGCCACGTGGCAGAATATGTTGCAGCAAAATGTCTGGTAGTTTTGGCATATACCCCTGAAAAGTGACACACAACTATGACCGTCCGCCGCTATAACCCAATAATAAATAATGAACTAACTATCCCCCCTCCCTGAACTGGGACCCATCCATGGTCATTACCATAATGATGTCCGTATGTGATTTGCAATCGATTAAGTTGGTTAGGGTGCTGCTATTCTATTTGAGTGTGAGAATCTTTCAATGGTGTTATTTCAAAGAAAATATTATTTAAATTTATTTTGAAGGGCTTAATTTAATGCAACTATTTGATTGAACATAAACTCCATCGAGGGATGGAGCTATTTTTTAGCCTAATGAGGGCATTGCGCCCATATGTTTTTTTGTTTAACGATAATGTTCGGAATTTATACTCATTTTAACTAATTTTATTTATAATCTAGTAAAAGATAAGTTATTTATGCCGAAATTAGAGTATTTATGAGAGATTTATTTCTCATGGTCTAACTTCAAAGAATTGTCATTTTTTTTAAAATTTATAATTTATTTTTATTATCACTTGAATTACTCTTTAATTTAATATACATATACTTTTGCCAACCCATATATATATATATATATATACACACTAGAAATAACCCGTACTTGAAGACACTAAACAATACTAAAAAATACTACTGAGAAAAAATGAAATGCATTAAAAAAGAAAAAAATTGAACCTCCAACCAGGCATTAGTTGAATTTAAATCAATCTATTTTTACTATTATTCAAATAATTTCAAGAGAGTCTTTCCCAACTATTCCTTGATTATGAAAAAGAAGTATAGTCCAACCATTCATTAATCAAGCTGTCAAAGCAAGAGATGAAAAGGAAGATGAAAACTACTCCTTAGGAGATGAAAAGGAAGATGAAAACTACTCCTTAGTGTGGCGAAATCAACTTGAAGAAAGGATAGAGAATGAATTAGTCACATTCACGTGACAATAAACTAGACAGAAAGGAAAGGTAAAAAGAAATTAATGGTAATCCAGTTGGCTAAAGTTGGCATACATTAAGTTGAGAGATGATCACAATTACTGCTTCACACCCACAAATTTTTGACGAGAAATGCTTTGTATTCTAAATTTCTATCGTAAATGTCCATCTCAAATCAATGGGAATCATTGGATGAGTGGATCCCAATGAAAAAAGTTGATGGGACCCACTCATCCAATGATTCCCATTAATTTGGGATGTATATTTAGGATACAAATTTGAGATATGTAACATTGCTCATTTTTGACAGCTTTGCTCAAAGTGTTTTGAGTGTATCAAGCACATGGATTTGGGTAATATAGTATGTCGCTTTAGCACTAACACTGGGATCACACTGTGACATTGCAAAAGTTTTCCAATTATCAAGCTCATTGATTTCACTGAAACTATTACTTTTGTCATGGATCCCCAAATTTCACTTCACGCTATACTCTGCCACCCACCCAAATCCTTATATAGCCTTAACTAAATAATCTAGGGTATTACTGGTTATACATATTTCTTTTAAAATCTATACAAATTTTAGCAAGCATCCATATAAGCTGCCAAATAGGAATTTCAAACCCAATAAAGCAAATGCTAGCAAATGAAAGCATATAAAAATTTGTATAAACCCAATACAAAAAATGGAAGCAAAAAAATGAGACTAATTTGTGACTGAGTAGATTAGGAAAACATATATAAGAAGATTCCTTTTGCAATAGGGGTACTTCAAACATCTAAAGGATTCTGTACTAATGAACATCCACTCAACGCCTAAAAAAAATGACAACTTATGAACATAATCAACTTTCGATTGAAAAAGTTTCTTAAATTCGTAAACCTTTATAGAATTGAAGTAAAATAGATCAAGGTCAAAGTTGTATGCCACTAATTGTTCACAGGACAGGTGCATGATTTAAAACCAAACAACTTGTGCACATTTAGTGTGTTTGGTAAAGAAACACCAGTGAACATGTCTCTTAGCACAATATGCACACCTTCATGGTTTATTGAAAACATATCAAAAGAATAGTTTTACTACTAAAAAAGAAAGAAAAAGGTAACCTACGACATAGGCACCCAATAAAGGTATTCTAATCACTCATCTAATACATTTAATCACTCGTATGACTCCACTGAATTTAGTTTTTTCCTTCATTTTTCAAAAGAACAGAGATCAAAAAATATATAACTCAAATTGACTAAGTCAAAAAATCAGAAATATTCGTTAAATTCACATGTTCATTTAGTTGTAAAATTACTAAATATTAATGACATACTCAACCATTAATAAACTTTTTACTCGTTGATATATCACTTAAATTGATCCAAGTAGACCCACATTAATCTCAGGATGGTCTTGTTGCAATAACTAACCAATGTGTGAATAGTGAATACTCTTCAAGTAAAATTCCAAAATTTTAATTTAAAAGTGAAAAACAACTTAAACAAACTGAAGTCAAGCATTAGCACTCCATTAAGCTCGAAATGCTTAAGCTTTGGATGAAGGACATTCATACAAAAAATAAATAATACCACATACAATACACACAAATGTGTACGACATTGGCTAATCATTACGGGTAAAAGAACTTAAATTAGTCTCTTTGTGAAAATTGAATTTTGAAAACCCGAAAACAGTTCAATTCAAAAAGTAAAATCCCATAAAAAATTTATCCACAAAATCAAACAAAGAAAGAAGAATGCAACCAATTACGTAGCTGAGTTGGTGAGTAACTATCCCTTCACGCTTCTCACAAATGACTAAACACTTCAAAATTTTTTAAATGAAAGTATAGCTAGTGCATGTGTAGAACAACTTACTCAGTCGCAACTTCTTTACTGATCACAAATGAAAACAAAGGTTATTAACCTAGGTATTAAACATGCCAAGAAATATGAATAAACAGTTATCATTGGATATGAAAATGAACACTTATTTTAAACCTCACAACCCTTCAACCCAAAACTGCAACATTAACATGTCACCACCACCAACCCCTGAACAGAACTTTTAGATTGAAGACTAAGAAATTTTATTTCCTAAAACATGCATCTGTGATTTGTGTTGTGTGTTATGTGCGTGTGAAACATGTAAGCAAAAGCTTCAAGCCTTGATGCTATATCTCTGACTTCATGTAACATTAAAATTTTATTTCCTCGCTCTGTCTCTGACTGCATGTAACATTAAAATTTATAATTAATTCAATGACTGAATTAAATGATGTCATTGATTATGTACTCAAATTCAAACCCTATAACATTATCCGTTATTTCAGATTGGCATCATGTTCAAATAAATTGTGTATCAAAAATTATAGAACTAGTTTTACTTTCTCTCTCGATGAAATAAAATTAAGTGGGAACACAGAGAGCTTGATGTTCCCATTGTGACATACAAAAGCGGTTGTTAGAGACATTGTCATCTATAGGTACAAGTCTTGATGCATGCATTTAGAATCGACGACATTGTGTAAAACTTATACCATTATTAACATAACTCAATCCAATCCAAAAGAAATTGTTAGTAGGATAGAACATGTTAGGCACATCTCAAATATCATACAATCCCATTGAATGGCTAGGATCTTTACACTTTCAATTTAAAAAATTCAAAATGTTTTTAAATCAATCGACTCTATCAATGCGAACAAATCTTGATTATTCAAAAGAAAATTAGAGGATCGTCCAATTCTTATAAATTAAACCATTAATGGTGGTTTAATGATTGAGTCTAACCGTTCACAACTTAGAAGTCACAGGTTCAATCTCTTCCTACACCCTTAAGGATCAACCACTCTTGTTCCTCTTGAACATGCTCTAACCCAACTCAAACCAAACCACAATGACAACTGTTAAGTTCAAGAGAGCAATCGATGAAAACTTAAACCCTTGTAGCTAAAAAAAAAATTCTTATAAGTTGGAGGGGAGCTAAACCATGATAAAACTTTGGTATCAAATAAAGGTTTTGGTCATGAATCTTTCTTTGATTTGGTTAGGACTGTTTATCGTAAAAATAATATCAATAGAGAAAAAATAATAAAATAAAAAAAAATTACATATGCTGAATACAAAACAGAGGTACAATACTGAAAAATTATTTTTCCGTACCTAGTCGGATCCTTGTTAGCACGAAGCTAGGACCATGTCTTAAGGTATGCCACCTCTTAGACCATGGTGACCTCATAGAGTAAGAAGGTAATAAATGACATGCAAATGCAACTGAACAAACCACCAAAACCATAAACTTCCAATGGTTTCCGAAAAAGACATAAAATTGTGGAGAGGGAAGTGAAGAGGAGATACAGCCAATTTACTGCTTCTTGACTACGCCGGTTTCCATCTTGCAGCTATTCAGTGAAGTGGAAAGCGGAGAGAGCTCAACCTCAATTTTCATTTAGTTGTTTTCATCGGTGGTTGTTCCTGCGGGATCTTGAGAGAGTTAGTATTACAAATTCATACTGTTCCCACGATTCGAACCTGTGATGCATGATCATAATGGAACAATATTACTGTTTTGTCAAACAAGAACTTTGTTACATAATCAAAAGAGTGAGTGGAAAAAAACCTTCAAAGAATAAACCAACATAAGACTTGCGGACATGATTATTTGGTAGGAAATATCTAAGATACCCGTTTGGTGTAACCAGAACCTGTGACAAACTCAGGTGTATTGAAGGAAGCTCCAGAAACCAATGATCCATTGCAACTCTGATAAATAGCAACACCAGAATGCAGAATTAGCTCCTACTGTGACAGAAGGTGGTTGAAATTCAAATAATGATAAATTGTTGCCAACAAAAAAATGGGGAAAAAAAAAATTCTCTAATGACCGTAAAGAGTTTGGCTCATCAGCAACAAAAAAGAAAACTCCCAAGGGTACCACCATCACTGCTCCCAACCAAACTAAAACAGGGCTGTTGTCGATTCTCTGTCCTGCCCTTAAAAGCAAAGAAACTGTTAGAAATCTTGAAAAAAAAAAGACCAAGGTCTCAAGAATGGACTACTCAGGATGTCTAAAGAATATGTTTTCACATCGAGAATTATTTGTAGACATATGAATGTCACATGTGATGTCATTTCATAATGGATAAAACTGATCTGCAAAGGGACAAACCAAGTCGAACCAAAATTGATCTATGACAAAAAAAAAAGAAAAAGGTTTGGCCCCTATACAAAAACACGGGCCTAAACCAATGCAGATGTGCATCAACTTGCAAAGAGCTGTGATGCATGTTACCTGCTTAGTTCTGATTGCGGATGATCATTTGAAAAAAATAAACCATCATGGAGAGAGAGAGAGCAATTTTCACCTCCACTTACTTGAGAACTTGAGGCTCATAATCCACACATATCCCAAAAATTTACTCAGGAGCAACTGAACATAATCCAGATGCCACAACGCATTATTTGTTGAGTTATAACACTGAAAACTGTAAAGAATATAAAAAAAAAATTACCATAACTGATACACAAGCAGCATTGCTGACGGAAAGAAGTTAAAGAGAGTGGTTAAAATGCATTTGTTTGGTAGGGCAAGACACCATCTTGATATCCTCTCTTTATTGCTTGGTCGTACTAGTGTCGCTGTATGACACATTATAAATTGTTATGACCTTACAAATTTTGCGAACTTCCGGTTCCTTCTCAAAGTCAGTAGCAACAGCAGGGGCACCAATGGACCGATCAATCCTGATTCCAGATTCAAACTTAGCTGCAAATTCAAGCAGTGACTTCTGCACTGAAATTGACGTATTTGACAGGAGTGACATCGGAGAAGTGACCGGCGTGCTTTTACCGTGTTGATTTGCTGATAGATACAGAGATTGACCACAATTATCCTCATTCGAATGTAAGCTAGGTTGTTTCTGATTACTAGAAACGTCTAGAGGAGCTTTACCAGATGAGAGAAACTTTACTCCCCGAGGTGCCACTGCAGGTCGAGTCCTGTTTGTCAGCTGATTCAAGTTCCCTACAGTCTCTGATGCACTTTGGCTAGCCCGATGATCAATTTTAGCACCATCATCCCTCCTTGGAAATAAGCCAGCTTGCTTAACCTTACTGGAATTGCCCAGCAGTGATTTACCAAATGCCAGAAAGTTAATTCCCTTTGGTGGCACTGCATCTGTTATTTTTGTAATTGCATTTGAATTCTTAGACACATTTGCTATGCTATGAATCATCTGGTGGCCAACTTTGACATCACCATTTTCTTCCAAAGGCAAGCCATCTTGTTTCTGATTACTGGTGCTGCCTAGTGACAATATTCCTCCGGGAGAAAAGCTTATTCCTTTGGGTGCTTCATCAGCAGATTTTGGCATGGGTTTTGCCACATTTGGTTCGGTGCTCTTAGGAGTGATCCCAGTGGAGCAAGATTTGTCATTGGCATTGTTATTCACAATACCATGAACGTTTGATTGCTTTTGAGAACTTCTTATATTACCCACCAGGGAGGAGGAACTCAATTCAGGCTTGGAAGCATTTGAGGCGACCGGAAAACCTTCCTTGACTGGTTTCTGAGGGCATCATAATCAAACAAAAAATTCGTACACGGAAAATAAGGCCTAGTTACAGGTAGAAAAGCATTGCAAAACACAAATAGGCATTCAAAAAGTAGTTCAAGAGGGAACAAACTACCTCATGTGAGAACATGCACTCAGTACCTCTGCTACAATAACCTTTGGAAAGAAAACTGTTGCATGGGTACTTGGATAGTTGATGATCAAATGGACAGTCATCACCTTTCATGCATGAGTGGCGTGCAAAATGACAGCATGGCTGCAAGACCAAAAGCAATAAGCCATGTATACTTCACAATCAAAATAGGCACTTGATCTAGACACAAGATTGATGAAGACGATGTACAGAGATGAAATTTAGGGTTGCACAGCACAATATGTGGATAATGAAAAGTAGTAACAAGATCCAAAGTGCTGGTGATCAAGTGCAACTTAAATGGATGATATGTACTGTTAGAATCTATGCGCACCAAATGACAACAATCATCATGCTGCAGTCTGAAATTATTTGACCTCAAAATCTCTTTGAAGTCACTATCCACTAGTAGGTGTTTAATGACTGGGTCATCAAATTGAGTAAAAGACGATAGAATAGTAGATTCAACTGGTACACGACTGTAGAATATAACTTGTACGGTCAACCCCTGTATCAAAACAGAGCATAGAGACAATGTAATAAACCGTACCTTCGATTTTGTCAAGGGTATTGTATCATGTGAAAACTTGCACTTCTCACCCTATAAAAATATAGAACATACCATCAATTATACATTGAAACTTGAAAGTTTCTAAGCTACTAAAAAAATCAAACCATAATAACAGTTAGAACATCACACAACCTCCTGGCACCTTCCCTTGAGAAAGTGGTGACAATATGCTACTGTTTTTGGTTTCAACAACGGTTGCAGTTTCAACCTCTTAACACCAAGCTTTCTGTTCCTCTCTGCTCGTTTAATTCTTTCTTTTTGCTGCACAAAGCCATGGTGGTGAATAAGTAAAATAAATACACAATACCAAGTCACCACAGATTGCAGGATTGCAGTTGTAGACCATATATTCAGACTGCCACCTCTTTGAACCCATAGAGAAAAAAGTATACATAATATATATATACACACATATATATTAAAAAAGAGAAAAACATGCAAAAAATGCTATATCAAAAGATGGACATGCACACCTTTTTTTTCACTCTTCTTTCCTTGGTCAAAACCTGCTTTCTTTTCCTATCGTGGACACCTTCATCCTGCGACAAATACCAACATTAAACCGGAGCAAGTACATATGGACCTAATTTAACCATGGAAAAGGAATTATGCATACACTAGTAAGCACTAAACGGTCCTTTAGTAATAAATTGAATAATCTCATAACCTAAAAGCAATTATGGACATACTTAAACATGTATTTTGATAACATGAAAATTCCCTGATGATTTTTAGGAACTGCTTCCACCATACATTTACGCTAGATATCATCACCAATCAACAATTATTAAGACCCAATTGCACATATTACACTAGATATCATGCAACAATTACTGAGACCCCCTTGCACCATATCTTGACTCCCATGTAAAGGAAATGAACCACATAGTTTCCATTCATAGTATGAAACAAGAAAAATGGAAAATTAGTATTCAAATAAAACTCCTGGTCCCAAGACAACAAGGGCACACAAGACATAATCACAATGGCTGCTCAAGTGGCCACTACTGAATTGACAATGCCTACAGATGTCGACATGTTGTAACACTGGTTCAAAAATGTAATGAAATTGAGAAAGTTTGCTTAGTCACTCAAGGAAAATCGAAAATGGAAGTAGTACCTTTTCAGCAGACCTAGGGTTTTGAATTTCAGTGTCACTTTCCTCTGAGGTTTTGCCATGCAATACCAGATTTGTAAGACAAGCAGCGGGACTGTCAGACTCCTTGACTCCACCACTTTGTCTTCTAAGTTTCCCTATCTCTAGCATACTCTCATACCAGTTTGCATGTTTGGCTTCTTTAATTTTCTCACGGAATATTACAGATTCATCCTCCACCTCCTTTCTGATGTTGTCTCTGAGTTCCAACTCCCTAATATTAGTTGCATTGTTCACAATGTTGCCAAGTACAAAAGTGGACTCAGCATCTCTCTCAAGTCCCTTATCTTGTTGATCATGAGACGACCCATCCATGATGGCTTTAGCAACTTGCACCTCTTCTGCCCTTTTATCCTTTGAGGATACAACATCTTCGTGTAACAAATCAATTGACTCATCATAAATCCCAATACCCCCCAAAATTTCCCCTTCTTCAATGTCTTCATCTGCAGTTACACACAAAGAAGAATTCATCGAACCAGAAAAAGATATCAATTTCTCCAATTCCATCTCTTTCTGCCACAATTCCTGCTCAATTTGTTCTGACAAATGTTTCTCAACAATAGATTTTTTTTCTTCATTATTCTCCATGGGTTGTGTAGTTTCGGTAGTCAGGTCTATGCCAAAACATGAGTCAATAGCCTCACAAATACCGAGTTCCTCATCTACTTCTAGTTTCTCCCTATGTCCAGATTCTTCCATATGAAATTCTGGGACATCAAAATGATCTTCTTGGTCACTGATCAACAACCCAACTACATCATTAATACTCAGATTCCTGCCCCCCAAAGAGCTCATGTGAGATTCTTTATTCTCCTCTGATTCTTTCTGAAATAACACATTCCTCTCCGTGTGTTTAGTACAAACCAATTCATTCCGTTGATTGCCACCATAATCTTCATCCCAGGATCAACAATAATGCAATCGAAACAAAAAATCAGCATATAAAAACCAATAGAAATTGCCCAATATTAGTATCTGATATTAAAAAGTTAATTACCTTGTTTTGGCTCGTGTGACACAGTTTGGAGGGCGCAAGACCGTTGAAACTCGTCATGGCAATGGGACAGTATGCGACCGAGTGTACGATAGGTTTCACTCCTGAGAAGTCTCCGACTATGCGTAGGGAAAGGGAAGAAAGGGGTTTGAGAGGGTTTTAGGGTTTCGAATTTTGAACTCTCCATTATCGATGGGGGAAGATTTCGAATTCTGGAGATTTTATACGGGTTGGCTTCTGTGCTTTGAGCTTGTCGGTTTGGATCAATCACACTCCGGTTCGGGTCAGATTTCGGATCATGGTTCGAATTCGGGTCTAAGTTAGGGTCATGGTTTAATTATGTAATTATCTAAGAGGAAATTATTTGGTTAGAAATTGATATTTATTTTGTAGTTCAGGATTAGAAGAGTTCAAAATGAGTTGGAGGTCTATTGGGTGTTGTTCAATTCTAGAGGAGTAAAGCCACTACATGTTCTCCTCTTTTCCCTTGCTTTCCCTTGAACAATATGGGGGTATTTGTTTGAAGGGATAAAAGGGGATATCACAAGTAGGATTGGACAAAAATAATCGGGGGCCCACATATCCCAGCTTTGGGTTTGACACCACGGATTGAATTTTCGTTGGGCTCCAATTACTCAGCCCGTATGAAATAAAGGAGATATCCGGCCTGATCCAGATAAAGGAAACTCATGTGGACTTTAGGATTCAGAAGCCCATGTGCTGGATAAGAAATAAAATGACTAAAGTACCCTTTATACAGTAAAGTTAGATAGGGTTTTTACTTTTACCCCTTCCCCTTCACTTTCAGCTGGTTCCCTCTAGAAGACAAAGCGCCTCCTTGTCCCTATTTCAGCCGAAGGTACATAAATATCTCTCTCTCTCTCTCTCTCTCCTATCTCCATCGTCTCTCTATGTCTTTGCTTTGTTTTTTTTTCTGCATTACATAGATCTTCACTACCGCAAGTAAGTTTTGCCGAAATATTGTAAACATTAGATCGGGAGCCATGGCGGTTTAGTGCAAAAAAATCTCAGCATTTTTCTATTGTTTGATAACATATTTCACACAAATCTGAGAACAAACCCATTTCCAAGAATCAAAGAAGAAATCATGGGTTGGGCTTGTTTTCTTGCGGTTTGGTTGTATCGACTCATATCATTGTCTCCTCCTGTCATGGATTTGGAAGAAAATTGATGAAAACTGCTGGGTGGAGAAAAGTGAATGTGTACATTGTCTGGTTGCAACTATTTTTCCAACATGTAGTTTTGAGTAGAAAAGTGAATGTGTACTTGGCAGGTTGTAACTATTTTTCCAACATGTAACCGTACATTTTAAGAGCTTTTTCTTGCTGGTTTGACCTTATATAAGCTCTGATCATTGAGTTCCATAAAATCACAGCTGGGTTCGGTGTGGAATTGAATACAGAGCAAGCATAATCGGGTTTTTTGAAGGAGCGAGCATAATCGGTGTGGAATGCCCATTTCATTGAAACCTGAGATAATGAAATGGGCAAGGATTTACACTTTTATGGGTTTTTTCTTAATCTTTTTTTAGTCCTGATTTTATGGCTGGTGTTCATGTAATTTCATATGGAGATAATGGCGACATCAACATTGTTAAAAAAAAAAAAACCTACTGTTTGATCATATATAATTTTCTTTGTTTTTTTCCTTGCCTAAGTTGAAGTAGTAGGTGAAATATGTGTATCCAGATAATATAATGCAGCTGAATAGCAGCCAACAAAATAAGTTGGGAAGACCCCAACTACATTGAAGTTTTGTTGAATCATAATAAAGTGGGGAGCTCCAAGCACCAGTGGAATAGGTGGCTGGCATCAAATGACTATGAAGAAAATGTTAGTCTTAGTCCAATGATGTATGATTGATCTAAAGAACATGAAATAAATAATATACGATCACCCAACTGATATGGTTGATAATCTAAAATAAGATTATCAGATTGCTATAATGTAAATGAGTTTCTACCCTTGTTTTTATCTTGAAGAGTTTGGTACTTTAAGGCAAAATTTATTTAATATATACTCAACTAATTTTACATTAATTTATATAATGAATTTGGAATCGTGCCGAGTTTGTATCATGCGTGATCCTTGTTCAGGAAATTAGCGGATTATTGTGATATTTACTAGAGTTCACATTCACTCATATATTTGAGTAGGAGTAATGTTATAGAGATTTTATTAGATACCAAATTCAATGTAATCATTGGATTAATTAGTTGTAGTTTTAATGTTATATGGAATAAACTCGAAAGCAGTAATACCCTCAGAACCCAGATTAAAAAATTAGAATGCAACTTTCTTCATTGCGAACAATTCAGATCTTAAAGCTATAAGTTTGTTATAAGTTGACAACGCTTAATGGCGATTAGTTGTTTTTGCCACAAAATGAGCAGAATCTTCCGTGCATTTATTAGAATTGGATTTGATCAGCTGGTATTTACAAATTAGGATGTAACTACATGCTTAAAAAAATATCAATGTTGTACATAGAATTTTTAAAAACATATGTTTAGCACATAAAGTTTCCTTGCCAACTTCTAAATTTATTTGTTGACATGTTTATTTGTAAAGTTTCCGAATGTTTTGTGTCATGGATTGAATATAAAATAATGAAATCATTGTTGGCCTTTAATTATAATAAACCTACGCCCACATATGCCTTTCATAAAAATTACTAAAAACCTCCCTCCTCACCGAGACCAAACAGTCAACATACCAATTCCTTAACCTTCTTCTTCCATAACTTAAAATATACATATACCACTCTTGTTTACTTTTGGGTTATGTTTTACTTTTATTATTTCTAGCATCTTATGAGCCCAAATATATTTTTACTTGTGTAGGTATTTGTAATTGCCAAATCGACGTCCACTCCATCACTGAGGTACTTTCCTATATTTTTTACCAAACCACCCTCCTTTTACCATGACATTGTTATTTGCATTGATATGGTATGTAATGTTAAGATCTCATTTTGATTTATACAGTGTGGTCTGTATTGAAACTTGGATCGGTGATAACTATTTTGCATTGTTTTATTTTCTTTGTATGAAATAGGTAAACATGGACAACTCTAACGATGAACTATATTTTTTAATTACCATTGTGAATAGGAATATTCGAGAGATGGTAAATTTTTTAAATCTTATGGTGTCGCTAATGGTTATGATATGGGAAATGGAAAACACTTCTATGAAAGGTGAAGTCCCACGACCTTTACATAGGAGTCGGTTACAAAATGAACACTTACACCGTCTCATTGGCGAGAGTGACACAACTTGTATTAGCCAAATGAGGATGGACAGATGCACATTTGTTGTATTATGTAATATGGTTCGTGATGTTGGTGGACTAACATCAACTAGGAATGTCAGTATTGAGGAGATGGTAGCCATGTTTCTAAGTATTTTAGCCCATGATGACAAAAATCGACCAGTTAAGTTCAATTTCCTTCGATCGGGAGAAACCGTTAGTCATCATTTCAACAAGGTTCTAACTACAGTGTTGAGGCTGCGTCGAATTTTGCTAAAGTCACCAGAACCAGTTCTAGACAACAATAATGACTCTAAGTGGAAGTGGTTTAAGGTAAGTGTTATGCGATAAAATACTCAATATTGTATACATGGTAAATATTTTTTATTACTAAAGATATATTGCACATGGTACTGGGATAATTTTTTTTATTGTCTTTCAATGTAGAATTGTGTGGGTGTATTAGATGGGACTTATGTTCCTGCCCTAGTTCCTCTAGTCTACCAAGCTAGATATAGAACACGTAGAGGTGGAATAGCGACAAACGTATTAGGTGTTTGTTCTCCAGACATGAAATTCATTTACGTGCTACCTGGTTGGGAAGGGTCGGCTGCCGATTCTAAGATTTTGCGTGATGCTGTTACTAGGCCTAATGGCTTGAAGGTTGCACGGGGTAAGTCATATTTAACGTTAATTTGAAGAAGATTTTTACACTTCAGTATATAGGTTATAGTTGGTTGTTGGGTAGTTGTAATGTAAAACTTCTTATACACCACAGGAACGTACTATCTAGTTGATGCCGGTTATACAAATGAGGAGGGTTTTTTTAGCACCATTCAGGGGTCAATGTTATCATATTCAAGAGTTTGGGGCTGGTGCAGCCATACCTCGAAATGCTGAAGAATTGTTTAACCTCAGACATTCTGCAGCAAGGACATGCATTGAACGATGTTTTGCACTACTAAAGAATCGATGGGCAATTCTTAGGGCACCTTGCTACTACCCTGTGCGCACTCATAATTGCATAATAGCTGCATGTTGTTTGTTGCACAACTTAATTAGGAATGAAATGAGTGTTGACCCCTATGAGGAGGACTTGCCGAAGATATTCCTGTTGATATTGAAGCGGTGAATGATGTCATAGACAGTGTTGAGACATCTACCGAATGGTCTGTGTTTCGCAATCAAATGGCATTGGATATGTACAATGAGTGGATAAGTAATCGGGGGCAACCGATCGTTTGAGGATACCTATGGTCTTTAAATTTTCAATATACAATGTTTTAGTATGTCCTATCTTGTTAATGCACATTGTTACCTTTTATGTACATGTATTATTTGTATATCGTATGTTGGCCTTTATAAATTAATATGTCCGTCTTTTATTTGAACTTTAATTTGTTATCATATATGTGCCCCAAAAGAATTAGTACTATATTTGGAATTTGTTTATTTTTTTTTAATATTCAAAATGATTATAGAACATGTCCGAGACACGTGCAAGTACCCAAAGTGAGAGGGGCACACGGAGGACGTGGACGAATTCAGAGGAAAATCAACTTATTGTAGCACTCATAAGGATTTATGTGTGAATGGGTGGAAGTGTCAGAACGGCACTTTTAGGCCAGGATATCTCCAACAACTAGAGAGTAGTTTGAAAGCAGCAATTCCAGGGTGTGAGTTGCGTGCATCACCTCATATTGAATCTAAGCTGAAGATGTGAAAGAAAAATTATAACTCACTCTTCACAATGATGGCTACTTCGGGGTTTGGATTCAATAGTACAGAGAATAGGATTTTGGTGGATGGTGATGATATATGGCAAGATTATTTGAAGGTACAGTGTACACGTAAATACAATATACTCGTTTAATGACAAGCGGAACACATACTGCATATGTTTTTAACTTTGATTACATACGTTTTTTTTTTGTAGAAGGATAGAAATGCAAAGGGCATGCGCGAGAAGGCATGGCCTTATTTCAATGATTGGGGGATCATCTTCGGGAAGGATTGGGCTACAGGTGAATTTTCAGTGAATTTGGAAGAGATGGTAGGAGATGCTGAGGTTGAGGCCTCAATGTGTGAGGCAGATAACATGGCTGGGGAAGAACAGGGAGGTTGTGACTTACCTGCTTCACATAGTGCAACACATGTTTGTGACCAAACGGTAGCAAATGAGCCCAGTGTTGGAACACCATCCAATAGTAAGAAGAGGAAAGGGAAGGTGATTGGTAATGCTTCTGAATCAATAGCAAAGAGTTTGGGCGACATATCACGGGTGTTTGGTGAGTAAGTAAATGAGAGTCGTAAGCAGTTGGATTTGATAGCACACCGAGTTGGCTATATGCATGATGTCGCTGATGCTCGTAGGAAAGTAAATGCCGAGTTGGAGAAGATAAATGGAATTTCCATGGGTGATCATCATGCTGCACTAAAATTGATATGTTCGGACCCCGTAAATGTGGACATCTTCTTTAGCTTACCCGATTATGAGCGACCGTCATGGGTTGGTGGTTTATTGTGGAACACAACCCAGCATTGATCATTTCCAATGTTGGGTTTTTTTGTTTGTTGTAAATATAAGCACGTGTATGTACGTCGTACCTAAAAAAGAACTAATTACATGTCATGTGGTACGTTCATGGCATACTAAGTATTTTGCACTAAGTCCCCAAAGTTTTGGGTGAACTTACTATTTTGTGTATGATGTGACAGTACTTGTATTAAGAACCTTGGCATGGGTAAATTTTATGTACTATCAAACCTTGTAATTGTTGATTTAAAGGTATTATCTCATGCACTATATGCACTACAAAGGGTAATTTATATACATGGTAATTTTTTAGTACCGGTTAAATCTATTAATAACAAACATGGTATTTTTTGTGCAAGTAGATATGAACAACAAACAACGTTGGTACGTTGTATTTATTGGAAGACAGGTTGGCATATACCAGTCTTGGGTTGAGTGCCATGCACAAGTGAATAAGTACGCAGGAGCACTGTACAAATCGTATGCTTCGTACAATGACGCGGTAACTGCTTTTGACATGTACAATGCTAGGGATGTAATAGACCCTGTACGTGATGTACCTAATGAGATCGAGGTTCATGCAGTTGCAGATTTGGAAGACCGTCATGAAGATGACCATATTGACAATATTGAACACCATCCAGTTGTTGCAATTGGACAAAGCGGATACTCACGTGATATGTGTTGGTGCATCATAACTGTTGTAATGTTCATCTTAGGCATATTACTCACCCATATTGTGTACACGATTTTGGGTAGAGTTACACCGTCTTAATGTTATTACATTACTGACTGTCGTTTAGTGTAATAACATTTGACATTTGGCCATTGGTTCAAAGTAACCAAAGTTTTGGATTTGATGTGCTACCTATGTATATTTCTAATGTAACTTGAATATGACAATCATTGACCATTTTACATATTATTGCCTGTTGTTTGATAGATACTAGCGTCAAATTTGATATGAATTTTCATTAATATTTCATGAAATTCTTAAATGATATTCATTTTGTACTAATGAATGATTGTTATTATTGTAGTGTGTAATGAAGATACCAAAAATAACTGAGGATGAAACTGATGTATTAATTGATACACTGATCGATTACAAAAATAGAGGGAAGCTCCCGCCTTTTGGAAAGTACAATACAAAAATGGTTGACGGTATGTTGGTCGTCTTGAAACGCAGAATGTCAAAGTTTAGTTTGTCGTTTACTGAGCTTATTAGGATTATATTCTATTGGGAGCGACAATACCTTACAATTTCTAAGATGGTTGACACTGGCTTGTTTGAATGGGACCATTTAGCCAAATGTGTGGTGCACAACCCAGACATAATTGGTGCAAATAAGTTCTTGGAAGTAAGTGATTTTAGATTTTAACAATTTTTTTACAATTTTTTTTTTTAGCATTCTAGCTTGTTAGTTATACATTAAAGTAATCATTTTCTTAAAATTTACACTTGTAGGACGATGATTTCGCTGCACAATATTGTCTTGACCCGTGCCCAAACTTCTAATATTTTGGTGTTATTTTCAAACGAGATGACGCTTCATCAAGCAATCATCAATTGGATAGTGTTGGTTCATCACCGTCAGTGAATTCTCCAAGACACGTCGATGTTATAGTTATCGATGATTGAATGCTTCGACCATTGTTAAGGGCATGTTTCTCATAACGAAAAATGTTTATATGTATGTATTGATGTGTGTATAATATTTTGTTACATGCCACAATCATTTTGGTAATTATTATGTACAAGTTGTGGTAATGTATGATGTACAAACGTCTGTGGAGATATGTCTTCCACAAACAATTTTTTATTTTGTACGGATAGGTAAAGACAGTTAGGAATATCGACGAATACTGTCCTAAATATAAACCTTCATGTCTTAAATATTTGTAATGTTTTGGTTTAAGTCAATGGTTAGTACAATGACTATTTTTACTATGGTTATTTTGGAAGGGATGACCTGAATTCCCAAGATTAAGCTTATGCTGTTAAATTGTTACAGGTGATCTCGTAATGTGTTTGTTCTTTGTTATTGCTCTCTTGCCCATGAATCCACTCGGACTTTGGTTGTCATTGTGTTATTGTTTTTTTGTATTTTTGTGCATTTCGTGGTCATACAGGATATATGGAGATTGAGTATTTGGAGAGTCTTGTGACAGTTGATGAAAACATTTTAAAAAAAAATCCTACAACTTGGTAGACTAAAAAAAGTGCTAAATTTTTTATGAGCACTTGATCACACTACTTGAATGTATGCGAATGTTGTATATAATTTTTATTATTTACCATGTTTTGTTCTTTTTTACATGTTTTGAATGAGATTTGTATATAGTTTTTCTCATAATGGCTTCTTGTATTTTTCCTTGTGCTTGGAATTAATTATATCATCTTTTAATTTTTACAAAAATAAAAACAAACGGTTAATTTCTTCTATCGTTCATGTTAATTTGTGTTGTGCCATAATTTTTCGTATATTCTTGCATTATTTGTCCTAGTTTTTTTAAATTCTTTGACAGATGAAATTTATTTCTGAGCGACTTATAAAATTATATTATAAAATCAACGTGTAAAAACATGTATTTGGTGAAAATATAAGCATTTTTATATTTTTAATATTATTAAATTGGTAATCAACAATGATTTTATCCTAAAAAAAATATTATTTCAAAAGTGGTATCCAACAATTGTCAAGCCAAAAATGAGATA
>CM042188.1:34890576-34912949 GCA_023539305.1 Ilex asprella | reverse complement strand
TATATATATATTAAAAATAATTTTAAAAATAAAAATAAATTAAATAAAAAAAAAATTAAATTGAACAAATATTTTTTCATCTTAACTAGGGGTGAAAATTTTCAATTCAACATGATGACATAACTTGAACTCAACACGTATTTTATGACACGAACTTGAAAATGATCTGACACGCGAATAATAAATATAAAAAACTCATAATTTTATTGCTTAAGACGAATCTGACACAACGTGACTCAATTGTCTTTCCTAATTTTAGCCAGCACAAAAAAAAAATAGTCATTTTTATTCTTCATCCTTCCAACCAAATACAAATGAATGAAAGTGTATCATTCCTACTTTCTATCTTTGAAGGACAAAGAATATATCCCTCTTATTTTTCATCTTTCCTATTTTTTAGCATTTCTACGAAATGGAGCATTAGCCCTATTAATTTAAGGGATAATGGGATGTAAGTATTTTTTTTCAAAACTTATTTGACTTTAAGTACCACCTCCAAACTTATCCTCTTTTAAGTCATCTTTTTCATTAAATAGTTGTCAATAAGTACACATTTTAAAACATTTTTAAATTCTTTCTAAAATGTATTTCATAATTACCCCTACCATAAATAGTTCATACCTACTTGAATGTGAGACTTCCAAGATTAGAATGTGAGACTTTCAAGATTTCTTTTGATATTTGTGTATCATTTGAATTTTGAAATTTCATATATATATACACACACACACACACACATATATATACACACACACGTATTTATGTATATATACACACACATGTATATATATATACACACGCGCGCGCACACACACACACACAGATATATATATATATATATATATATACACACACACACACACACACACACACACGTAATACAGTGACATCAAACAGTAACACACTCAACAAAAAAAATAGTAACATCAAACAATGACACGCTTAACAAAAAAATAGTAACATCAAACAGTGACATGCTCACAAAAAATATTTGTGTTACTAGTTGATGTTACTATTTTTTTGTTGAGTAAGTTACTGTTTGATATAACTATTTTTTTGTTGAGCGTGTCACTGTTTGATGTTACTATTTTTTTATTGGGCGTGCCACTATTTGATGTCACTGTATTACGTGTGTGTGTGTGTGTGTGTATACGTATATATAAGTATATATATAATTTTAAAATTCAAATAATGCTCAAATATTAAAAGAAATATTGAAAATCTCATATTTTAATCTTGAAAGTCTCACATTCAATTAGGTATGCACTATTTATGGTATGAGTAAAAAAATCTTTTATGACTTTTTTTTAGTAGATGTCTTTTTATTCCAAATATTTTAAAAAGTGGACTTTTGTCCTAATAAATTTTGGGAGAAGGACCGGCCTCCCTATAGCCCTTAATTTTAAGGGTGAGTCCAAATATTGGGCCTCCAAGTGCAAACCCCTGACGGCCCAAGCTAGGCCCAGCATAGACTTGGATTAATGTGATTACTACAACTCTCTGAAGTTTCGTGCTCTCTCTCTCTCCCCCCTCGAGACAGCTACGGTGACAAAAACATTCAAAAAGGAGGAAAAACCCTTAAACCCTAGAAAATCAGTGGACTCTCTCACTCTCACTCTCACTCTCCCTAAGACAGAATACGCTTCCAGAAGAATGGTTTGAAATATATTCTTCTTCATATTCAGTACTCTTTCTTCCAAGAGGCTTTTGGGTGCGACTTGTGAAGAGTAGTCTGTGGAGGGTATCGCCCCTTCTACCGAAGCCAATGGCGAGGCTCCTTCGGAACGTTTTGTGTCTCAAACACTCTCTATATGCACCACAGGTAATGTTTTTTTTTCCTTTCTATTGTAGTGGTTGAGTTTTACTAAATATTCAATCCATCTCATTGTCGAAGCTTGCCGTTTAAGATTGCTCAAATCAAGCAATAAAAGCCAGTGCCCTAATAGTTTTGCTTTTACAAATAGGAAAATTAGAGTTATTTGAGCGTAATGGATATGTTTCCGTCTAAAGTTGAACTTTTTGAGTCACTAATCAAACGAGTTTTTATGAACAATATGTTGTTTACAATGTTTAGAATTGGATATTTGTAAGTTATATACTTCTTTGCTGTTTAGTTAATTTTTCGGCATTTTGTTCTCAGAAACTCGATTTATGATTTAGTTAACTTTTTATTTCTATTATTTTTTTTTTTGGTCAAGATTTCTGTTATATTTAAAAAAAGCTTTATCTTGCATTTAATTGAATCTTTGTGATCATTTAGGAGTTGTCTTGATTGTTGTGATCTAATATAAATTTTTAATTCAATCACCCATTGAGCATCTCCGATCCTTACCCTTTTTAAACCCAAATTTAAATTTGGGTAAAAAAAACTCCTAAAAACCTTCTCTAGTGCCAAACGCATACCCGTATCAAATGAAAGGAGACTCATTTTTTTACTCAAATCAATAGAGTCTCAAATTCATACCCAACTCTTTAATGTTGAGATTTCATCATTCTTTAAAAATCCAATTGTCATATTTTATCTTCTTTTAAATTTGGGTTTGTCTTCATTTAAATTTGAGTTTCTCCATTGAAGATGTCTATACCAAATCAAGTTTTTTTTTAATCTTTTTTTTTAGTCAAATTTGGATAAGGGTATGTGTCTCCCTTGGAGATGGTCTTATTGGTCAACCAACCTTCCTGGTGTACAACTTTACATAAAAGCTAAATTTTTACTCATTCATCTTGGTAGTCTGTAAATATCTACAATATTATTTAAGGTTTTTATTGGACTACATGTGGCATTATTGGAAAAAATTATTGAAGTTGATTAATTATTGTTATGATTAAGTAGTTTAATCAATTTGCCCCACGCTAGTGCTGCATCTGTTGTATGCAATGTTGGTTGAATATGATGGATCAAGAACATTTCTACTACGTTTTTGAAACAAGAAAAGATTGTTATGGCAGATTAACTGACCTTATTTACAACCTGGCATACCTTTTGTTTTCTCATCAAAGCTTGCTGTTTGGTTGGCAGAATTTTAGGAAGGGATTATTGGGGACATCCTCCCAGCTATGTGATTTTTCTTCTAAAGGTGCTGAAAGTTTCTTTTAGTTTGTATCATTTATGACCGTGCTTAAGTTTGCTAAGTTTGCTGCATTTATTTATAAAATGCTTTACCTGCTCAACTGAATTGCATCGTCAAACAAGCTAGTACTTTCTTAGGACTTGTGGTTTCTCGCATTAATTTATATAACCTTTCAATTCCTGGCATGCTTGATTTGTATTCAATTGGAGATTGTTAGTTAAAACTTTGCTATATATTGAGTTGATTAGTTGAGCTATTGCTCATAAGTCATAATATTTGAAGATGTGGTGGCAATAATCATCTCCTAAAGTCACCTTCCCCCTTGAAACAGTTGTATAGTCTTTATCACGCCCCCGTTTCCCGGACCCGTCACTTGGTTAAATCGATCGTTTACAAATAAACCACAAATAAATCTTCGAGTACCAGGCCAGAGCTCTAATTGCCTCAATAAATTTATAATCCCAATTTTAATCTCCAAATAATAAAAATAATCTCTTCAATATACAAAGTTAAACAAATTATATCAAGATTCGTCCGTCTTCGATTCCTCAAATATCAACTCTGATTCTTCCCTCTAAGATAATCCTGAAAAATATTAAAGGCGGGGAAATATACAATATGACAAGCATATAATATACTCAACGAGAAAAAAATATGAATGATCAAATACCGAATAATTCAATCGATAGACAATCATAGATAAAAGAATCAAGAATCCAATTGAATAAATCACATAACTCAATATTTATCAGACGTAACCTCATACTTGGGTCCTCTTGGTAACATGACAAGTGACACTTGGGTATTTAAAATCCATACTCATATCGAACCATTATACCCCTCAGGGCTGTAATCACAATCGCACCCCACAGAGCCATAATCACCTTCTACCATTCATGCCCCCAAGTACACTTCGTGCATGTACCAATCAACCCCAAAGTATTTAGCCTTACGTATAGGAGGTCAACCGATAATATTGACAGAATTTCATATCAATCAAAATAATCAAGAGGAATACAAATTTCAAATAATGAAAAGACACTCTTTGCAAAGAGATTTAAAAGACAGGAATATATTGTATACTACCCCGTACCTCAAATTCATCACTGATTTTGATAAATGCGAAATCCGAAATACCGCGAATGACATAGTCAAATTTGATAGCGATTTAAAGGAAAATCACTGCTCAATTTTTTTTGACCCAAAAATCTCATAATTTCTCTCTCTTTCCCTTTCTTTCTCTTCCTTCCTCTCTCTCTCTTTCTCCCTTTCTCCCTTTCTCCCTTTCTTTTCCTTCATTTCTCCTCCTCTTCTGTGTCGTTTGAATGGCCAAGGACTTGGCTTTATATAGCCAATATTTGCTTGGGGACCAAGCATCAAATGGACACTTGTCCCTTCTTCTTCTTCTTTTTTGTTTTTTTTTTCCTTTGTGCACGTTTTTTTTCTTCTTAGATCCAATGTACATGTACTTTATACATATATTTATATATGTTCAATTATAAATACATATACACATTATATTATTACGAAACTTGACCTAAATTATAGTCATTTTACTCATTTTTCCATAAAAAAATCATATTTGAAATTCATTTATTTATTTGAAATTTCTAAAAATCACCCTTAATTATATGAAATCATAATTGACGACTTAATTAACGTGTCAATGATTAATTTATATACGGGTCGTCACAGTCTTTGATTGCATGAGTCCACACTTCTCACCCATATTATAGCAATGAAAACTTTAATGTGGTAATGTCAGTCTAGTTTGGGGTAAACTTCTATTTTATATGGTATGTTATGTTTTGTCTACAAACTCTTTTATTTATCTAGGATTTCATCCATTTTAGATTCTATCAATTTCATAAAAACTATCTCCAACATGCACGGACCTTGAATGACTATGCATAGATCTCTCCTATTGGTGAGGTCAGTTCTAGGGACAACGTTCCCACTTTTGTTATCACTTCTGGTATTGGTTGGGGCCATTACCATGTTAGTAACAAGTTTTTATTTGATTATCAGATTTAGCTTAGGCCCATGAAGTGTTCTTTGCCACTCTGTTTGTAGCATTTAATCCTTTTGCCTTTGCAACAATGGTTCCTGCTATACAGTACTTGATAGGACTCAGCCTGTTGTTTATAATTGGACAAGAAATGTGGATGCATATTCCTTTTTGCCTTGGTAATTTGCTTAAGGACTATCGCACTTGTATCAATTTAAAGGAAAAAGGAAATCGAAGTCAGATGGAAGTGACTCAGGTGAAGAGAATATGTCGAAGAAAGATCTGGCCCTACAGCAAGCACTGGATCAGATCACTACCTCGTTTGGAAAGGGATCTATCATGTGGCTTGGTCGGTCTGTCTCTTCTAAACAAGTTCCGGTGGTATCCACAGGATCTTTTGCTTTGAATATAGCTTTGGGAATTGGTGGGCTTCCAAAGGTATTTTTCAATGGCTAAAGCTGATCTAATTGTTCATTTCCATCCTTTAAATTTCCTGATAAAACTACAATCAAGACAATAGTTTTTGTATGATCTAATTGTTTTTGGTTTGCTTATGAGGTATATTCAATTTAGCATTCGTCCCCTCCAAAATTTGCATTAGTTTAGTTTAAGAAAGTGCATGCAATTAAGTCAAAAAGAATTTTTTGATATTTGTTTTTGATTCTTGTAGTCATTATCCATATTGGCCTCCATTAATTGAGCGTGTTGGGTAGGGACCGAACCTTGCTCTGATATTCAAAGTTCAAAACCAAAGCCTCATGGTTGTTATGATTATAGGCTATTATTTTCTTTCAAGACTGCACCAAACAATGACCTTTTCACTTTTCTGTTGTAAGTTTCAAAAGAAAACTTTGAAGTATATTTTGCACATGTTAAGAAAACTACTTGTTGGTTCTGTTTCCTGTGTGCTCTTCCTTCACTGGCAACTATGAATTGGTGTTTATTCTCGTATTCTCCATGAACTGCACTCATAAAGGACATTTTTGCCACATTCATATGGTCAGCCAAATGTTTACTGTTTTGGGATGAAAATACACTCTTTTCTTTTGAGTTTGTTAGTCTTTATCGATAGATTAATATAAACTTCTGCTTAATTTCGCTTGCTGTTTCTAATTTGTTGGTTGGGTTTCTGCAGGGACGTGTAGTGGAGATATATGGCCCAGAAGCTTCTGGGAAAACAACTCTTGCTCTACATGTAATTGCTGAATCACAGAAGCAAGGAGGTTTTTCTTATAATCCTTTGGAACAATGCAGAATTAATGCAGAAGAGCTAACAGTTAGAGAAAATGCTGCGTGTTTTCCATGGTTTGCATGTGACCATTTGGTAGTCTACATAATTTAATCATTTTAAGTGGCTTAGCCCAGTTTTTGTTTTAAACACACACCCCCCCACCCCCCAAAAAAAAACCTCTCACAAAAAAAGGGAAAAGGAAAAAGAAAGTTTAACATAGTGATAAGACCGGCACATTCTTAGAAAAAATCTACGAGGAATGCATGTGATTGGTGTATATCTGGCTAGAACAAACAGATGTTGGAATTTGGTTATGGTGTGTAACAAGATGAGTGGGTTGTTACTGTGTCTATAATAATCAGAAATACAGTTTGGCTTTTGAGAGGCTATAATAGAGTTTGGCTACTCTGCATTGAAGCGTTGGAAAGATTTAGGCCCTTTGTAATGGCTATCTACACCAATATTAGTTTATTTGCTCAATTGATTGAGTATTTATCTTGTTTGTTTCCCAATTTAGAATGATATTCATCTAGAGATTAAAATAAATCTTTTCTTCTCATCTTTTCACAGGTTACTGTGTTTTTGTTGATGCTGAGCATGCTCTTGATCCAGCACTTGCTGAGGCTATTGGGGTCCACACTGAAAATTTGCTTCTCTCACAACCAGATTGTGGTGAACAAGCTCTCAGTCTTGTTGATACCCTGATCCGGAGTGGTTCAGTTGATGTTGTTGTTGTGGACAGTGTGAGTGAAGTGTTATATTGATCAAACTGTACGCAGGGAGTTTAAAACACCACGTGTTCAGTTAAAGCTTTATGGATAGGCTGATTCTAACTATCTGATAGAGTAGATTTTTTGAACTCAATGCTTGTCACATTTTGGTTCTTCTGCGCTGCTGACGAATTGGTACTTTGACTGGCAGGTAGCTGCCCTTGTGCCCAAAGGTGAACTTGATGGTGAGATGGGTGATGCACACATGGCAATGCAAGCTAGGCTGATGAGCCAGGCACTTCGCAAATTGAGCCACTCTCTATCTATGTCACAGACTATTTTGATCTTTATAAATCAGGTATCAATCTGGAATCTGTTCTATAATCCATTTTTAAAAGTGGTAAAGCCAAGCATGTTAAATACCTCATGACATAAGCAAGTTGTGCCTAAGAGTTCTGGTCATATAGAAGGTAAAAAAATCTTTTTTCCTTGGCAAGTCTCACTGATGCTTCAAGTCACTCTTTTTCTTTCCCCGTTTTCGCACAAGGATGAGTTTAGCTACAAAGGTTCGTTCACTTTGTACATTCTTCCTGAAGAACTTGTCCATTTGGTCCCTCTTGCTTGCAATATCCCTTATGTCCTTTTGGCAATTTCATTGTACTTTTACATCATTCCAGGCAGGTGTTCTCCAACCCAGACTAAATATGTTAGCTCGGTTTGAGGTGTGGCTAAAAGAGGAGGGTGGATGTTACCAACTTGACTTGATGCTATGAATGATTTGCTACTTTTTGTTTAACTGAGATGAAAAATGAATTAATTCATCCTTTTGGAGTGTGTTTTGTTTGCTGATAAGTGCTTTTCCATAATTTTAGAAACTATAGCATGTGTATATCTTGACAACCAGCTCAGTGATTCTTCAGTTTTATTGGAACATGAAGTCCATTTCGTGATCATACTTCCCTTGTATTATTATTTAATTCAGGTGAGGTCAAAGCTGTCTACTTTTGGAGGATTTGGCGGACCCACTGAAGTTACCTGCGGTGGTAATGCCTTGAAGTTCTATGCTTCTGTGCGCCTAAATATAAGGAGAATAGGACTTGTCAAGAAAGGAGACGAGGTATTGATTTCCATCCCTTTGCTAATCTGAGTTTGCGTTTTGTATCTGGGGTATTACAATAAATTGTGTCATGGTACAGTCCAAAGAAAGATGGGTTCGTTTTAGGGACAGGAATTGGTAGTTTTGTCTTCATTATGCCGTACTGTTGTCCCTGTCAAGTGCTGCACTTGAATCCATTAGTACGACTGTGTGAGGGGGTTATGTGCAATTTACCATATTTTATGTAGTCATCATACTTGAAGCATGTGTCTGTGAAAGTTTTTGGTAGGTTATCTCAGGTACTATGGCTGGAAATATGAAAATATACTTGTGTTAAAGAGGAAAATAACGATGAAGATTTGGTTTGCAAGGGCATTTTAGGCCAAAAAAATTTCCATATCATCCCAAGGAGGAAATATAGGAGTGAAAATCCAGGGGGTCGTCAGAATGACTTGATGTTGCTAATCTCAATCATAGTTACTTCTGTTGCAACAGATTGCCAGCCCTTTATCCATACTCAGTTTGAAGCCTTTTTTTTTGTTTATTTGTCTTTTTTCCCCATCGTTGGAGTCCAGCCCTGTTGTTTTATTTTATGTGGAGGATAGGCCATGCCAAGTTCATTTTTTTCCCATTCAATGTAGAAGCAGTCCCATTTTTGCACTTTTTATGAAGTTTTCCGTTTATGGAAGGCGTATGTGTAATTATCTGACTATGCAAATATTTTTCCCCCTTAGATGTTATATTGATCTATTTTTAACTGCATCTTAATCTTTTTTCTCTGAGCAAATTGTTCAAACTGGTCGTCATGGCAGTTTAAAGGGCTTCTTGTTGATTTTCAGTTGTGACAGAATAGAGACTCATTTGGACGAATTAAAATGTCAATGAATCCTTTTAATATCGTTCTTTTACAGACTGTTGGAAGTCAAGTTCTGGTGAAGATTGTAAAGAACAAGCATGCCCCACCATTTAGAACGGCACAATTTGAGCTCGAGTTTGGCAAAGGGATATGTCTTGAATCAGAAATTATAGAGTTGGGGTGCAAACACAAGTTCATTACAAAAATTGGAGGCGCATATTACAGCATGAACGATCAGAGTTTTCGTGGTAAGGATGCTATTAAACATTACCTGGCCCAGAATGTAAGTGCTCGAGAGGAACTCATGATGAAGCTCAGGGAGAAGCTGATAGACGCCAAGCCAGACAAGGAAAAGGAGGCTGAAATGGAGGCTGTTGATGGTGATTCTACGGAAGAGACTGTTTCATCTGATACAACGGACGAAGAAATTGTATCTGCAGTTGAGGCATGAGCAAAAATTAGGACTCCAGATATAAATGGCAATTTTGATTTTTTCCCTGGTGGCATGCTTCAATATCTGCAGTTGCCTTCCAATTGATCATTGATGGCTTTGTGCAGCCCAAGTCAGTGTACAACATTGAAGTGTTGAGCTGGCCTTGAATTTATGATCACTTGCTAATGATCTGCCAATGATCCGGCAAGAGTGTTACAGATGACTTGTTTCCAGACGATGGCCTTGTAAGTTGTAATTGTCCGCATATATATATTTTGCATCATGAAGTAGATAGGAATTTTGTGGGTTCAAATTGAAGAATTTGAGGAAAAAAATGTAAGGACCCCTGTTCAATTCCATGGAATCATTTCAATTGCTTGTTATAAATCTTAAGTTTGTATGTTAAACGGGTTGGCCTTGTATATCTTAGTTGAGATAATCTAGCAAAGAAAGCCACAGAAGTATTTAATTCCTTACCTTTTTTGCTGTTCTTTTATCATATTCACTTTGGTCCTTGAATTAGGGTTGCTGTTTGGAACTATGTGGGATGGGTCACTGACTCACTAATAAAGCTGTTTAAGTTAAGACACTGCCTATCCTTATGGAGTATGCTAAAATTGAGTGGCATCTGAGCAAACACCTTTGTCATTTCTGCATAAATTTTCCACCACCTCACTTCATATAGTGTGGCAACTATTGGTCTTAATGTAGGCTCATGTACAAAATAGATACCGTTGGGGCACAAATTGCGTAGTTTTGTGTACTGAGTGGTTTCGTTGGTAAATAATTTGGGGTTGACACTTGGTTATGAAGTGATACATCAGCTATCTTGTGTACAATAGGGTTCACATTTAGTTCTAGGGTGATACATCAACTGTGTTGGTGTGCAGGATGTCAAGTCTCTCTGTGGCAACTTATTTGTTAATCTTACATACTTCATGATGATTAAGTCACGTTGAATTTGGAACATATTTATCTATTGTTTTTTTGTTTCTTCAGTTCTGGATGGCTTGTTTTATTTTAATGTGTTGTTGCTTGTTCTTTCTCTTTGCTTTTGTTTGGTGTGACAGACTGACAGCATACTCGCGCTGAAACTTAGATTATGAGGTTTTAAGTTTTTCCCATGTCTTTTTTTTTTACTTCTATTTTTAGCCAACTGGACCCTTGAAATTGAACCGTCAAGGTTCTAGGTGGTTGGTCTTATGTTAAAATTATACCATGTGTTTAAATCTTTGTTCTTCCATGCTGTCATTTTCTGTTTATATGATTCAGACAATTCTCTCGTTTTCTGTTGCATCAATCTTATGTACTTCTCATGTGAAACCATGTGTTTAAATCTTTGTTTTTCAATGCTGTCATTTTCTGCTCATATTATGCAGACTATTCTCCCGCTTTCTGTTTGCATCAATCTTATGTAATTCGTATGTGAAAGTGACATTACAAATATTCAATCCTTTGTGGGATGTTTCCTAATCTGCTTCCTCTCATCAGCTAAAGCAACCCTCTACTTGTTTCTTGGAATTCTCCTCGTTTCTGTCCATCTTGATTTTCAATTTTTAGCACACAGTCACTTTGTTACTGCTGGAGAGAGAGATATTTTCAAATTTTCTCCATCTTGATTATTCAAACTTTAGCAGACATGGTCACTTTCTGTGGCTTTGAAGAGAAGATTTTTTCTGAAAGTGAAAATTTTTCTAGAAGTGGGGTCCACTAGGTGCTGAAGCATTTGTGAATCTTGAAATGTTAGAGGCCTGGAGATTTTTTCCTTCCTTTTTTTCTTTTCCTCTCTAGTCTCTCCCATTTATATTATGACCTGTTGATGTTGATGTAAAGGTTGGAGCAGGTACATATGTATCTCTCAAGTCCATTTAATATTTGTTTCCATTCTTTTTGATCTTGTCTGAAATTTATGGTATGGTTAGTTTTATGCCTTGTATAAAAAGTAATGTCACTTGCAGTTTCACTGCATTTTCTTAGGGAAAAGTTATTAATAAGTACAATGAGGTTTTACTTTTGGGAATAAACAGTTTTGTCATTCCCATCAACACACAAATTATGTTTTTATTTATAATTTAATATCTAATTTTATTTATTGGAATATTATTCATAGGCCTAACAAAAGTAAATATAAAAACAGATAGATTTGTTTATTTTATTAATTCTAGAAATCTTTATTGTTAATTATGTGTTTAGGATGTAATGCATTAATTAAAGAAAAAAACTTGATTTTCTTTGGGACACTACTAACACAAATTATTGGTAAAAATGTAGTTAGTGTGTTTAAAGGAACAAAATATATTATTAATGGAATTTAGGATTTCTTGAGAATAATCAATAAAAGTAGGACTAGTTGTACTAAATGAAATATGATAGGATTTAATAGTTTCTTAGTGTTGAAAAGTAGGAATTATTGATATTTTACCCATTTTTTTTTTATGATTTTCAAACGTCTATGTTTGAGTAAAGAATGGTGTTTTCAGAGGACACGACCCTAACGGATTAGGATTGACTAATTTTTAAAGCAAACATTGAAATTATGTGATATGTTCACACAAATAATAGATAGGTTATGTTGGTGCAAATATGAATAATTTATTTTGCCGCGATAAATTTATTTAATTAAAATTGTGTAAATCAAAGTTTATTTTTTCCCTCTTTTTTTCATTCCCAATAAAGTATTGTGGGAATACTCATAAAATTAGATGAATTTTTTACTTGGTTTTGCTATCATAGAGATCAAGTATATTTTGAGTTTACAGGATCTAGGTGTAGTGGTTTTAGTTGAGGGGAAAAAGATACTAGTCTTGAATTTGTAGTTGATAGTTATGCAAGCTGAACACGACAGAGTACATATGTTGGGTTAGTGTTAAAATATTAGTTATTTTTCGTGTCTGAATGCACGAAGAAATAAAAAATTGGCGAATAATAAATATTTTTGTATTCATATCTAAAATTAAATTACAAAAATAGAAAAAAAAAAAAAAGAATTTAAACACCGGTTATAGTGGGGGCAAACAGCGGCAGTGGTGATAATGGAAAACGGTGATAGTTGTGATGAGTGACAACAATTGGCTGTGATAGTGGCTGCCGTGAGTGACAATGATGATGGTCGTGGTGGTGGAGCGGTGGTACGGGTGATAGTAGGACAGTGGTGATGGTGGCAAGGTAACAATAGTGGTGGTGGTGGTGGGATAGTGGTGGTAGGGTTGCAACAGTGGTGGCAGTGGGGCAAAGGAGTGGTGTTAGTGGTAATGGTGGTAGTGGGGCGATGAGTGTGATAGTGGTGGTGGGGTGGCGATAATGGTGGTGGTGTGGTGGCAATAACAATAATGGTGGTGATACTAGTGGTAGTGGTGGAGTGGTGGGGGTGGTGGTGGTAATGGTGGTGATAGGATAGTTCCAAACACTAATTTTTTTAAAAAGTATTTATGAAAATTCATAATTTCTGAAAGAGCTTTTAAAAGGTTATCTCAAACACATCCTTAGGGGCATATTTTTTTTTTATTAAATTTGGGGGTGTTAATATTAACCGTCGAATTAACTTTAAAGTAAAATTTAAATAGATCTCAATCGCGAAAAGCAAAAGTCATTTTGTTTATCTTTTGAGATTTGAATTGTATTATATTTTATTATATAGATATGAACTCGTTCGTTAGATGTATTATGAAGGGATAAATATTTGATTGTACTATTTTTTATTTAATCAGGCCTAATACTTTGCTTGGTAATTAAATTTGATACTGTATTAATTTTAAAAATATACACTAATTGTATATTTATCGTATATTTTTTTATGCGATAGACTTGTATTATGGATGTCTTTTAATACCACCAAAAGATGTGGTATTATAATCCAACTTAAACGTATTATTCTACACATTTACTATTATAACTCTTTCAAGTGATAAAATCAAGTTGCCATCAATGTAACAAACATTGATTAGATGTATTTTTGTTAATTCAACATTAATACAATGAAATAATTATTTAACCAAACAACCGATTAAATTAAATAACTACTATCCAACGCTTATATTGTATATTGTCAAATACTAGAAAAAATTACGTATTATTCTAATATCATATTTAATCTTGTCTTTAATTCATTTGTATTATATTAGACTGTATTATTTTATCTAATTTATTAATTTTTAATATAACAACCAAACGAGATGTATAATTATTATTTAATGACTCGAATTGATGAATTCTTTATATGAATTTGAAACGATAGGATAAAAATACAGGTAGACTAGACAGTGAGCTAGATAATTAAATATCAAATAGAATAATTGTCATGTTTTTTTCTTCTCAACTCCACAATTATAATTATACAAAAATGTCAAAATCATCCAATAGATTGAAACCCCTAAAAAAAAAAAGGCTTTTTCGATCTTTGAGAGCTCGAGAAACTGTGGGCCCTTCTCTCTTCCAGAATTAGATAGTTGATTGAACTAAAGTTCGTCCATGGTTTTTCAATGGCAATATCGGTCAATACCGTCGTCTCTTATACCATTGGATTCTATGGAGAAAAAACAAAAGACAAGACTACAATTCATCCAAAAACCTTAACCAAGTAATTAGAAATATTATTTGCAGAAGTTAAGGAGATGGCTTTGTGAAATCTTTGTTGGTGTGGATTTCTATAATGTAACAAAATTATTTATTAAAATTCTGAAATGATATTAAACTTACAAATATATTAAACAGAAACACATAAATCTGTTTATGTCATTAAGAGCAAAACTGTAACATACAAAAACAAACAATAACATGTGCAACTGTAATATGTAAATTGACCCGTTTGCAGACTTGAAACGAAGACTGAATTTTATATAGATCAAAACTAGCGTTTCATACTATGGTGCTTATGAAAATCTCAACGTTTGTTTAATAAGATACACTGATCTTCACGCAATTAGAAATAACACTTCAATCTAATCGTCCAACCAATGTGAAATCAGTGTTAAATCTCACATTGTCCAACCAATATTTCTTTATTCAAGAGGGTCACTTTAAAACTCATTTTCTCATTCACTTCTTATTTGATTTGAGCAAGTAAATATTTTACATTATTCTCCTCACAAAACAGAACACAAACTTCCGAAAATTTACTCAAAACGATGAGTGAGTCTCAGTTTAATTTATACTCAACCAAAAATTCAATTTTTATGGGTAAAAAGTTGCTTTGGTCCAACAAGCTTAACAGATTAGTTTCTAATCCACTGATTAATTATGTGGTACATGAAACCATGAAAGCAACGTTCATGGGTTGGTGGGTATGCCTTGAAAAAGTAGTTTTTTTCACGTTGGACCATCTTTGAATTCATCCATCAATCTTTCGTGTTGAGTCCTACCTTTATTTTGTGTGGTCTCTCGGTTTTACTTGCATATATGTTTGAAGTCAAGAAGGGCGACAAATGGTTATGGCATATATTCACACCATTTGATACTAATCCGAATCCAAAAAGATTAATATCTCAGAGTCTCAAATTTTATTCTAAATACAGAGTTTTAATATATCTGATGAGCGGAATTTTTGTAAGTTGCTGTACATACTTGAAATTTGTGATGAAACCACAAAGCGAGAAAATGCATAGTCCGAATAACTTTTCATTATTAAAAAAAATGGAAGAAGTGTTTATGGTGGGAATTCAAATATTTATGAATACAACTCAAAATTGTAGCATACATTGCTTTGTATAGATGACTACCAAAATTGGGGTAAGTGAGTCCGAGATCAAAATGTTTAAATCTCCTCCAATACATTTTCATTCAATATATGAAAAATTTATATAAAAAAAAGGTATTGGACGAGATCTGAATTCGTAAAAAAACATGTTAAAACTCATACAAAAAGATGTGATTTCTATACTAAGTAGTCAATGGTGGAAAAATGCCGAGCGTGGCCACAGCTCAAAGCACTTGGCCTTTATTGATAACACGTGTCCGGTGATGGATAGTTGAATTGTCACTGAGCCAAGTCATCAACCACCCTTCTCACTGCTTCCTGGAAGGCAGACTCGTCCCATTCACCACTCTGAAGAAAAAAACAAGAAAAGTTAATTAAACGAGAACCAAACACGACTACTCTTGCTCTCTTTCCTCCTCCTTTCTTCCAACAGTTGGAAGCTTAATTAGGCCAAAAGTGATCATTAATTGAATCTAGTCCCTCATGAAATTGACAACTTTTTTCCTAAGTTACATGTCATCCCATGTAATCCATAAAAGGAGCAACACCTACCAACATTGATGAGTCCAATGTTTTTGGTTTGATTTTGTATGGATCTCTTTGTTTTTCATGGGTGGGTGGGTGGGTGTAAAGGAGGTTACACACAGGTTAGCATACATCTCTTTGAGCTTGGATCCTCTATACTACATTTTTTGACCCTTCTCGATTTCTTTCAATATTAGACTATCTATCTTCCGTAAATCTCAATCGAGTATAATATTTTCTATCTCTATTTGGGGGGGAGGGGGAGGGAGAGGGGGGAGGATACTCTATTGAGGGGCGAAGGGTTACGGTTCAAACAGAAGTTGAATAATAAGGTTTCTAAAAACTCTCTAGGCCATAATTATGCTCCTGTCAGTTGAAGGAGAAATATAATATAGAGTGAACCACATCTCTCTTTGCTATTTTTATGATATCAATTTAGCATAAGATTCGTCAATCAAAACATCTTTAGAAATCTGTAGTTTCCATTTCTAGATTGAGAAAATGGTGTTAGAAATCGGGAATGATATGGGAGGAAGAAAACTAGTTTCTCTTCTACTTACCCATAAAACTACTTTCTCTACTACTTATCATACTACGCTTATTATCTCATGTTAGTATATATAGAATGCATGCAAAACCTTTCTACTAATGGACATCTTCAGGTACTACTTCAAACAACCCAATTGATATCTCCATGGATTATGCTTAAGCTTAACATATACACATATATAGGGTTGGGCAATCACAACTGGGAACCCTAAATTAAATAGGAAAAGTGTAAAAACTATCAGAATATACTACGAATAGATTTATTATTGGAAAAAAAAAAAAAGAGATTTAGTGAAATCTGAATAGTCTTAGATGATAATATTTTACCTCTATAAATAAGTTTGAGTTCCATTAATCCGTTGTCAAAATACCAAAGAATAGTACATCAATACAATAGTTTGATCCATAATTATACATACATAATATCGAACCACGTATAAACATACCTCAATCTTCAATCTCAGAATCACCCGATTCACTGGACTTGATTCAACCATCTGGGTGTTGGCTTCTACAGAAATCAAGCTCACATTCTTAACCCCTTTCAAGAACTCCAAGATCCGTATGACTAAATCCATCATACTGCTTTCTCCTCTTGCAGTCACTTGCAAGTCCACCATTCTCGTTTCGGACGACGAAGTTGATTCAGCCACATTTGTAATCTGAACACCCAGCCTCTCAGCTAATGAGCCACTAGTTTCTCTGGTTACTTCTCTCCCCTCCAAAATCTGGTTTCTCCGGCTAAGTTCTGCAACTTGAGCTTTCAAAGAACCCAAATATTCCGTTGTGCTAGCAAGCACAGACGCTTTATCCTTCTACATATATATACAATCCACGTTTGATTAGAAAGATTGATTTAGTAACTTAATGTGTCGTTGTAGAAAGAAGAGAGAAAATTAAAAACTAAAAAGAGAATTGTGGGATTGAGCTGAAAGTGCAATCCCACATTAAGAAAACAAAATAGAGTACATGTAAAATTAGGCTTACAATTCAGATTGGATTAGTAAGGTCGGGGACGGAGCTAGAATTTTTCTATGTGCAACCAAAACCTTATTAATAAGGATTGGGTGGGTGTTGGAGACTAGCTAGATGTGTTGTTACAAAGAGAAAAGAGAGAATTGAAGATGAAGAGAGTGTGAGATTGATTCCTATAAAGAAAATTTTAAGTTCCAAGTAATTTTGTTATCCTCCAGAAAAAGTTTTCCGTAGGTACGTTCATCAATAGCTAAGAGAGAATATTTTAGATGAAGTACATATATCATACCTTAGATCCTGGAGGAAGTAATGATCTCAATGCTTGAAAGCTTTCATTAAGTTTCTCTCTCCTCTTTCTCTCAGATATCATATGGTGCAACTGGGTGCTTGTTGGTCGGGTTCCCTGGGTTTGTCCTTGGCGTCGCATTAAATTTAAGTTTCTGAAGAATGTCATTGCTCGTTTCAACATATTCTGTCTTCGGATTCTGGCCGTTGCCGGAATTGTGGGAGCTAAAGCTGATCTATAGCTCTTGAATGCAGTACCCTTCTGGCTTATTTGGTAATTGGGAGGTAAATTTTGTTGGGGCTGATGAGATGAAGAGGAAGAAGAAGGAGAAGGAGTAGTAGAAGACGATAAAACCGCGAGTATGGCCTTTGTCATTGCAGCATCTTCGATCTCTATTGAGGGAAATTGAGTGGCTCGTATTTGACTTAAGGATTGAATTGCTTCGTGTAGTGGGCTATTCGTGGTTGACACTAATCCTAACGTTTGCTCCATCTGGGATTGCTGAAGTGGGCGCGTCGTGGTTGATAATGGTCTCTCTGCCAGCTCAGTAGGATCTTCTTTGGGGGGTTCTGGAATGTAGGAACTGCTTGGAATGCTGAAGAAGAGAGGCGAGTATTCTGTGCTGTCCAGGGAGAGGGATAACAAAGACGATGAAGACGAAGAAGGCCGATCCTGATCAGTTGGCTGGGAAAGTTCTCTGGGCTGCTGTTGTCGAGAGAAATCTTCAGGGAAATAGTTTCTCATTTCCGTTTCCAAGTTGATCTGATAAAACCCACATGGAGTTTCTTAGGTTTAGTTACTTTATACACGAAAACAGCCTTTTTACGTACATAAATAAAGAATGGGAGTCTTGTGCCATGAGCTATTGCATATTAGCTTTAACAACATAATGGCTTTAAGAATGTGAACATGAATTCCTTACTTGGGTGTCAGTAGACATGCCTAGCTCAATCTCTCCAGCATTGCACCCCATAAATATTGCAGTCTGCAATTAAAAATAAAAATTCAAGCAATATTCATGATCATTATGCTATAGATTTAAGATTGTAGTTGAACAAACCTTAATCCTAGCTTCCTGTAGAAAAAAAAAACATAGAAAGTTTGAAATTAATTTTTTACTAATAAGAAAAAAGGAAAATGTGTCATTGATATTATTTCTGAATGATTACCTGGTAGAATTGCAGTTGAGTTCCCGAGGATGCCAGACTTTGAAGGTATGGCTCCTTCAGCTCAATGTAAGGAATCTTGTTTATAAAAGCATGTCCTGGAACATGGCTGAAACACAAGAAATTAATTAAGAGAAAGACCTTAAATCTATCAAATTTTTATATATACACACACAAATATCTATGCATATATGTATGTATATAGTTGTGATTAGTATACCTATCATTAACAATGAAAAAAGATTGTCTATACTCGTCGAAGAGCCTCCGACCATGACTTCCAGATGATGAGCTGGGTTGGTTGTTTGCTTCATGGAAGAGGCCATCCTTGAAGTACAAAAAACTGCGAAAATTGTGAAATCAGGAACCAAATACACAACACACACAGAGGCATATATTTGGGTATGTGTAGAGAGAGAGAGATTTCTTACTTAGATGGTTGGGGCAAGTATGACCAAAGGCAAATATAGGTGCAATCAAAGGTCTGCATTATGTGTTGAAGAAAGGCTGTACGGTCACCTTCATTAAGAAGGAAAATGGAGTCCATGAGAACTAAAGTTTTCGGCATGAGATTTGAGAGCCCTTTGAATCTGTATATCATTCTCTTTCTTTGCTCATATAGGATTTCTTCTGCCTTTTCTTTCTGGAGCTAATTGCCATTCTTGCTCTGGTGGAGGGAGAGAGAGAGAGAGAGAGAGAGAGATTTGAAAAGTAGCAAGAGGTAGGAGAAGCTCCCACCACTGTTTATTGAAAAAAATATACAGAAGGCCCCACTTGGGGATTGAGAGAGAGAGAGAGAGAGAGAGAAGGTAGGGTAGGGTAATCAGAACTTCAAACTTGAAAAGTAGTAAAGCATGTGAAGAATTTGTTTTTCATATTGATATGAAGAGAGTGTAAATATATTTGGAAAGAAGAAAACAGAAAATGAAAAGTATGTAGAGAGAGAGAGAGAGCAGCCATGGGCCAGCCAAGACGTTGGAAAAGTAATGGTCAAAGTCCAACCTCGCGAGGGTTTGAATTGAGTCAAGGGAGGAAGCCAAAGTTTAGTTTTGTTAAATTCTACTTCAAAATTTTTCTTCGTTGCCCTCTTATTTTTTATTTTTTAAAACTGCCCCTTTCACTTGTGTGAAAACAAGGATTAAAAAAAAACTCGTGTGAACATAAGTTTTGATTATATAGTCTTTATGTTCATTAAGGTTTCATATGCTTTCTTTATCATTTTGCATTAAAAAATATGCAACATTAGATCTGCTCTTCTGTCCAGCTTTCTTGGATTCGAGTATTTGACTAGAGCTGTTCAAAATGATACTAATCCATCTAGATGATTGAGCTTAACCCTTCCTTAAAAGACCACTATGTTCAATTTTTATGTTTTCTTTTTTCTACAACTTGACTAGTACTACAAAAAAATAATTCGGTATTATATCTCCAAAATTTTCTATTTTAAATAGTGTTTTTATAACTTTTGCGGGTCATTTTATAATTTAAAAATTTGTCACTTTTGTAGGTATTTTTACCACCATCTACTGTTGTGACAATTATTTTTATAATTTTTTTTTATACAAGAAAAATTATCACTTTTGTGAATAATTTATCATATTTATTAATTTTTTTACTATTGTTATGAGTGTTTTTACTATTACTACGGTAGATGTTCATAATAAATCCCTCCGATATATTTTTCTCAATTTTTGTTAAAGAACATAAATTTAAGTGCCATTTATTATACATAAATAGACCTCTTTAGGGAAACATGGTTGGTGGGTGATCTATCAAGGAGTAAGATAGGGAAAAAAAAAACATACTAGAAAGAATTTGAACCCAAAATTTTCAATATTTCCCTAATAAATTCATCATGTCTTATAATATTGACTCTATGTTTTTAAAATAAAAACCTCTATGGAAAAGTCTCAATGGTCAAGCACGATGACCAACAGCTCACTTCAAAAATCTATATCTCTTTGAGTTTAAGTCCGATTCTTAGAACCGCCTGTACAAAGAAGGAAAATGTTATATTACTTAAATGTAATTCAAAAACTAAAACTCAAATGCATATTATTTATTGAAAGAGTGTGAGATTAGTGGACTCTATTGAAAAAATTAATGGAGATTCACTCATTCAAGAAATAATATACATTTGAGTTGTAATTTTTTAAATTTTATTTATATTTTATAGCATTGCCCTGCAAACAGTGGTCTGGGTTTACGTGAAATATGTGATATTATATAGTTCTTATAAGATGGATTGTCCACCAAGAAATGCAAAAAAAAAAAAAAATAATAAAGAAGACTTGGATTTGTGTTTTAAAGGTAAAAGTAGGGTTGATAATTAAGTCAATCTATTCGGATTCAGTTCGGATAAGACTCGATTTGTGTTTTAAACTAGCTGAACTTGAACAATTTTTAAAATTTGTTTTAAAAAACGAGAATAAATCAAGCTCGACTTGTTTATATATAAAATAGTCAACTTATTTGGGATTGACTTATTTTTTAAACGAATCAAATTTAAATAATTTTTTAAATTTATTTTAAAAAATAAAGAGACTCGGTTCAAGCTGGCGATAAGCAGCTGCAAAAGCTTTACTAATTCTACTTGGATCCTTGGATTTTTTATTTGACCCAATTGAAAAGTCATGTGTGAATGCCCTTTTTAATATCCATAATTACTTGTATGTCTGGTTCAACACATCAAATCCAGTGTTCTATGATGGCCCATCGTAGAGCATGCCATTTGACCCAGTTAGCAGATCATGACCTCTACTCACTCACTCCTTGTAGAAATTGATGTATGAATAAGGGCATAGCCACTACCTTAGCTGGGTGACAGGGGAACAAAAGTTTCACAGTGAGTAGTACATCATTTGGTCATGACACATTGAAGGATCGATACTCTAGTAAGGTCGACGTTTCTGTATTGAATATCATGTGAAATATAACATTTGAGAATACACTTATTCTATATCAAGCATCAACAAAATTCTATTTGAAATTGAAAACATGAATTGTTTAAAGGATTACTTACTATTACATGTTAAAAGAATATAAAAAAATGAGTTAATTATACTATAATCTTATATAAAAAAGTAAACAAACCAAATAATTAAATGTTGTTTTTGATTCCTTTAATTGATCACGTTTATTTTATGGATATATCATAATGAGACGATATTAGATATTTTTTAAGATAAAATTACTAATTTTTCTTACTATTGTTAAAAATTATAATTTTTAAGTCATTAAATAATAGTAAAATATAAAATATCAGTTATTGCTTGTACTTGATGGCACAGAGTAATAAAAAAAATGTCAATAATATCCAAAATCAAATCACAAACATAGAAATAGATAAAATGAATTTAAACATCGGTTATAGTAGAGGTGAGAGGTGGTAGACACAGTGATGATTGTGGTGGGTGACAATTACCGTGGTAGTGGTAGTCGTGGGTGTCAATAGTGATAGTAGTAGTGACAGCCATGAATAACGACGGTGACGATGGTGTGTGTAAGTGTGGGTAGTGGTGGACGACGGTGATGGTTGTTGCCAGCCGTGGTGGTGAGGCAATAACAGATGCTTCTGGGCGACAACATGATGGGTGGTGGCGAATGGCGGCAGTGGTAGGTGTGGTAGGGATAGATGACAGTGGATAGCGGTGAATGATGATGGTGGTAGATGTGGTGGGGGTGGGTGATTGTGGTTGTTGACGACAGGTGGTGGTGGTTGGCGACAATAGTCGAAATAATGGTGGTAGTGATAATAAATATAAGAATGAGATAA
>CM042188.1:34840977-34875576 GCA_023539305.1 Ilex asprella | reverse complement strand
ACCAGAGAAATAAACTTGGATATGAGCTAATGTTCATGTCCAAGCTACTAAAATCATACCAAACAAAACTACGCCAAATAAGGATAGAACTACTTATGCCATGGAAACAGGGATTTGCCAAAATCCATTCCTTAACGCTTTGAAAAACTCCTATGGGAATAGGCAACTTGAATTACCAACTACCGGTGAAACAAAGATGTAGAAAGACAAAAGAATCCCCCTTTATGTTCAGCCACTTAATTCACCAACATGATTACCCTTCTTTTGTATTTTTCACCACCACTAAACCACACATTCACTGGGAAAATGAAATTCAAAAAGATCTCCATACCCTTAAACCTGTCAACAAATGCATTAGAGTCCATAACCCACACAAACAGTACATGATTCTCTCCTCCCTCCCCAAAACAAAAATACCTATATATACCTGTTGACCCAAAAAAATTAAAATTGATTGTTTTGCTTTAAAATAGTACATCAAACACTATTATACTTGTGATTCAATTGTCAATGATTCTGCATACCCTCAATGCGAGAGTTTTCTCTATTAAATAGAAACTCCAGAACATAATACAGACCAAAGAATCTGCTATTTACTGCTCGTAATCTATCTAAATATGGAATGCAATATTCTCTACTAATTACAAATATTGACAAGTAATATACAATAAACATATATAGTAAATATGGGTAGATATGTGCTGGCAATGCCAACATACATATCCCAGTGACATACCCCCTCAAATTGATGTTGGTCGATCAAGAAGCATCAATTTGCTTACAAGAAAATAATGGCGTTGTCGAGTCATGACCTTGGTAAACACATCAGCTATCTGAAGATTGGTGGAAACATACGGAAGGGAGATGACACGAGTATCCACGGCTTCCCGAATAGAGTGACAATCCACTTCAATATGCTTCGTACACTCATGATAAACAGGGTTAGAAGCAATCTGAATTGCACTCGTGTTGTCAGCGTGTAGAGGAGTGGGGTTAGATTCAGAAAAGCCAAGCTCAGCCAGGAGCCCACAAAGCCAAACAATCTCTGAGCAAGTAGCAGGCATCGCACGATATTCAGATTCAGTTGAGGATTTGAAAACACGAGCCTGCTTTTTACTCTTCCAGGATATTAAGGAATTGTCAAGAAACATACACCAACCTGTAACAGAACAACGAGTATCTGGACACCCAGCCCAATCAGCATCACTAAAACTAATAAGGATAAGAGGAGAACTAGCAGGAAAGAACAATCCACGACTCGGAGATCCTTGGAGATATCGAATGATACGACGAACAATAGCTAAATGAAGATGACATGGATTTTGCATAAACTGACTAACCTGCTAGACTGCAAAGGAGATATCAGGTCGTGTAATAGTCAAGTAGTTCAAGCTGCCAACCAACTGTCAAAACATGGTAGGATCAAGAAGGAGATCACCCTCATCACTATGGTACTGCACATTTACTTCTAGAGGAGTATCCACCGAAGTAGAATCCTGAAGTTCAGCCAAAGCAATTAAATCCTGTATATATTTGTGTTGATTCACAAATATACCCGAAGAATCAGTATGAACTTCCAACCGTAAAAAATACGTAAGAGGACCAAGATCCTTCATATGAAAAGAATCCTGAAGATGTTGCTGCAGTCGGGTAATCAATAAGGAATCTGTTCCGTTAATGACAATATCATCCACGTAAACAAGTATGAGGACAATACCAGTAAAAGTCTTGCAAAGAAACGGAGAGGAGTCATATTGGCTCTGCACAAATGAGAAGCAAATCATGCCCGAGGAGCTTGTTTCAAGCCATAGAGAGACCGCTTCAACTTGCACACGTATGAAGAAGGAGAGGAGAACAAACCCCGTGGAGGTGCCGTGTAAATATCCTCCTTGAGATCACCATGAAGAAAAGCATTTTTGACGTCCATATGGTGAAGTGACCAACCCTGGGAAGCTCTAATGGAAAGAACAGTACGCACCGTAGTCATCTTTGCCACCGAAGCAAATGTCTCCTCATAGTCCACTCCATACTCCTGCCTATTACCAAGTGCAACCAACCGTGCCTTATAACGATCCAGAGTCCCATCAGAGCAAAGCTTAATTGAATAACCCATTTGCAGCCAATGGCTTTAACAGTAGAAGGGCAAGGAACAATATCCCAAGTATGATTCTCTTGAAGAGCCCGAAGTTCCTCATCCATTGCCCTCTGCCAACATTCATGTTTGACAGCCTCGGAGTAACATGTAAGAATAGGAATAGAAGGCAAAGTAGCATTAAGAGAAGTATGAAACCCATACCAATCAGGTGGACGAGAAACCCTTGTAAGCGTCTAGGACCAGGCTTAGGATGCGTGTCAAGCTCGGAAGAAGCAATCGGATCAGTCTCAGATGGCAAGTCAGACTCGGGAAGAGTCGGCTGAACAATCTCAGATGATGAGTTAGTCTCAGGAAGAGGCGAATTCAGCCGACGTCGTTCATATACAAATCTAGGTTTGAACCGCCCAGGAAAAGAAGGCAAGTCATTAAAATAAGAAAGAACACTAATTTCAGGCAACGACTCAACATGTGTAGAAAAGAAAGGTTGATTCTCAAAGAAGACAACAAGACGAGAAATACAAAATTTGTTAGAACATGGATCATAGCAAACATAGCCTTTGTGTGAAATACTATAACCCATAAAGCAGCATTTAACAGACTGAGCAAAAAGTTTGTGACATTCATGGGAAGGTAAATGAACAAAACAAACACAACCAAAAGTATACAAATCAATGTAACTAGAATGCTGATGATAAAGACAATAATATGGAGAATCAAATTTTAAGACATGAGAAGGCACTCTATTAATTAGATAAACTGCATTAGACAAAGCCTCAACCCAGAATTTAGAAGGAACAGTGGACTCAAGCAATAAGGTGCGAACAACATCCAAGAGATGGCGATTCTTTCGTTCCGCCACACCGTTTTGCTGTGGTGTAGAAGGGCATGAGTGTTGGGAGACAATTCCTTTCTGGTGTAAGAAATCATGAAACTTATGAGACATATATTCCCCACTAGAATCAGGCCTCAAAACTTTAATACCTGTAGAAAATTGAGTATCAACATACACCACAAAGGTCTTGAAAATCAAAAAGACCTCAGATTTGGACTGAAGAAAATAGACCCAAGTATACCGACTGTAATCATCAATGAACGTCACAAAATACTTATACTGAGCATGAGAAATTACAGATGTAATGCCCCATAAGTCACTATGCATAATATCAAAGCACTTTTCTGCACGACTACCATGAGAAGGAAAAGGAAGAGTTTTACTCTTTCCTAATTTACATGTAGAGCAATCAAAAGATAAATTAAGTGAAAATTGATCTTTATTACCCAACAAATCAGAGTTCAACAAATGAGACAAAACAACAGAATTAGGATGACCCAAACATTTGTGTCACACTTCACTCTTATTGTTAACAGTCGTACAAGCCAAAGATGAACAACTAGGAATGAAAAAATGCAGTGGAAACAATCTGCCAACTTTAGGCCCCTCCGCGAGTATCTTCCCCGATACCTGATCCTGTACAAGACAACCATCACGAGAGAAATGGACATCACAATGGTTATCAACTAACTGACCAACCGAAATAAGACTAGTAGAAAGCCCAGGGGCCACAAAAACATCTTTGAAAGATGGACTAATATCTCCAACAACATTAATATTTAAATGACTCCCATTAGCAATTTGAATATGTGATGAGCCATTATATTTATGAACATTTTGAAGAGTTTCAGATGAACTGGTCATATGATTAGACGCACCAGAATCTACAAGCCAAGATTGAGATGAAGTATTACCATTACCTTGAAGTCCTAATGCTGGAAAGGTTGAAACAATCATTTGTTGTACCATTTCAGGAGTAAGAATAGATTGTCCAGCAACAACAGAATTGTTGGAGAACATTGCTGGAGCAAAAGAAGTATTGATTGCGGCCTAATAAGCATTAGCTTGACTATTCTGAGGTCGAGTAGGACAGTCCTTGATAATATGACCTTGTTTCTTATAATAGTTGCAAGTTTTCTTTGCACAGTTGGTAGCAATATGTCCACACTACTTGCAGCTAAAACATTGAACTTTGCGCATATCCCTACCCTTCCCTTTTCCTTGAGGTGCATATGCAACGGGATCATTATTGGATATCATTCTATCCTGCTGGAAAGTAGCCTATGTGAGCAGGCGTTGTTCTTCACGAAGCAGTTCTCCAAAACAAAGAATGGAGAAGAATCCCGATTCATCAAATGCGAGCAACCTCAAATTCAAATCGCAATTTCGTCAAAAACTGATCTCTCTTGCTTTGCTCATGAACTTCCTGAACAGCCGGGAGAGATTCAACTGGCACCTTCGTGAAAACCCTGTCAGAAAATTCTGCCCATAAATTTTGAAAACCAGAAAAATAATCTTGAATAGAGAGATTGCCTTGAATGTAACTAGCAATCTCATACTCCAATTGAAAACGTCTTGTTGTGTTGTTGTGATTGTAAACTTTTTTCAAGTACTCCCACATGGTTTTAGCAGTCTTATAAGTGGATCAACAGACCTCAGATTAAGAGCAATAAGTGGATCAATAGACCCTAAAATCCATGTCATCACACGAGCATCTTTAACCTTCCATTGAGCCAACTTTGTAGGTCCGTAGGAACTGGATCACTTCCATCAATATGTCCCCACAAATCCTTTCCAGTAACAAATAATTGAAACTAAAATTCCCAAGCAGAATAGTTTTTACCAGTGAACGCACACCTAAAGATTCAGAGTTGCTGGTTGACATGATGCTCGAATGACTCAAATCCACAACAAAGCAACACCAAGAGTGTACCAAGGAAAACAGTAAATCCAAGACACCAAAAAAACACACCAGAAAATTGAGAAGTTTTCAGCAATCCACAACGTAACAACCCCCAAAAAAACACAACAATGACACAAAATTTTGACAGCCAAGAAGGCTAACAGAATTCACCCAAATATAAGAAAACTAACACCTAAAGAGAAACCCAATTAATCCCATAATCAAAACCACCTGAGAGAAAACCAAAAAACTCTAATTTAAATTTTCTGGCTCTGATACCATGTCAATGATACTGCATACCCTCAATGAGAGAGTTTTCTCTATTAAATAGAAACTCCAGAACATAATACAGGCAAAAGAATCTACTATTTACAGCTCCTAATCTATCTAAATATGGAATGCAATATTCCCTACTAATTACAAATATTGACAGGTAATATACAATAAACATATATAGTAAATATGGATAGATATGTGCTGGCAATGCCAGCATACATATCCCAGTGACATCAATTGACATGATTAAACCATGACAATGAAAAACAAACATAAACATATAAAAACAATCCAAAAGATATATGCTTACCAACTGGCTTGAACTACCAAAAACTCAACCACATAAACCAGCAAACATTTGTTGTAATAGAGAGAAAAAAATTGGGAAATAATGTTTTAATCTCAATGATGGAATACCTATGGATGATCCTGGCAAGTAGAATCCGTAGTCATTGAGGCAAATAATGATGATACTGGGAATAATAAAATAATGAAAAGAACAAATTAAATCAAAAATTATGTGCAACAAAACAGAGTGTGCTAAAAAATCCTAGACATTGAATAAAAGTACACAAATAATTACATCCCAAAAAAAATTACACAAAGACTAAGAACAACAAAAAGTTAATTTATCTTCCTTTGGGGGCTTGAGTTCGGACGAACCATTTCGACCTTGCTAGCGGTGGAGAAGGCAGCAACGTGATTACTTTTGCTTATTTAAGCCAAACATTTCTCCAATCAATGAATGAGAAATTTAGAAATTTGAAAATAAGGGAAAACTCCTTCTGCTAGGCATATCATCAAACAACTTCTGTTCAAAACAACATTTGAAACTACTACTGATTTTAGTTGAGCACAAAACGTAATTGTTGGAAACAACCAAAAATCCCTATAGGAAATGATTAATAATATATTACAACAAAAGCAATGGTTAGAATGAAATAAGTGAATAGATAGAAAAACCAAAACCAGACTTCAAATTAGATGTAAAATTAATTTTTTTTTAAAAAAAATTGAGATTTGGAGAAGGAAAAAAAATACATATAAGAGTACCTTGCCGATGAAGTTCTGTGGTTTCGAGCTTTCTGAAATCATCTTTCCCGGGGGGGCTTGCCGTCTGTGATTTGTTGCTAGGAAGTGATTGCTTTCAAGTTTTTTTAATGGAGCCATTGGGTTTGTGAGAAATTGAAACAAAGGCCAAACCCAAACAGTGAATCCAAACTCAAGGTGAATATTCAGGAAAACATGAAATTCAAATAAAAAGGGGGATAGAAATAGAGAAACGAACTCACCGCCTCTCCCGTTCACCGTAGTTTGCACTCTGTAGTAGAAGAGAGTGTGAATTGAATTTCGGAGAATCAAATGAAGCCCTCTGCCAGGAAATGAAGCCTTGCCCTCTTAGTCTTAGGCGGTTTGTGAGGCCAGTATTATGAGTGAGATTTGAGATTGGGGAAAGATTTGAGATGAATTCTATGTTATAGGCGTAAATCGTGATATATTGGGGGAGAGAGGCGGAAAAGGAAGAAGTAAGAGAGAGACGCGTGAGAGATAAGCTTCTTCGTGGGCGGGAAATTTTTTTTTAAGACTAACTGTACATCATCGGATCAAAATTTTTGAGATGATCTAAACAGTCTTTTATGTTGGAATTACGTTGTCCATTAGATTTGTTTATGTTTTATCTCAAAACAATATTGACCTCTCTTTGTCTTTTAGATTCAAACTTCGCTCTACTTTATTATATAGATATATAATAAACTAGAGCTACATTTGAATCTCAAAACTTATTACAAACTTGTCGCGGTCCAGTGAGCAAAACATAAATTATATCTAAGAGTTTATGTTATCTTGAGCTTTTCGCGGCTCAGATTAACTCAAAAATACTGATTCGACGGATCATATTCACTCTAAACTTTTATTTTCCCGCCAAAACCAATTTCCATTTTTAATTCCCCTAGTTACAAAACTTCTGCGAATTTACGCCTCTATCTTAACTACTTTCCAAATGACGCCTCTAACCTTCTGATTCCACCACCTTATTTCCCCATAATCTCCCAAATCTCCCATGTAAACATCTCTCACTCTCACTTCCCCTCTATGCCCTAATCTCTCGCCCACCACCCTAACCCTCTCTCTTTCCCTCTATCCAAAGCTTCCACATCCACCCCACGGAAGCCGGTTAACAGAACCCTCCTTGATTGCCACTGCCTCAACCACCGAATCTTTTCGCCCTCACCATTCTCTCTTTGATCTCATCTCCCTTTTTGTCTCATCTAACTCTCTGACGCCACCAGCAAGCCACTACTGACGACACCATACCCCAGCGCCATTAGCGATGACGCCATACCCCAACGCCACCAACGACGACGCTAGCGACATGTGAATCCCTCTCTAAAGCAAATCAAAGTCAGCAATGCTCTCTCTCACTCCCATCATCAGCGACGTCGCCATCCGCCAGGTATGTTCCTCTCCTTCGTTTTCTCCTCTCTCGCGTACACTTCTCTGTCTCTAACTTTCATACCACCCACAGTTGAATCTTCATGCTCCCACCCACAGCCATCTACCCGAGCCAATCAAACCCCAAACCACGTCCATCGATAACCATAGCCCCACCTATCAATCCCAAACCAATCAAACCCGAAACCCCCAGAGAATGTTACGATTTGGTGAGAAATTATTGTGGTTAGGTATGAGTTTTTTGTTAGAAATTATTCAATTTTGATGCGATTTATTAGAAATTTGATTATGTTTGATTCTATAAGTACAGATTTTTTAACCATTGGGATGCAATCTATTAGGGCTTCAACAAGACGTCACGTAAGCAAAATTCTTCTCTCTCGATCTCCACCTATCATTCTTAGGGTTTTGTAAGTAATTTTGCAAAGGTCTCGGACTCACCCAGCGAAACCACCATCTAACTTACAGGGAATTTGATGCAGGGCAGCATGGGTAAAGAAACAAGATTAAATAATAGAAACTGTAATCTGTTAATTATCGCAATAATTCTAGATTAAAATCGTCAAAAATCTTGTTAATTTACGAAGAATACTAAGTCAATTAAAAAAAGAGAAAAATCTCTTTACGTTTGTTCAAACAAAACCAAAGTTGTTGATTCAGTCTTACACATCCTTTAAATATTAAACCCTCGTAGTCCTAAATTACGAGGAAACTCTAACAAAAATACAAAATATTAAATAAATACACCAAACAACAGCATCGAATATAAAAGTGCTTAAAAAGTGGTCTACACGTCATTTTTTGGCTTAAAAATGACAAGTTGAAAGACATATTTTTTCAATTTTGCTCGGCTCGTCGAAAGCTTTCCAAAATGGGGTATTAATAAATTTTCTGACATTGTCGCCCAAAATTAGCCCCGATTGACGTCCAATCAGCACTACTTTCGACGATTTTGATTCGCCCTAGAGTCATGTGCTAAACGTGTTACATCATCGTCCCTAGGTTGGAAAGAATTCGCACTCGAATTGAAAGTATCATTGTCAGAGCTGTCACCTATTTATGGACCGAGGTGCTTGACATTGAAAACATCAGAGGTACGAATATGACTTAGTAGCTTCAACCTGTAAGCATTAGAATTAATCTTGTCAAGAATTTCCAATGGTCCAATCTTTCGTGCTGCCAGTTTATTGTATTCCCCAGCACGACAACAATTCTTAGTCAAAATGGCTCACACAAAATCACCAACTTCAAACTCTACTGAACGCCTCTTCTTATTTGCTGCTTTGTATTTTGTTGTAGCTTTAAGGATATTATGTTGTGTAGCTTCGTGAACTTGTTGTAGAGTGTTAATAAAATCTTGAGCCTTGCCATGAACACGTGTCAGATCTGGGAGAAGAAGTAAATCAAGCGGAGATCGCGGGACGTTGCCATAAACAAAGTGGAAAAGGCAGAACCCAGTGCTACGATTAGCCGAGCAGTTATAAGAAAACTCTACTGAGTACGCCTTCTAATCCCAAATCTTCAAATGATCACCAACCAAACCCCAAAGAATGATTAATTACTTTCGTCTGTCCATCAGTTTAGGGGTGGTAGGCAGTACTGAAATTCAGTTTGGTGTTAGTCAATCTCCACAAACTACGCCAAAAGTGACTAAGAAACAGAGTGTCCCTATCAGAAACAATGGAGATAGGTAATCCATTGAGATGGTAGACCTCCCGAAAATATATTTGCGCCACATTGACTGCATCAACAATTTTCTTGTATGGAATGAAGTGTGCTATCTTGGAAAATAGGTAATCCATAGAGATGGTAAACCTCTTGAAAATACATCAGCGCCACATTGACTGCATCAACAGTTTTCTTGAATGGAATGAAGTGTCATTTTTGGAAAAATGATCAAAGACCACATAAATTGAGTCATTTCCCCGCTGTGTACGAGGAAGTCCCAAGACAAAATCTATGCTCACGTCAGTCCAAGGCTATGTTGGTACTGGCAATGACATGTACAACCCAGCAGTAGTGGCTTTTCCTTGGACATTTGACAAATCCGACAAACTTTCACAAATCTGTATACCTCTCGCCACATTGAAGGCCAGAAATAACTAGATGCCACAAGTTGAAAAGTCTTGTCCCTTCCCACATGACCTTCACTGTACAACTCCTTGAAAACTTGCAGGCGAAAACTAGGTTCTAGAATACATAATTGATTTCCTTTAAAAAAGAAACCATCCTGCATATAAAAATTTGAATGTTGTCCCCTTGCTAGAACATCACCCACCACTGGTGCAAAATAGGGATTAGATAATAACAAACAACAAGAATCAAATCCAAGTACCTTAGTTTGCACGACTGTAAGAAAAGAAGCACGACGACCGAGGACATCTACCACTCGATTTAAAGCACCAAACTTGTGCTTTATGACAAACGTGTATTGCTGCAAGTAAGCTGCTCTGTTGGTATGCCGTTGTGATAGTTTGTCCTGGTTGTTAATGTGCTTCAAGGCATCATGGTCAGAATATAGTACAAACTCATTGTGAACGAGGTATTAGTGCCAATGTCACTGGGCTTGCACAATGGCATTAAACTCTACATCATAAGTAGTGTAATTCAACTTGGACCCGATGAGTTTCTACTGAAAAAAGGCCACAGACTTGACATTCTGATTGGGAACTACCCAAATACCAACCTTTGATGCGTCGCACTGTAGCACAAACGGTTGATTAAAATCTGGAAGAATGAGGATAAGAGCACAGGTGAATCGTTGCTTAATCAACTGAAAGGCCTCCATAGCTGCTTTTGTCTAAGTGAATCAGCTATCCTTCATAGAGTTTGTAATAGGTGTCATGATTGTGCTAAAGTGGGGAATGAAATGTCGGTAAAATGACGCTAACCCATGAAAGCTACGCACATCATGTATACTCCTCAATTGAGGCCACTACTGGATTACCTCGATCTTAGAATCATCGACCGAGATACCCGCTCCAGAAATTACATAACCAATGTCATAAACACACTTGTTGAAGGAACCAAATACTTTCCCTGCACAAAACTGAAAGAACTTCTCGAAGATGCTATATGCATTCACTTGAGTTAGCACTATAAATGAGAATATCATCAAAGTACACAACTACAAATTTACTAATATAGGGACGAAGCACTAGATTCATAAATCGCATGAAAGTGTTTAGCGCGTTGGATAGTCCGAAGGGCATCACCAGCCACTCGTATAGACCCTCACGAGTCTTAAAAACTATTTTTTCACTCATCCATTGGGTTAATTCAGAACTGATAGTAACCCTGCCTTAAGATCCAACTTGTTGAAAGCAGTGGCTCCACTTAGCTGATCAAGCAAATCATCCAATCTATGAATAGGAAATCTGTAACGAGCAGTGATCTTGTTGATAGCTATACTATCAACACACATACGCCACGACCCATTCTTCTTTGGAGTAAGAAGTGTTGGCACAGCACATGGGTTGAGGTTCTCCCGAATATGACCCCTCACACTCTGCTGGACTCACACGATAGTGTGATCTGTTTGGAAGGCTAGCACCAAGAATTAAATCAATATGATGCTGAACATCTTGCAAAGGTGTTAACCCCTCAAGTAATTCATCAGGAAATACATCCTGAAACTCTTCAATCAAACACTATATTGGCTCGAGAATAACAGAGCCTTCTACAACCTCCTCATAGATCAATACAAAAACAACTCCTGTGTCAGTCACCTCTTCCTCAAACTTGACAACAGATAAGTGGGTGAAACCCACACCAATTGGTGGTTTCGTAGCATCAAACAGAAAGCTATACGTATCCTTCCAGCCATCATGTCACAAATCTCTATCAAAATGTCATGGCCTCCCCTACGATGGGTGGAATGCATCCATTGTCACAATATCACACCATACTTCATCTTTATATCTAGAGCAAAAAAAAAAAAAAAGTTACCACGCAACGCTTAGAAACAGTTACCTCATTTTCTTTCTTTAGCCATGATAATTTGTACGGTGTAGGGTGTTGTTCCGTCTCCAATCCCAAATTTTGAACAGCTTTATTAGAAATTACATTCTTGCAACTGCCCAAATCAACGACAAAGTGACACACTTTCCCACCAATTGTACATGTAGACTAGAAAATATTATTGCGTAACCAATCATTCCCTTCCCTTTCTTGAGGTGAAAAACATGCCCAGCGAAAAACAAGGGCGGAACCATAGTCGCAATACCAATTGCTCTTTCGTCTTCGCTAGATCATTGCGGACCAACACCTCATGGAACTTCATAGTGTACTTGTCCACTGTGCGAGACCGTCAACATAAATTCTATAGGTTCAGATACATTGTCCACGTGTAGTTATGGGGCAAAATTGCATCACGTATGTGCTTCTGGAGTTTCTCCCATGAGCCAATCTTCCTCTTCCTTTTTCTCTTCCCTTGTCATACTCTTTAAAATTTAGACTGTTGTCACCCCGTCCACGAAACAGAGTCGCGACGAATGGAACACATTTATTTTCAGGAACCTCCTTAAACTCCAGCACCTCCTCCACAATACTGACCCAATCCAAAAATTCCTCTAGTTGCAAGCTACCACGAAATTCAGGGATATCAATTTTAAGGCCAGATTCCCATCGTCTTGAACCACCATTGTTTTTCACGGGTCTCATCTCCCTTCAGCTGGGCTGGTCTTTAAAGAGTTATCAAGATTGTTAAGAGTATTAAGATAGTATATGTAAATTGTTAAGAATATTAAGATATTATGTGTAAATATAAAAGGGTGTATTTGTCTCTTTCAGATTATTGTAAATTAACTATAAATATAAGTGATGTATGAGAGGTAGGTTTAAGTTTTGACCCCTCTCTATTTTCTCTCTAATATTATGTTAATCCTCTCAACTTAACATGGTACAAGAGCAATTATGATCCTAAATATATTAATTCTGTTGTGGTGGTGTGCTATTGTTGTCGAAGCCATTGTTGTTATGGTGATTTCTGTTGGCGTGGTGACGTTGTCGTTCTTGGTGGTGGCGTTGTGGTGGTACTGTTGATGTGGTGGCGTGATTGTTCGTGGTGGTGTGGTCTCTATTCATCGTCGAGTAACGCCGTCATCGTCATGGTGTGGCTTCTGGAATTGTGCAGCTGTCGTTCGTCGTAGTGTGTGGCGTCGTCAAAGACCAGGTTCTCTTGGAACCCTAATCAACAAAGAAGAAAGTATCCAAACCCGTGGAGTCGAGTCTGGATCAGATCGGGTCCAGCCCACGGTCTTAAATTGTTTTTAAGTCTAGCCCAAGACCTGATTCAGCCCACGGTCCAGATTAGACTGGATCGATCCCTGTCCAACCCGGTTCATCTTCAGACCTGTTCAATAGTTCAGAGAGCCCGGCCGGTCCAGTTCAGCGGTCCAACTAGGTTTTCCGGTCCGGTTCAGTGGTCCAGCTAGATTTTTCAACCCGATTCAGTCTTCCAGCAGGTTCTTTTCCTCTGATTCAACATTGTAGCAGCTTCTTGGTTGCTATTTGTTGCACTGCTATGAAACTCAAGCAAAGTGACAGCTTCTTAACTCCATCTTTGCCACCTACCTCTACTCCAACTCTTCTCAATGGTCCTATGACTTCTGTTAAATTCAATAGGATCAATTATACTTTATGGTCCCGATCTGTTCAAGTCTTTCTTCGAGGCAAAGGATTTAAGAAATATTTGGTGGATCCTAAACACAAGGAAAGTACTCCTAGGTATGATCAGTGGGAACAAGAGGATGCTCAAATTATTTCTTCAATATTAAATAGCATTGAGCCTAATATTAATTCTACCCTGCTCTATCTTGATATTGCCAAAGAGATATGAGATCACTTGACCACTATGTATTCTGGTAATTTTACTCGTGCTTATGAGCATAGTTATCAAATCATGTATCGGAAGGCGTATTGTAAGATACATAAAATGTATCGTATCGTGTATCGTAAGAAACTGTATTCGAAGATTGTACTTCACAAACACAAGTGCACTTAATCTTTGCTATTCTAATTGATTTCTCTTCTTAGAGTGCACTTGGTCAAATATACTCCAATTCCTCTCACATCCTGTGGCACTACAAGTCAAGCTAAGGACGCAGATAACAAGTTGTTGCAACTTTGGACAACATCCTCCAAATGATTCCCACCATAAGGCTATAAAAAATTACAATAGAATACTGCATTAACTAACTTAAACAATTGCGTTAAATGACTAATTTAAGTTAGGTTACCACTAACCAAGTTGTTTCTTCTTCCTCATCTGGATTGTCATGTCCATTCTAAACATCAAATCAGCATTGTGAAAGATATCTAATTGTTTATCAACTTTTTCTCTCACAATAGGACTTGGGCACATTCTCTGAATAGTCTTATAAAATCCCATCTTTATTTCATAGTCCGCACTACCATTGTAATAAAACCTGAAATAGTTATTTTGACTTACAATGATTATTGATCACTATACAATATATAGATATAAAATGATATAAAAATTGATAAACTTAAATCTTACGCTGGATTGAGATAATAGGCAGTACATGAAGAGGTCTGTGTAATTGCATGTTCCATCTAGTGTCAACAATAGTCCATATGGGCTCATAGTGCTTCTTCACATTATGAAAATTCTTTTGAATTTGTTCCTTTGCCTTGTCCATTGCCTCGTAAATATATTCCATGGCAGGCTTTATATCCCCATCTACAAGCCTCAACACCTTCACCAATGGCAACACACACTTCATACAATACTTGATTGATCCCCAAAAATTTTGGTCAATTAGTATAATATCCATCCCTTTTACACCATCTCCCTTATTAGAGTATTGACTTCTCTGCCATTCTTCAGAAGCAAACATTGCTCTAAGCCCAATTTTATTCTCAAATAAACTCCTTAGAGTTAAATATGAAGTGACAAATCTGGTCACACAAGCTCTCACCAAATCCCTTTTCTTTGTAAACTTCCTCATAAGATTTAACACCCAAGAATGTCTATAAATGTAAACTGTGATTTTCCTTGCCTTTGCCATTATATCCTTGTGTAGAGCAAGGTCTCCAATATCCGTCAAAATAAGATCTAGACAATGTACAGCGCAAGGAGACCAAAACAATTTTTTTCTCTTTTCCATTAACAACTCCCCAGCTTTTACATAAGCTGATGCACTATCAGTCACAACTTAAACAACATTGTCCTCACCAATCTCTTCTACTATTGAATCTAAAAGCTGAAAAAGATTATCTGCATTCTTATAAATGCCTAAAGTATCAATACTTTTAAGAAACACACTTCCTCTAAGATTATTCACTAAAAAAAATATCAATACTTTTAAGAAACGCACTTCCTCTAAGATTATTCACTAAAAAATTAGTGATAAAGCGATGTTTTTCATCAGACATAAGAGTACAATCCGTTTTCTTCCACTCTGCTTTATAATTTTTCATCAACCCACCATTAATCAAATCTGTTTCTTTTTTCAAAAAAGAACATCTCACCTCATGATACGATAGAGGTTTCAATCCCTTGCCAAACGATGCAACATATTCTAACATTCTTACAAAATATGGATCCTTTACCAAATTAAAAGGAAGGGCATTAACATAAAAACATCTACAAATATCTAAGCATACATCTTCCCTACCCTTTTTCTTCAACATGGTATTCAAAGAAATGGTGATGGTTGGTTGTTGTATTTTATCAACAGTAGTACTACCCACACTGCCACTACTTTTCGAATCCACAAGACTCATATCTTTGCTAATTGCCCTATCATCCAATAATTACTTAAAAAATTCAGTTACTTCCTCAGGACAATGCTTACATGACGCTACATCTTTACGATTACCTGCCAAATGATTTCTCATTCTTGAAATGCCTCCCCAATAGACATTTGTACAATGAATGCATTTTAATTTCAACCTTGATCCTTCTACTTTGCCACAATGTTCCCAAGTGGGATCATTAGCAAGTTTTTTAGTCATTTCTATATGAATATAGGATGCAGGTGATACCGTGATGCCACTGTTACACAATTAAAATTAATCAAGATTCAGAAATTTTTATACAACAAAAAAATTATTTGGCTTTGTAAATAAATTAATAGAATTTCTTACATTACATTGCAAACTGTACAACTTTACCTAGAGTAGCTGGAGGAGAAAGATCCTTGGCTGCAGATCCTGCTGATGGTTAATCGACGATGGCTTCAGATCCTGCCGATAGCTTCTCCGATGACTGGTGGCTGATGGCTTCTCAGAAGACCCAGACCCAAGACTTAGATGGCTTCTCAGATGGCAACAGAGAAGATCGAGAAGAGAGAGAAGAACGAGTAGACAGAGAAGATCGAGGAAAAAAGAAGACCGAGAAAAGAAAAATCAGATAGAACAGAGAGAAGACCGAGAAGAAGACCCAAGACTCAAATGGCTTTTCGTTCGTCATTCGTCATTTCGTCGTCGCCGAATGTCGTTGTGAAGCCTGCTGCAGAAGACCCCAAGCATCGATCAGCGAAGAAGAGGAGAGAAAAGAGGGATTTTAATTTTTTTTGTAAATCCTAACCACAAAACGACGTCATTTTGTGGTAGGGTTAAAAAAATCAGCTACTAATTATTGTAAAACGACGTCGTTTGATCAAAAAAAATAGTGTTTGCGCGTATCGGTTGTATCGGACCGATACGTATCGTATCGTAAAACCATATCGCGTATCGGACGATACGACGCAAAAACGATACATAACTACAATCCGTATCGTTTTTCCTTTGTATCGTGACGTATCGCACGATACGTATCGCGTATCGTACGATATTAACAACTATACTTATGAGGTGTGCAAGGAGTACTTTCGGCTAAAACAAGGTACTCTGAGCCTTGAGAATTATTAATCTCACGTTCGAGGAGTTTGTGAGGAGATAAAGACCTATCATCCATTTACTATTAATGCAACAGTTTGACAAAAACAACATGAAGATCAGCATGTTAGATTTTTTGTACGTTTAAACCCTGAATATGAAGTTATTCGTTCTCAGATTTTGGGTGGTTCTAGTCTTCCCTCACTACTTAAGATTTTCTCTCGTTTACAGCATGCTACTTTGTCTACTCATTCACGCATTGATCATGGTGTCTCCACTGATTGCTCAACCCTAGTGGTTCTTAGTAGCCACGGTGATGGTCATCGACGTGGACGTGGTGATTGAGGAGGTCGTACGGGTGGTCGTGGGGATTGTAGTGGACCCCGTTCATGTACTCAATGTGGTCGTGGAGGGCACACTGTTGATTTCTGTTGAAATTTACATGAAAAACCTTTTGGTGCTGCTAATCCAGCTTCCTATTAGGATGACACCTCGATTGTTGCTTCCATACCTCGGTCAGCTCCACTAAACACTAGGTCGGTTACTACTACACAAGAAGAGTATGCTCAGTTCCTATCTAACCAGTGTTTTGAAAAGTGCACCTAGGCGAGAAGTGAGGCGAAGCAAATGTGAGTGAAACGTGAAAAAATGAGAAAAACACTTGTTTTTCGCTTTCGCGAAAGACGAAAAAGCGAACGTCTGAGTCATTAAAGGCGAAGTTGTTTTATTTTTATTATGGACCGTTGGATTGGGTGATTTAAAAAAAATTATAAGATGTTGATACACCGAATTATTCCCTTATCCTATTAATACAATCCCAAACCCTAATTTTATACTCAGATTGTTTGTTGTTCCCTCCTACACGATCGCTGGGTACAGAACACAGCACACAGAGTTGATCGCTGCTCTTACACAACACACAGAGTTGATCGCTGCTCTTACACATTACACAGAGTCCATCGACAAAGTCACTGCTCCTACACGATCAACACAAAACACAGAGTCGCTGGTCTCGCTGATCGCTGCTCTTTCTAAACAGACTCGTTGATCTCGCTGCTCTTGGTGGAGGTTATTCTCCTCTTTTTTTTCTCTCTTCTATTTCTTTTTTTTTTCTTCTCTCTTCTGATTCTAGTTCTGGCTCTTTTTTTTTTGCTGATTCTGATTCTGATTCTGCTCCTGTTTTTTTTTTCCAGATTGTGCTTCTGATTATGTTAACCACATGTATATCTGATTGTACTGCAGTTTTATTGATTGTGTTACTGTCTGATTCTGCCCCTTTTTCTAATTGCGTTGATGTCTGATTCTGCTCTTTTTTTTACTAATTATGCTGCTCTTGTTCTGTTTTGTTGTCCTGAAATGTGATTCAATACATGTGTATAAGCCTACGACTGTACATAAAAATAGATTTAACAAAAATTGATTGATTTGGGATATTATTAGTGTTTGTTTAAATTTAAATATTTAAGTTATGACTGTTATTAAGATTTAATATATTATTAGTGTTTGTTTTAATTTAAATTTTATGGTTTTACTTGCATTTAAATATTTAGTATATATAAAATTAGAACTTAGATGTTTAGAAGTAATTAAACTAAAATATATTTTTTTAACTATTTACTTCGCTTCTCGCCTAGGCGTTAGGAGCCTTGGTCGCTTCGGTTCGCTTCACACCTTAAATAACACTGATCCCAACAACAGGTTGTTCCATCTCCCTCCACTGCTACTTTTACCCAATCAGGTACTGCCTCTACTTGTTTATTGTTCTCTACTCACAGTCCCTAGATTATAGACTCAATGCTTCTGAGCACATGACTAGTGCATCTAGTATTTTTTCTACTTATCAGCCTGCTATTTTCACACATAGTGTTACTCTTACTAATGGTACTTGTTCTAAAGTTTCACATTTGGAGACTACTCACTTGAGTCCTGATATGTCCCTATCCTCTGTGTTATCTGTTCCTCAATTTCCTTTTAGTTTACTTTTTATTAGCAAGATAACCCGTTCTCTCAATTATTATGTAACCTTTATCCATCTTATTATGTATTTCAAGATCTCAAGACGAAGAGGAAGATTGGTACAAGGCATGAAGTTGGTGGCCTATATTAATTTGATTTTGATTCATCTATTCGGACTCTACAGACCTCATTGTCTCCTTTTTAATGACATTATCGTCTTAGACATCCCTCTCTCCAGAATCTGAAACATCAAGTTCTCAGTCTTAGTTATGTGTCATCTTTGTCTTGTGAAGCTTGTCAACTTAGTAAACATCACCGTGTGTCATTTCAGTCTAGAGTTAATAATCGTGTGTCTAGTTCATTTGAGTTGGTACATTCTGATGTCAACTTAATAAACATCACCGTGTGTCATTTCAATCTAAAGTTAATAATCGTGTGTCTAGTCTATTTGAGTTGGTACATTCTGATGTATGGGGTCCAATAAAAAATACTTCATCTAATAAATATCCTTATTTTGTGTCATTTGTGGATGATTATTCTTGTGTGACCTAGTTATTTTTTATGAAAGCTCGTTCTGAACTATTCTCTATATTTGAGATATTTCGCAAGAAAATAAAAACTCAGTATGGTTGTCGTATCCGTATTTTACGTTCTGATAATGCTCGAAAATATGAATCTGATCCTTTTGCAGCTTATCTTAGTAAGATTGGCATTATTCATAAGACTTTTTGTGCTTACACCTCTCTACACAATGGGGTTGCTGAATGCAAGAACCATCATTTGTTGAAAGTCACTCGTGTCCTGTTATTCCAAATGAATATTTTTCGATATTTTTGAAGTGATACAGTTCTTACTGTTTGTCAGCTTATTAATCGTATGTCATCCTCTGTGTTAAATGGACAAAGTCCATGTTTTGTTATTTTTCTTAGTAAGCCTTTATTTTTCCTAACTCCTAAGGTTTGTAGATGTGTTTGTTATGTTCATAATCCAGGTCCTGGGTTTGATAAACTTGATCATCGAGTTACCAAATGTGTATTTCTTGGATACTCTCATACGTAAAAAAGGTATCATTGCTATAGTCCTTCTATACGACGATACTTTACTAGTGCTAATATCACGTTTGAGGAATATGTTCCATATTTTTCGGCACCTGCTCAGCCTTTAAATTTGGACTTTTTGTCATCTCTTGTACCACCATCTCTTCCATCATCTTCAGATATTCCACTGCCTACTGTGTTACCATCTACTTTATTTCTTCATGTATACTCTCGTTGTCCTCACTCATCGATTGAAGTGCCCATACCGTCTTCCTTGTCGCCTTCTGATATTGGTACATCAGGTAATTTAGATTATTTACCTATTGCTCTTTGCAAATGTACTCGTTCATGTGTTACTAATCATCTCATTGCTCATTTTGTTTCATATGATGTCTTATCTCCTGTCTTCTCTTGTTTTACCTCTCAATTATCTACTATATATATTCCTAAACACTTACAGGATACATTATCTGATCCGGGTTGGAGGAAAGCCCTAGAAGAGGAGATTGATGTCTTATATCATAATGGAACTTGAGATCTTGTTCCTTTACTTCCTAGTAAACGAACTGTTGGTTGTCATTGGGTGTATACTGTTAAATTTCATCCAGATAGTTCTGTAGAGCGTCTCAAAGTCCGGCTTATTGTAAAGGGCTTTACTTAGACCTATGGTGTTGATTATGAGGAGACCTTCTCTTCTGTTACCAAAATTTCATCTGTTCGCATCATAATTTCTTTGGCTGCTAATCTTGATTGACCCTTATTTAAGTTAGATGTCAAGAATGTCCTCTTATATGGAGACTTGGTTGAAGAGGTATACAGGGAATAACCACTTGAGTTTGCTGCTCAGGGGGAGTATAGTAAGAGTTTATGTCGGTTAAAGAAATCGTTGTATGGTTTGAAGTAGTCACCAAGGGTATGGTTTGGTAAGTTTTTAGATGCAATTTTAGAGTTTGGTCTTCTTCGCTGTCAGACAGATCATTCTGTGTTTCATAAATAGGCGGATGCCGAATATGTTCTATTAGTGATCTATGAAGATAATATTGTGATTACTAGAAATGATTCTGAGGGGATTGTCAAGTTAAAAATCTTCTTGTAAGATTGATTTCATACTAAAAATTTAGAAAAACTCATATATTTCTTGAATGTTGAGGTGGCTCGATCAAAACAGGATATTTGTTTATCCCAGAGAAAATATGTGTTTGACATGCTAGAGGAAGCAGGTTTGTTGGGTGGCAGACTAATTGATGTTCCTATGATTTTGAATCAGAAACTGTTGATGGATGATAGTGCACTATTTAAAAACCGGGGTCGGTATCGCAGATTGGTTGGGAAGCTCAATTGTCTCACTATTAATCCGCCGGATATTGCCTATGCAATCAGTGTAGTATGTCAGTTTATCGAGTGTCCTAGAGTACCATATCGGGAGGCAATTACTCGTATTCTGCGATATCTCAAACAAGCTCCTGGCTTTGGACTGTTATATCGAGCTAATAGATATCTTAGAATGAAATGTTTCTCAGATGTTGATTGGGTTGGCTCTCTTTCTGATCAGTAATCAACCACTGGTTATTGTACTTTCTTAGGAGGTAGCGTTGTTTCATAGAAAAGTAAGAAACAATCTATGGTAGCAAGATCCAGTGCTGAGACTAAGTATGTGGCAATGACGCATACGATGAGTGAGTTAACTTGGCTACTACATTTCCTCCAAGAAATTGAATTTCTAGTTCAACCTCCTTTACAGTTGTTATGTGACAACCGAACAACTATCCATATTGCTGTCAATCTAATGTTTTACGAGAAAACCAAACATATTGAGGTTGATTGTCACTTTATTCGAGACAAAATAGTAGCTGGGGAGATTACGACTCCATTTGTAAAATCTGAAGATCAGCTTGCAAATATGTTTACCAAATCATTGAGTCGTACACATTTTATAACAATTTGTTCTAAGCTTGGATTATATGATATATAGTCCAACTTGAGGGGGGTAATATGTGTAAATTGTTAAGAGTATTAGGGTGTCATGTGTAAATATAAAAGGTGCATTTGTCTCTTTCTGATTATTGTAAGTTAACTATAAATACAAGTGATGTATGAGAGGTAGGTTTAAGTTGACCCCTTTATGTTTTCTGTCTAATATTATGTTAATCCTCTCAACTTAACAAAGATCATCATCAATATGTTCCTATCCACAAGATGCGGATTCGGAAGTTGAACCCGTTGTTGTTGAGTCATGAACACAACAAACTATTGGGGTAACACTGCAACCTGTTGAAATAATCTGGCTACTACTTCCTAACGCTCATACACACCTTCAACAGCAGCATCTCGTATGGTAGCATGATGTCTTCTTGATAGCATGATGCAAGAACGAGTGTAGGCCCTGATACTAACTGATGTAGGGCAGCGTGGGTAAAGAAACAAGATTAAATAACATAATCTATAAGTTGTTGATTATCGCAATAATTCCAGATTAAAGTCATTAAAAGTCTTGTTGATTCACAAAGAATACCAAGTCAATTGGAAGAAAGGACAAATATCTCTCCGTTTATTCAAACAAAGTCAAAACCGCTGATTCTGTCTTACACATCCTTTAAATGTTAAACCTTAACAATACTAAATTACGAGAAAACCCCAACAGAAATACGAAATATTAAATAAATATCCCAAACAACGGGATAGAATATAAAAGTGCTTAAAAATGGCCTACTGTCATTTTTTGACTTAAAAATGACAGATTGAAAGACACATTTTTCAATCTTGCTCGGTTCGTCAAGAGTTTTTTGGAGTGAGGTCTTAATAAATTTTCTAACACTGTCGCCCAAAATCAAACCCCGATTGATGTCCAATCAGCTTTATTTTCGAGGGTCTTGATCCGCCATGTAATCATATGCTAAACGTGCTGCATCACAATTAATTTAGTTTTTAAAAATAAATCTTTGTTAGCGGTTTTTTTTGCTTTAGAGGAATTCCTTAGTTGCAGAGTCGTAACTCCATACATTTCTACCTTCAGCATTGCAGGGAAGATCTCTACTGACTCTACACTAGTGGTATGTATCTGTGTGTGTGCGTGTGTTCAATTTGATTCCATCTTATTAACACATTTCTCTAACTTTAACTCCAAGACCCCCATTCCATGGAGCCCAATGCCATACCAAGTTCTTGCTCAAGTTAATTATTTTATTCCCAGTAAATAATAAATGCAAAAGAACCCAAAAAACCCGCCTTCTCTGATTCCCGAACAACTTCAAACACGAAGGGGAGCTTTTGAAAGAATTTAGAGACTTGATGAGCACACCACACACCACATATGCACACATGTATATATATAGAAGATCATGGGCAAAGGAAAGAGATAAAAAAGAGGTGAGTTGAAATTAGAAAAATGAGTTGTGGTTGCGGACAATGCGGAGCAATGTTGCTCTGATCTTATCATTTTGGTTCATTCAAGCGGCTAACTTCAAACTCTCTTCCCCACTTTATTTTCGTTTTATTCTTCTTTCCAATACAACTTGCACAGGTTTATTTTGATTTTACTGGATATTGTATTTTTCCAACTGAGAAAAGTTGTAGTGTGCTATTTGGTTAGTAAAGTTTGAATTGAAAACTATGCCTGTCACAACTGGTTTTATAACTTCATTTAACTTTAGTTCACTGTTATATCTTAGGAAAATTAGATAGGTTGGTGTGTATGATGTTTGCGGACATTGGTGCATGGTAAAAGACTAATATGTAGAATTTAATGGATTTATTGATTGTCGACTGGTAGGATATATTGGTTGTGGTAGTCAGGGTGAAGGTCACGATGCGGGTAACAAAAGCTAGACTGCTAGAGTATGTTAGTGTTGATAGTGGAACATCTAGGCTTTAGTTTACTTTGTTGAAATATATGGTTAATGGGCCAACTATAAATGATATTGATGGTGGAATTTTTGCAGGGCTTTTTTGTTCCCATTCTAGCACAAAAGCACACTAAAGCACCAATAATCTTCTTTCTTTTTCTCTTTTGGTCTGGGAGTAGGTCCGATTATTGTAGGAGTCTTATTGTCCACTGTTCAATAAATATTTTGCTGCAAGCTTATTTCTATGAAGCATGGATACTTCGTCAAGGTTGACGTATCCGTCTTGGATACCGTATCGGATATGATACTCGTCGGATACTCGATGATACGTATCGGATACACATCATCCGTATCCGATAATTAATAAAATATGTAGATACTTCGCGGATACTTCTAAACATGAAACAAGATGTACAATTTTTAATTTTAAGTTATACCCCTTCTTTGGAGTTCACATACAATATAAAATATCAATAAAATTTCATCTGATTTTGAAGATACGAGTGTTTTTTAAGTATTATTTATTATTACATGTTAAGAGAGCATAAAAAAAACTAAGTCACTTGCACTATACTTTTTAAAAATAAATACTTGTAAAACCAACTAATTAAATGTTGTTATGATTCCTTTAATTTGTTATGCTCATTTTATGAACATATCGTAATGAGACGATATTACACCCTTTTCATGGTAAAAATTTTTAATTTTACTTACTAATGTTAAATAATTATTGAAAATTTATAATTTCTAAGTTGTTAAAATAGACATATCCTAGCCGTACGCGTATCTTTTTTTTAAAGTTTTGTCATATCGCCGTATGCGTATCGTATCGTATTCGTTTCCCGTATCCGTATCCATATCCGTGCTTCCTAGGCTGATTTTGATGTACTGCAAAGTTATGGTTTGGAACGTGTTCTTTGCAGGTGTGGGTGATCGATCACTTGCTTAATTTGGAACTCATTACCTCTAGATTCCATTATATAGGTATTCCATTTGCTAGGTACCTTAGAAACAAGAATTATGTTGTAGCAGCTTATAACTCCTCAAAATATATTGTTTGCATGATTCTTTAAATTATAGTGACATACTAGTGAATTGTATTTGAATATATATTCTAAATGTCTTCAAATGCTCGAATGTGGGCTTTAAATTAGCCTTTTGTGGTTAACCAATGTGGTAAATTCAGAATTATTCTTTTCTTATCATTTCTAATCTATTTAGATTATGGTGCAATTGTTATCGTAAAGACATTTTTTTGATTGGTTGTATGTGTTATGGTTTTTTTTGGGGGGGTGTAATTTTGTGTGACAGTATTTGACCTGTTGGGCAATAGATTGTTGTAAATAGTTTGTTTTTTTTTTTTTTTTGGGAATTAGTAACTTTGATTAGGGGCCGATTTTGGTGATTGAGTAGTGGATCTTGGTGTAATGAAAGGTACATTCCTCAATATCCTCAAAGCTCTTTTATTTGGTATGTCTTTTAATTGACTTAAAAAAATTCTTTTTAAGTCACAGGCAATTGCTTGAGAATAACTTGACCAAGTTTAAGTTGCAATGGAGCTGTGATTTTGAATAAAAATGTGAAAAGTGTATTAGATCTGAAATTCACAGTCGAATATAACTCAACCAAAGTGGTTCAATATGGATTTTGATATCTAGAACAATGACACAGCTTAGTCCATGCAATTCTGCATTGAAGTCTTAAGTTTCCATTTTGTAACAGCGGTTTCCCTCTATGCAAAGCCCGGCCTTTTATTATCTCATCAAATTTTCCAACAATTGTATACACATGTTGGTATTTTTATGAAAATTGTGTACCATGATGTTAGTATTTTTTGGGGTTTTATTTTAGAGGAAAATTTTGCCAAAATTTTTAAAAATTGTGGGTCCAAATTTTTTACATAATGCCTTTAAGCACGGACAATAACTAGTATGTATACGCACACAAACTTTTAAATAAAAGATTGAAACAAGAGAAGAGTAAAAGTTTACATAACCTCTACATTGAATGGTGATTCATTCCTTTATGAAATCAGAAGCTCATTCTTTCTTACCTGTTCCATGTCGTTGTCGTCGAAGTATTCGTCATCGTCATTGTCAAGGTCATCATCGTCAACATCAGAAGGATTATCTACTCTTGAGTACAAGTTATGCTCGTCAATCTCCTTGACAGTTCTCATGTCTTCCTGCAAATTGACAGAAGAAGCATAAAAAATCAAACAAGAAATGCCTATATTCTTTCACTATGTTGCCCCTCGTATCAGATACTATTGTTGAGAAGGAATCTTACTAGCTCAGACTTCAGCTTTTCAATTTTTTCCTGTAATTCTGAGATGTGATGCTTTAGTGCCTGCAAATTTTTCAGTACTGGTTAACAATCAATGAATCATCTCAAAATGTAACTGAACTGCAGTATCGTTCAGTGAAAATTACGAACATTAAGAACTGATCACTATATTACCTCACGCCTCTGAAGTTCAATTGACCGTGCTAATGCCTGCCTCCTTGTCAAAAGATTTTTAGGCCGCATTACATGAGGGCGATGATAGTTCTTCCCCCGATAGACTATGATGGCATAGCCTTTGGTTGTTTTGTCTAAAGATACCAACACTCCACCACTCTCAGCCTCTAGAGAAATTGCAATATGCTTGACCAGAGGAAAACTTTTTCCTTCCACAATAATCTTTACCAGCTCCCGGTACTTCCAGTGTAAGTGCATATTTTCTATGGTACCAGCGTAAATCCCTCGCCTCCCTGAAACAAAAGGTACAACATGCTTGACTCTGTCTATGAAAACAATAGACTGAGAATAGAAGTTGTAGATCCTTACCTAGAAGCAAGTAAGGTTTCATACTAAGGCCAATCTTACGAAATAAAAATCTCTCCTCATCATTTATGGTTTCCAAATCAGTTGGGAGATCTGCTGGTTCCAAATACTCCTGTACTTTTTGTAAAGCCTTTTCAGCCTTTTTTACCTTCCCCTTTGCCTGCAATCGTCCAGAAATATGAATAACATCAAACATCAGAAAATGCTGGAAAGGATTTACCAGTGTCTCAGAAAGTCAGAATTGATTTAGTATAAATAAATAACTTACAAGAGCTAGCTTCTTCTCAAGATATCTGACCAGTGAAGCATGTCTAGCCAAAGCTGAATCTCTCTTCATTTTCTCTAAATCCTCATTGCTAGGTTGGTTTGCCCAGTGTGAGGTTGCTGCTGTGGTCTCAGAAAGGGTTCCTGCAACGGAGAGACCTGTGGCAGTTTTGGCATTTGAATCAATTAGGTGGGATACTTTTTGCCGTGCTTGCTCTTCCTCATCCTGTTGGAGAGCTGTGAGTTTCTGCGCTTCTACCAATGTTTCTGCAACACCGGGAGGCAAGAAGTCATTACCTCTGTAAAAAACAATGTAATCCTTGTTCCTAGAGAGTAGTGTTCCCCCTGTCAATATCTGAAAATGAGATGAAACATGTCATTGACTAGCCGGACATTCTGTCAACAAATAATGTCCATGAAGATGACATTAAAAAGTATACAGTCAAGCACAGCTGGTAGATCAGAGGACAGGAAAACAATCTTTAGAAACAGTCACTGAAATGTTTTAGGAGCAGCAGTCTTTTGGAATCATCAAGCTTTTTATATGCAAGTATTTTTCATTTTGCAACAGAACTAAAGGATACTTTAACTTTGCATATGCATCACATCTATTGGACTTTGGAAATACGTACATATTATTGGTGAATCTAGAAAATGCATATTTTCGGCAATACCAAAATCAATCCAAGCAGTTCATACCTTCATCAAGTCAAATGTGCAGGTTAGTACAACAATTATTCATTGGATTGCAAAAATGAATACTGATTTATTATAATTTCAGCAAAACATAAAAGAAAATGACAAATTACAATTGGACAACACAGAAAGGCAGGTAGGGTTTCTGTAGCACAACCAAAATAAGACAATCAGCAAAGCCGGGTGCATGCTATAAAAACTAAAAAGAAATACTATTAAAAAGAAAAAATTCTGATGATTGATTATCACTGATATAAGCGTGATCTCCACTTTACAGAAGGCAAATTGCTCTTAGGTTTCTTTAACAGTCTATCTTCTTATTCTAACAGCAACAGGTGGCTGTTCTACTAACAACAAATGAATATTCACTTTATTCCGAATTCAGATGGGGAAAAACGAATGGAAGAAAGAAAGCAGTTTCTGTAACCTTGAGTTCTTCTGCCATCCTTTCATTCCAAGTATTCTGTACACCCCGTTTGATGGCTATCTTTGCAATTGCGTTTTTTTCCCACAGCTTCACCATGGCCCGAGCCAGACCTTGCAGTTCTCTGTTTCTCCCTATGACAATCAAGCAAAAACAAAGTTCACAAGGAACTCAAAATGTTGAATACGAAAGTAATCCTGAAAATCATTTTTCGGTACCTAGGGCAAAATGGGGAGGCATTGTTCTAGCAGTCCTTCGGAAAATTGTCATCTGCCGGTCTCGTAAACCCTGTCTTATCCCGTATGGAAGAAGTCTGAATGGAGGTTTGTATCCAGGGACCACAGGAGGAAGCAGGTCTGCATCAACTGGCAGTGGATCACGGCCAGACCAATCTTTAAAACGTGGACCCAACTCATCTAACAAAAAATTTAACTCGCATAGATCCATAAGTTCTTTTTCAGATAAATCCTTCAAATATCCTGCTGGATCAGTTGCTGACGATTCTGTAGTCCTCAATGAGCCTACTTCCTCTGTAAAATCTTTCACTCGACCTTTTGAAGATTGTGATATCTTCACCTTATCTTCATTTTCTTTAGTATACGATTGCACACAGTGAAGCATGTAGGACATTCCCCTGAATAAAACTATTGAACTACCTGATCTCCATATCACTAAACCTCCAGTTTTACTCTGATTGAGTGCAAAGTATATCAGATATAAGAAGCCAGTAAACCTCATTTTACAAAAATCAAAACAGACAAATACCAAACTAGAGAAGTCATAGTATTAGCACATCACATATTTAGAAGCTAATTTCCTAATTAAGCGTCATACCACACAGGACATGGAATTTGATGAAGTATATAAATACTAATGTTATACTGCCTCTAATACCTTAGGCTTTTAGAGTAGATGGTGGTTTAAATGAGAGCAATAGGTCTTGCAATAATTAAAAGACTTCCACGTGTTTGGCTCAAAATATATTTATATAAGTATTTATATAAATACTTATGTTACACTATCTCTTATGCTACTCTCTCTAATAGCTTAAGCTTCTAGGTTTAATAAAATTAGGATTCAACTAAATTAGCATGCAAAATTGAATTAGATGCAAATAAACATACAATTCAAGTCATTTTAAGATTGAAATTTCAAAGTACAACATTAATAAGCTAGTTTAACAATGATCAAACAGTGAATAATCACTGACCTCTAAAATCTCATGAATCCTTCTCATGTTCATTGCAGAAGGCCCTTCAAATTTCAATTTCACTACCTCATCCACCTTCCACTTCTCATGAATAGCATCCACCAATGCCTGCGTAACACCCGCCGCCCCGACTTTAGTCCTCTCCACCATCCTTAGTGCCACATTCCTAAGCCTCTTCAGCTCAGGTTCCGGCATTAGTCTCTCCGCCAATTTGGTATTACTCATCCCCAACCTCTCCCCTTCCATAGATTTTTTGCCAGTCTTTCTCTCCCATGGCAATCTGATTGATTCTCTGTCGTCACTAGAACCCTCAAAATTGACAAAACTTTTATCGACATTGGGAGTATTCTCATGGGTCGCAACAAGTAAAATCTCATTTTTCTCTGATAACCCAATTGGGTTTGCCCCAACTCCAACAACTCTTTCTTCACACTTGCCATTATAACCAATTCCCCTCTCTAAATTCTTTGATTCTTCAACAACACTACTCAAAACATTTGTTTCAGAATCCCCGCCAAACCCATTAACATTATTGCCTTTGCCATAACACTTTTCGGAAGTTGTAGCCTCAGAACCAAATTGGGTATTTTGGGGTGCGTTTCCATGAACCCAAGGAGCCGCAATCACGCGATTTGTCGAACCGAAACTCACTGGGTCATCCACTGACGACTTCTTATCGCTTTCCGACTCATCCACAACCACCCCAGAAAATTGCACGTTTTGTTCTTCATCTTCTTGAATTGGTTCGCTCTCTTGTTCTTCGTGATCTTCCCATGGAAGTTTCTCCCTCAAAGAAGGAGTTTTAACAGACCATTTATTACGAATTTGTTCAAGAAAGCTTGGTCTGGGCTTTCTTTTCTTCTTGGTGGCGTCATCTTGTTGGGTATAGTCAAGTTGGGTTGCCTGATGAGAACAATAAAGTTTGAATATTAGACTTCTGGAAGTATTTGAAGAACGGATTTGTGGGTGAGGGATAAAAAAGCAGAGAGACTGTGAAGAAGGGAAAGCTAAAGGAGGAGAGAGAAGATTATATGATGATGGTAAAGAGGCCATAGTCATGGAGTTTTAGATAGATATTCAAGCTTTTATATCTGTGGAACAACAGAAGATGTTTAGAGGTTGCTGGTGAATATCAATTTGCACCTTTAAAGATTTTTAAAATTTAATTCACACCCTAAAAAATTAAAAAATTTAAATTATACCCTCAATCACATAAAAAAATAACAATATAATCTATTTTAATAAAATTAAATATGAAATTGTAATGTATAATACTTGAAATTAAGTAATATGTAAATAATTGAGTATAAAAATACAAAAATATAAAGACTATAATACAAAAAATTATGAGATAAAACAATAGATTTGTTGTTTTAAACGCCATTGTTACCTTCTTGTATGTTTGAGGGTACAATCTAAAATTTTAGGATATAAATTAGAAATTCGATTTTTTTTAGGGTACAAAGTGTCATTCACCCTAAAAGTTGCTACCATACTTAACTGTGACTGACCTCAGAGGTAGGCTGATTGTTGAGGCCAGTCTGTGACCTGTGTCGAATTTTGTGAGTTGAAGGTGGTTTTTTTGAAATGAGTTTAGAAAAATGTTTAAATACAATTCATTTAAAAAATAAGTAAAACCTAAGTTGAACCAACACGTGTACTGAGCCCGAGTAAAATAGCCTAGTTTTATGACCTTAAACCAAACTTAAAAAATTATTCAATCTTGGTTCGGCTCAATTCGACTCGATTCATTTAAAATATGAGCAAAATTATAATCAAGTACTCTATGAGCCGAATCAGAACCAAGTGGTCCAAATATTGGAATCTTAGGCCTAAAATTTTGAGCCCATTTAGAAGCAAAGGCTTGACAAAAAAGGGCAAGTCTTGTTCATGTTTGAAAAAATAAACTTGGAATTAAATTTGAAAGACCTTTTGTTTGATAAATAAGAATCAAACAAACCATGTACAACTTATGATTTAGGAAAAATTTTAATCACACTCCTTTTATTTTATTATATTTTTAAGGACACTTCTTCTATTATTTAAAATATCACTAACACCCTTTCTAATTTATATTTAAACATCATTTACATCCCATGTGTTAAACCAACATTTCTAACAAAACAAATTCATCTAAAATACTAAAATTGTCTTTACATAAAACCCAAATAATATTTTTATATAAAATTTAATTAAAATTCAATTCGAACTGATTAATTTTTTTTTGTATTAAAATTCAAACCTATTAAAAAAAATTATGTATTAAAATTCAAGTTGATTTGAGCTCAACTTGAGCTATTAGCATCGAATAAAATTTGATTCAATGAGAATTGATTAAAATTTAATTTAAATCAATTATGTATAGAATTGAATTTTAAGCAACCAGAATTTTAATATTAAAAAAATATAAAATAGAGGGGATCTCATTAAAGAAATATCTATCTAGAGGGGGTGTGGATGAAATTTTTCTTAAAATATATTTCGAAAAATTTAATAAAACTGTATTATAGATTAGGGGTGTACTGAAAATTTTAAAAATGGAAAAAATATTTTTAAATATATGATAAATTAAAAAGAGTGTGATTAAAAATTTTCTTATTGTTTATAAGTGGGCCTTCAAAATGGATTTTTATAAGAAGGCCTTGTTGGCCCGGTGGTGTTATATGATCATCTGAAACAACTCGACGTACGGCTAGTTGCGCGTTCGACTCTCCTATCATCATGTCTCGTGTGTATGTGTGTGCGCGTGTCCGTGCGGTAGCGTAGGCGAGGGTGGACCGGTGCCCCTGACAAGATTTTCACTTAGAATTTGTTTAGTGATATAATGCTAAAAAATATAAGATAAAAAAAATTAATTTTGCATATGTTTGTTTAACATGAAATAAAAAATGATAGAAAAAATATTTTTTTTATATTTAAATTTTTCCACATCTAACTAACTTTTTTTCTTGCAAAAAATATAAGGAAAAACAAGAAAGTTGTGTTCAATAACCTAACTTATCCTTATTTTTAAAAAATATTCAATTAGTTATTAATTTTAAAAAAACTTTATACAAATTAGGCTAATCATATAATGTGGTCTAGAAATTAGGGTTTGAATCGGTCCTTGTCACTGAATTAGGTTAGGATCAAGTTTTTTTAAAAATCTGAATAATAAAAAATATTTTTTCTTCTAAAAATTTAGTTAAAATAATTAAGGATAATTTAAACAATTAGAAAAAATTTCTTGTAACTTTTTTTCTTTCAAACAATAAAATGAAATTTTTTTATAATTTGCTTAGAAATTTTTCATTCTAACTAAATGCATGCCTGAAAATATTTTTTTTTTTTACTTTCTTTATTTTCACTACATTTTTTATCTCTTTCATTTTTCATCATATTTTTCTTACTAACCAAACGACCCTTAAGATCCATTTACTTTTTCTATCTTTTCTTTGACCTTTACATTTTAGTGTCTTGAAAAATATTATTACATTTTATATTCTTATTTTTTTAACAAATCAAAAAATACATAGTTTATATGTCGAATTTAAATGATCGTTTGGATTAGTATTACTTGTTAAATTTGGGAATTATTTTCAATTGTGTATATTATCAAAATTTTGATTTTAATATAATAGATGATGATTTATTGATGGTGAACTCTTTGATTATGTACATTAAGAAAAAAAATTAATACAAAATTTTACACAAAAATAGATAATTTTTTAGAAACATTATTTTAATTGACTAAATAATATTAGATAATATTTTCTTCTAGTATTTTAATTTTGATTATTAACATATTTCTTATATTTGTGTTTAAAACCTTTAATAGTTTATATCAATCAGTGAAATTTTTTTAATCATATTTGTGCCCACTCTAAAGTGAAATGCTGGCTCCGCCACTGTGTGTGAGTGAGTGCACCTCATCTTCTCTCCCTCCCCCCCCCCCACAATCAAAAAAATAATAATTGCCCAATCCAATTAAAATTCAACCTTACATGTAGAAATATTCCTAAGGCCCTTAAATATTTTATACAACAATGATATTAAATTATCATTGATATATAATATCATCATCTAATTATAAGTGGGTTAACCTCACTTATAATTACTAGTACAGTAGAACCCGCCTCTTGTTGTATATGGTTTTAGCTTCTATCAAGATTATGTGAGTCCAAAAAATTCTATGGCGTGTTTGAAAATTTGGGTAGTAAACAAGTGTGACATCTACGTCAAAATATAAGCGAAGGAGCTTTGGCATGGGTTCCATCCAAATAGATTAACAAAAAAAAAAAAGGTGGAGAGAAGTGATCCATAAGATAACAAAGAAAAATGTGGTTCAAAATTGGATAACATAGTTGGGAGAAAAAGACATCCACCAGTTTCGCATTGAATGCTAAACAAATTAACTCGAGTTCATGTACAAAGGTTGGGCTAACTATTGGAATAAATGTTGGGTATAAGTATAACCAACATTTATTCTAGCATAATAGTTATTATATAAAGTGGTTATTAATAATTACTAAAATAATAGAATTTATTAAATCCACATATTATTCTATTAGTTGATGCACGTGTGTGTTGCACGATGATAATTTTAAGTTATAATTTTGGTTTTTAGTTTTCTCCAAATTAAACTATATGACACCAATGAAATCCACTATTAAATTCTTACCCCGCTGATCACAAATATGATAATAATTAAGTCTACTAACTTTTCTTATGTAAATTGCAAAAAAAAAAAATCTTCTAATAAATAGATCTGAATACACAAAGCCCAAACAAGGAAAAATACCCAAAGCCAAACTCAATGGTGCTTAAGATAATAAGATGCTCTTTCGAATTGAGTGATTCTTAAGATATATGTTGAAAAATTTCATAAGAAGAACAATAATAATTTTTGATTCTGAATTCACATGTCAATTATAACTTGGCCAATTCATGTACAAAATTAAATAAATAGAACTGCTCAACTTACAACATGTTAGCAATATTTTTGTTCCGTCCATGAAAATATATCGCTAGGAGTTTTCTTCTTTTTTTTTTTTTTTCAAGAACATAACCATTTCAAGCATTTAAATACACCTGAGAATTACCTTGCAATACCATAGAGAACAAATGATTTGTAAACTTGTATTTTCATTTTAGTCACTTGATGGGATTAGAGATATGTCTAAGGGTTCTATAAGAGTTATGTTTCTTTAATTGACAATAACTCACAAGAGAGATTTTCTGGTCTAGTGAAAAATTACAACAAAAAGATATTATTTGATTGTTAGCATATTTCAAGGATATTATTGTCAATCAAAATGTTTGTACAAGTATTGAGATAGATAGATAGATGATATAATATTGAAGAGAGGTTAAATAATGCAATAGGACATGATTGGCAAAAAAAAAAATTAATTAGGGTTATAAGTAGTATAGATATATATATATATATATATATATATATATATGTTTGTGAATGTAATTAATTTTAGAAGATCATGGAATATGATAGTTTTATGTGTTTAATTTAAGAAGTTAAAAAGATATGAGGGATATAATAGACTTTATTATACTAATTGAGGGTAAAAAAGAAAATCAAAATTTTTTCATTGTTAGCAACTTTTATAAGTAGTATAGATGTTTCAATTATTGAATTCAATTGAAAGTGGTAGTTATTGCATTATATAAGACTCCTTTTAACCGTGTATTAGTTTATTAATAGATGGTAAAATGTAATATCACCGGTACATTTGAATATTAAAAAATATAGGCAATTATCAATTGTATTCCCACTTTGCCCACTATCCATCTCAGTGGGAATTTTATTTTCATACAGCTTTATCTTCTTCATGAACACAGTTTTTTTATAGCAGTAAGGGGCCTAAGAAAGTAATATAATTATATTCTTGTATATTTTTATCGATTTCTTTTTGCAATAGTGATATCATATATATATATATATAC
>CM042188.1:34821534-34833825 GCA_023539305.1 Ilex asprella | reverse complement strand
AAAAAAAAAAGGTCAAACCCAAACATTTAGATTAATGTACTGCAAATATTACGATTTATGCCGATCAAATTAACATTCAAAGAAGTTAAATAATATTCTAGAAAAATTAATCCTAAAATATTAAGACCAGTCACCAACCAGTCGGGTTGATCTTAATCAATTCTATCGAATCGTTAGTGGGCTCATTTTGCAATCAAAATTGTTGACAACAAAGTTGTTATCCTACATTGATCATATTGGACCATTATTAGATATAAGAGAGATATAAAAACGTAGTATATGAGTACAATAATGTATATGCATGCTGCTGTCTACTTTCACATACATTGAATACACACAGTATATGTAAATAATTTTTGGATAGAGGAGGATCGATCTCCTGTAAGGAAATTTATATTCGGTTCTATATCCATATACTATTATGAGAAGGGGGGGAGAGAGTACGAATGCCTTGCAAAGAAAAGTACATCTATAGGTCGAGCATTCATGGATGGACTGTCAGAAGATACTCAAGATCTTCATCGGGATCAAAACTAGCCCCAAGACTACAATGGTCCAGAACCCAACCACCCACCCACTCACCACCTCAAATCTACTCCACGTGATTAGTAGATACTGCCATCAAGGCCGTCCATCCGGTCATGAGAAGAGAAAGATAGAATATTTTTGCGTTAGATATGGTTTAACATCGTGATTATGGTTAATAATTGAGTTAAATTATTCAAGTTTGACCGAATTCGACTCATGTAGACTCGATTCGTGTTTTAAGCGAGTGGAGCTTGAACAACCAAAAAATTCAGCTCGAACTCATAAAATTTGACTTATTTATATATAAAATAATTCTTCATTTTTTAAACGAATCAAACTTGAACAATTCTTTAGATTCATTTAAAAAAATGAACTTTGCAAACTTGACCCAAACTTGTAAAACTGTCATATTATAATTATATAAAAAAAAATTAAGGGTCATTTATAACTCTTGCAATCGATCTTAAAAATATTAGGGTCAATCACAAAATTACCACAAAAGTGATACCAAAAAATTAGTAACAAAAATCTTAAAATTATAATTTTTGTTATAAACAAACTACCCCCAAAATACTTTATTACTAACTATTCACTAATAATCTTTGAATAACTAATTTCTAAATAAGATAAAAAAAATATTTAAAAAATATACACATAACAGAGTATATGTGTCATGTGTGTGTTTGGTCCTAGATTGATGGGGTAATATTATAACGACCTAATCTGATGAGATAATCAGTACTTAATTTAATGTAATCATTCAATTAATTAAGGAGTTTTAATATTAGATGGAGTCAAATTTTAATCTAACAATCATAATTAATTAATTATTCAGATTAGGTCTAAATAATATATTTTTATTGTGAATATGAGCAATGCACTAATAGAATAATGTTAGACTGAAAAAAAAAAACTAAATAATGTAATACTCCAATAATAATATATCTTGTGTGCGTGCATCTGCCCCACGCGTCTCTGTGTGGGCCCAATCCATCCAAAACAAATCTCCGTAAAGGGTATGAGGGACTGGGGCTATCCCACATCGGATAGTCTTAGGGTTGTGTGTGTAAGGTCATACTCGAGTTCCACTTTTAAGTGAAAAATTGGTATTGGTCTTGTGTATCGATTTTGTCAAAATAATAATAATAATAATAATAAAAATAATAATAATATTTTTTTTTATTTCATTTAAAATTTAAGATTCACTTACCAGTTACCATATCTTTTTGTTTTAAACTGGGTTACCATGTCAGTTGTGACGGATATTATCTTCCACGGAGTTGTCTATTGTCCCACAAAAATTATAAAAATTATTTATTAAAATAATAAATTTTAGAGATATCGCTACAATTTTTTGTTTCATCGGTATCATAGTCAAATCCTACAGTCCCGAGGGGTAGAAAATGACCATAACTTTTTTCTACGAGTGGCAGGTTTCACATCCACCGGCAGATATTAGTACTATTATTTGAAGGTAAAAATTCAACTTTATTTGATGATTGCATTTATTATTATATTTGAATTGATTATGGGACTCATTAAATATTATCTTGTATTATGTTTTATTTTTTGATAATTAAAAAAAGGATAAGAGCAAAAAAAAGTATCTAACGACCATCTCGTCATTCCCTCACCGATGAAATCATAAGGCTTTGACTGCGCCTAGAACATTTCTCGAGAGAAGACCTAACTAGGCAAGTATAGTGTGACTAACTACCGAACTTTAATAAAAATTCCAAGACTATAACTCACAATCTCTAGATGAAGAGTAAGATCGATACCATCACTAAATCACCTACTCGGTGTGGTCTTGTATTATGTTTATCAAACGTTACAACAACTTTGTTCCTTTACTGCTCAACGTTGGAGACTCACTCTCTTATCTCTCTCAAAAGTGCCCATATTCTTCTGCATATGCTGGTACAGTAGTTCTTGATTCTGCCTTACTGATGACCTTGGCTCTCTCTCTCTCTCTCACACATAATTTTGAGGAGGAAGATTAGGAGTTAGGACACTGCCTTCGGCATCTTATTGATAATTATAACATGTTAATATTAAGTTATAATTTTTTTGAGGTATAAAATATTATTACGGAAAGTATGATCAATTCCAAAAATAGTGTAATCGATAATAAAAATTATAGTTTTTAAACTTTAAATTATAATTCGTAAAACAGAAATTATAATTATTTGAAAAATAATGTAATCGATCATATATATGCTGGTACAGTAGTACATGATTCTGGCACAATAGTCTTGAGTCTGCATATGCTGGTATAGTAGTACTTTGATTCGGCCCTGTGGTGGACCTTTGCTCTCTCTATCTCTCTCTCATATTTTTGAGGAGGAAGATTAGGTTAAGACAGTGCGTTCGATATCTTATCGATAGTTACAACTTGTTAACGTTTGAAGAGAAAGATTTGATTAGGACACCGCCTTCGCTATCCTATCGATAGTTACAACATGTTAACGTTTGAGGTGGAAGATTAGATATAGCTTAACATTTAAAATGTGTAATTTGACCTTAAAAAATGGCTAACACATTTCCCAATAATAGTTACTTTTATTTACGTAATTTTTTAGAATTAGACTACTGTCCCGTGGAAGTACTGTTCGAAATTGATTTGGAGCCTTTAATTTAGATTTGAATAATTTGTAACCACCGCTTGAAAAAAAAAGTGATAATAAGAAAAAATTAGAAGGCTTTGTACGTTTTATTAGATAAAAAACAAAAAGTATGGTAGCAAATCAAAATTTATCACTGATTTGTTCTAATAACCTTTAGTCTCGTCTTTTATAATAAGTAGAAAACTTATGAAACATAAAGCACAAAAAAATCCAGAATTAATCTTATAATTTTGATTTTAACTTTTTGTTGATACTTCATTTACTTATATTTAAAAAAAAAAAAAAACCCCTATAACACAAACATTGCAAAACATTTTTGTAGAAGACACTCATAAACTGTCTAATAGTCATAGTGCCCTAATAAATCATCAAGAAATAGGCTTAGAAATTCCAAGGTGTGAACTTTAATTAGCTATAATTATTTTGCTTTTGTATATTTCTTTGTGCCAGCTCCCATGCACACGCATGCTTAATCTAAAAAACATCATTAGGTCGGGTATATTAGGGACAATTATAGTACATAATTAAAAAAAACTATAGTGATCATCATTAGGTCGGGTTTATTAGCGACAATTATAGTACATAAATAAAAAATAAAAACTATAGTGACATGATTAAAATTGATTCTCTACACATGCAACCAATATACATACATATATATATATATATATATATATATATATGTATTATGAACCACCAAAAGCAAGACGCAATTTCAAAGACACACTTGATTAGTTCTTGCAATTTTGCCTAAACGTGTGTTCACACGATATGGTATATAAATTTGACATAACATAAGTAGATTAGAGTCTAAAATTTAGTTGTGAACCAAAGTGTTCTAATTTTGGATGCCTGGTTTGTGGGTTATATATAATGAATATTGGAATTCGTCATGTTTAATAAATATGTTAGGTTAAAAGTAAGTCAATCGAAGGAGGCCGACCTAGTCTATAAAGCTTCTACCTCTATGAAGTTTAGAGGAGGCTAAGGTCACATGTACACTGACTTATATACAATCAATCACATGCGAAGAGATTATTCCGGACAACAATGGTGGGTCTGGCTGCTCTGGACCAGGCTGGTTAAGAGTGTTCATGGAGTGGTGGACGACACAGTGATAACAAAGCTAGAAAAGGGGTGTCTATGATGATATTTTGATTTAGTAGAATTATATCATTGACTTTGTTTCAAGGTGTGACTTGTTAGTTGATCATGTAATGGTTTTCACATCTGCATTGCATTAATCGAAACGTGTCTAAGGGGTCCAATCTTTCTGATAAGATAGAGATGGCTTCAGAAGACCCACTGTTTGGTTTCTTAGTCCATACCAGATCTGCTGTAATCTGAGTCCTGAAAGACTTTTTGATTTCTTTCAACTACTTCCAAAAGTTCATACGTGGAAAGAGGATGAGAGCAACGTATTCTCGGTTGGAAGAATGGATACGAATACATAATATAAATACAATATAATATAATATGAATTTGATGATACAATTAAACTAAAAAAAGAGGATAAGAATACAGTCATAATATGTCTATAATAAAATATATTTTATTATTAAATATTATAATTCTTTATAATTCTTTAACAATAGTAAACAAAATTACGAATTTTATCTTGAAAAAAATATTATATCGTCTTATTATGACATATTCATGCAGTGAATATGACCAATTAAAATAATCAAAACCAATATTTAACAAATGAATTAGTTTTCAAATATTTGTTTCTAAGATTATATAGTAACTAAAGGGTTGTTTGGTTCGCATTTTTGTTTCGTATTTCACATTTTTGTTTCTCTTTTATATAAAATAAGTTATTTTGAAAACAAGTGAAAACAAGACTCAAAAACAAGAAATAAGAAAGAGATGTTCTCCAAAACAAGCAAAACCAAAACAAGCACGCGAGGGGCTAGGAGAGTTAATGAGATTTAGGCTTCGAGTCTTCTTAGTAGTAAAACACATCTTTTTTCGTTGAAATATAAAAACTCATTTTAGACAAACGTCATCTCCATTGCTGCTTTCTCTCGCCAGAAAGCCTCCATCACTGCTCTCTCTCCATCTCCATTTTCATTGTTGCTCTTTCTCCATCGTTGTCAGAAATCGCCATCTCCATCTTCATTGTTGTTCTCTCTCAACCTTCTTAGCATAAATTGAATCGCCAATAACCCTCCATCACTGCTTTCATCGCCATCGTGATTTCTGTGTGTGTGTGTGAGAGAGAGAGAAACAGAGAAGGAGAGAGATATTTTCTAGATTTGTGTCTCTAATTTGTGTGTTTGTGTGTGTGTGTGTGTGCGAGTGAGTTACTTTGGCATCCTAAAACCTCCCAAATATGTTTTTGTTTTCAGTGTTTACCACAAAACAAAACAAAACAAAACAAAAATTGTCTTTTAAAAACACTAAAACAAAAACGTGAACCAAACGATAGCTCATTTTTTTATACCATTTTGACATGTAATAATATATAATACTTAAAAAATACTCGTGTCGTCCAAATAAAATAGAATTTTGTTGATGTTTTTATTATATGTAAACTCGAAAATAGAAGTTATAGATTAAAATTAAAAAATGTACATCTTACTTCGTAGTTAGAAATATCCGTAAAGTATCCACATATTTTATTAATTATCAGATATGTATAATGTATATTTGATAGAAAAATGCTATTTGGATCTAAAATCTGACATAATTTACCGACTTAATGACGTGGCTTCATTAAAATCATTGAATTAACACTAAGTTTCAATGTTTGATGGAACTCACAGCCAATCCAAAAGTCAAAATGAATTCGATCAATAAATTAGGTCTCAATAACATTATTCTATTTGATAATGTAACCTTGAATATCGTATCTGATACGATATTCTCACATTCATATCAGATCTTGACAAAATATCCATGATTAATCAGATTGCTTCTCAGACATGGGCAGATCTTGCATGGGGCCAAGGTGGGCATGCACGCATCCACCCTAAGTTCTTTTTGAGAATTATTTACATGTATCGAGATATATAAATTTAAATATTATTCACATATATTTTGTACTGCTCACTCTATCACTTATAGCTTCCACATTATTTTATGATAGGCTGTGAGCTGTGGTTAATTTATAATTATGATATTTGAAATATATTTTACTTAATATCATATTGCAGTATAAAGAGTTGATATGATACGATAAAATGCAAAAATTGGCATTAACGCAAATCGGTGCTCCTGGTTGGAAGGAAAGGCAACCAAGAAAAGTCCAGATGAATTAATTACAAAATGTCTGAGCCCGGGTTCGAACCGGGGACCTCTAGTGTGTGAGACTAGCGTGATAACCGACTACACCACCCAGACATCTTTGGACAATTCTGCCAAGATTAGTTATATATAGCATCCTCCCTAGGGGTGGCAATTTTTGATACAACACAATAACTCAATACGAACACGACACGAATAAATGAGTTTTTGTTTGACTATTTTTTTATACGAACCCGTGTATGACACGACCCGTCAACACAAAGTGTTAATGGGTAGTGTTCGGGTTCAACCCGAATTGACCTGTCAACACGAAGTTTTTAACTTGAAGTAAATGGACATGACATTTTCATTGCATGTATGAGTTTTTATGTTCTGATGACTTGTTTTTCCATTATTTTTTATATTTAATTTGGTTACACAATGTACAATTAACATATTTAATTAGTATTATAGAAATAAAATATTAATTATTTTAACTGTTTATCAAGCACTAACATAATTATTGTATAAAAAAATATCATTACTCATTATTATTATAATTAAATTAATTTTTAATTTGTAGAAACAATATGAGAAAATATTCAATTAAGTGAAAACAAAATCTTAGAATTAAATTTTTTATTCAAAATTTATGTAGGTCAATATGAACACGACACGAAAATAAACAGGTCAACTCGACACGACGCGATTAGTTAAATGGGTTGGGTTAGAGTTGACAAATGTTCGACACGACACGAACCCGACACAACACGACTTGATTGTCACCCCTAATCCTCCCACCTAACTTCTCTCATCACTGAAATCAAGTATTTGAGTTGGGCTCCATTTTTTTTGTAAATGAGTTAAACTTAAAAAAAATATATATGTTTATTTAGAAAATGAATCTAAAAGACTCAACTTGTTTATATATAAAATAATCGAGTTACTCGAGTTCGAATTTGAATTCTTACTTTAACTCAGACTTGACTCATTTTTTTAAATGAGCTAAATTTGAACAAATTTTTAAACTTATTTATAAAAACAAACACACAAAACTTGTTATAAACAAAATCTCGTATCAAAACCTACTTTTCCATCCGCTGCAGATTTTTTTTTATCAGGCTAGTTCGGTGGATTTTTTCTGTTCTGTCATATATTCAGAGAGAAGGACAGTTTAGCCCAATACAGGGATAAAAATGCAGCCCAATATGTCAGGAGGGAGAGAGAGAGAGAGAGATTGAGAAGAGGAAAAAATTAGCACAAGTCCGAAGGTTGGATACAAATACAAGTTTGCAAGTTTTGAAAGAGATTCAAGTGTTTCTCGAAATTGAGATAATTTAGTCGGGCTAACTTAATCTAATTAATAGAGATAATTTAGTCGGGCTAACTTGAATCTAGTTTAAAAAATTAACATTTGGGTTGTGTATGGATTAAATATTTTCAACCCGAATTAAATTCGGATTAAGGTTTGGGGCTCACTGATTCAACTTGAGTCTGTACCAATTACTAAAAATCAAGTTTAACCTAAATTCAAGCTATCATAGTAAAATATAGGGTAAATTATACTTACACTCCTTGACTTTTGATTTTATTACATGAACACCCTCTCACGTTTGAAAAATTACATTGAGACCTCGCTACTTAGACAAAGTTAACGACCTTGATAAAAATACTATTTTGCCCCTCCATTTAACACAAACTCAAACTCAATACCTAACGTCTTCGTCATCAATATCTTCTCTCTGACTCTCTCTCACTTGCTTAATCTCTCTCTCTCTCTCTCTCACTCGTACCCTTAAGGTGAAATGACTCATATAAACTCGATTCAAATTAAAAAAATTGACTTGTTTATATCTAAAATAGTTAAATTATTCAGATTCAGTTCGAATTCGTTCGTTTAAAAAATGAGTTCAGTTTAAACGATTTTTAATACACATTTTTTAAAATGTTCTAATTTGCTGACATAATAATATAGTTTTATAAGAATCATAGGATTAACACCAAGTTCTAATATTTGATGAGGTCTATAGTGAATTCAAATATCACAGTTAATTAAGTCAACAAATTATATCAATAAATTATGATGATGCACAAATTAGCTTTGCACACTACCTGTAACTATCAGTAGTAAATACAGTAGTTAAAGTAGAGATAAAATATGAGAATTATAGTGGTCCGGTCAATGTGACCTACGTCCACTTCTAAATAGATAGGGTTGTTGGGTACTTTATTAGTTCAAGTATGTGTGGAGAGTAGAGAGTACCAGTTTAGAGAGAGAGAGAGGAGGTATGTGCTCAATTGAGTGTCATACGTCCCCTAAGTGTTGATGAGACTTACAATTTATAGTCGCCACCTAACAGATTGGGACAACTTACTAGCAACTAGATAACTATTGTGGTGAAACTGACGACTTCTTCTCAATGGGCGAGACAGCTGAGGTACTCTCTATGAGACTCGGTCATAGATGAGGTGAGAGCTAACTCTTTTTAAGATGGCGAGGAAAAGGCTCTTGGATAACCCTTACTCTAAAGTGGTTAGGAAAAAACTGAGTTAGGAGGAAATTCTTAGATAACCCTTACTTCAAAGTGGCTAGGAGGAAGCTCTTAGATTACACTTGATTGCTAGGTCCTTGAAGTTAGACTCTTTATAACATGAATTGAGCCTTTGGACTTAGCTCATCATATTAGATCTCCACAGCATTCGTCTTTTAAAAAACGAGTTGATCAAACTCAGGTCGGAAGTTGGAACTCATTGGTTCGACTCGATTACCACGTCTACCTAGAACTTACCCAAGCTCAGATGGTCCACGAACCTTCATCTGATGCCGCGGCATTAAAAGCTCTTCACTCTCACATTTAGAGCCGCCCCAATTTCCGAGTATTTCACTTCAGACAACACCCAAAAGAGAAACCTCCTAATCGAAGAAGATCGATCCATTCTCTCTCGAATAATCGTAATATGGTATCAAATTTAATTACAATATCTTTCAGTTTTCTATTGTTTTATGAGTTTTTGTTTTCGTCGGAATTTTAATTTTCGTTTCTGCTTTGTGTGTTTTTGAATTTGTCAAGGCTCAGTCTGTGAAGCCGATCTCCAGCCCAGTCCCGGATGCTTGGTACCCAACCCTAGCTGTCATCATGCTCGCCATCGGCCTTGTTGTCACCGCTTCATTTTTCATGTAAGCGATCTGATCCCTTTTCATTTCACACAACAATTGAACAAATAATAATTTCCCTAGACTGAATTACAAATCTTTTATATGCGATTTACGATATAGCTTGTGGTTAGATTTAGAATTGCGCTTTTTTCTTTACTGTTGTTGTAATTATTATTCTTAATGCTTGATTGTAGTATACTGGAAATGTAAGTTTTTTTTTTTTGCAAAAATAATTCATTTTTTTATGGGCTTTTGGGTCAAGAATTGCTCTTGCTCTGTGAATTTGGATTTGAGAATTGGTTTTGTAATTATTAATCTTTATGCTTTGTTGAAATATACTGGAAATGTATTTTTTTTGGAAAAAAAAATTATTTTTTTCCTGGGCTTTTCGGTCAAGAATTACTCTTGATCTGTGATTTTGGATTTGACAATTGGGGTTTTGGGCAGCTTCATTTTCCACCCTAAATCAAAGAAGAAGAAGAAGAATTTATTTGCCATGGGCATGTTGGTCGTGCATGGTGCATAGTGAGTATGGTCATTTGGCAGTTGGCACTTAGAGCAAGTGTGCTTGAGATTGTATTAAAGTTCATTGTGGTAAAAAAAAAATGTGGTATGGATTTTCTAATATGGTTTATACTTGATAGGGCTATGGAGATTATCCAAGGGGCCTCATTATTCTTGCTCTCTTTCGTGGAAATAGTTTAGGACTAGAAGAATAAGTGTAGTGTTCAGTTACGAATATAGCCAATGCAGTTGCTGGATCTAGGGCCTTATCTTATGTCAAGTGATTGATCATGTTTCTTTCTCAATCCCTGATCTGGTTTTCCTTGTCCTTGTAGTGCTTTGTTTGCTTTTGACTGGATTTTTATCATATCTTGCTAGTGCACCAATTGTTCCCTTGCGCATGACCAAACTATCTTAACAAATTTTGTATCTTCCCTTTTTGTTAATTGTTTATGTTTTGAATTTCTTAGTTCACATGTGAATCCCATAAAAATGCTTTCATAGCTGACATAAGTGTTTGAGCAGAATATCAACATATTATGAACTCATTGCCGTCACACAGATGTTGTAGTCGTTATATTCATGCCTTTTCTACATATATTTCTCTTATTCCTTCAAACTATAGAATTTGATTCCTAGACCTATTGATGTTTTGACTGTGGGCCTGCTGTATTGGTAATACGTCTGATTCCTGAATTATGTCATGATATTTCAAAGTTGGTTTGAGTAGAACTCATTAGATATGGGTTGTGTGCATTTTAAGTTATTGCTCTATATGGAACTTGTTATTTTTAAAACTTGCTAATGATCATAAAAGGTAGTTCCTTAGGCATTTCCATTTTGAAAATGCCAAAATATAGAAGTTGGTTCCTCATATATTTTCTTTCAATAGAATAAATAATTTTGTAGTTCAGGTTGTTTTAGTTGTTAGGTTTTACCCATCCTTTTTCTGTGGTATGGCTTTGTAACAATGGTAAATGTCTGTTGCAGCTATGAAGCTACCTCATCTAGGAGGCATCGCAGTCTTGCTAAGGAGCTCACAACAGGGGCAGTGGCATCTGTCTTCTTGGTACGTCCTTAGTACTGTATGCCTCTCATGCCATCTCATTTTAATTTTCTTTGTTGATGCTGAACTTTCATTTCTATGGTGTAGGGATTTGGATCCTTGTTCCTGCTCCTTGCTTCTGGCGTTTATGTTTAATTTCACATTGATGCGGGTCAGTCTCTGTCAAAACAAGATCTACGTGAAGGACGATAAATTTTGGCATCTGCAGTTAGAACTTCTTATGGATTTTAATTTGAGGACAGCATTTTTCAATTGCATTGCATGTTCTTTGTCTTGTGGAGGGGTAGAAATTTGATAAATTGCTGTTGGAAATCTTTCTAGACTTGCTTCTGGTTTACCAGACACCCACCCCAGACATTTTATGTTCGGCAAAACTAAAGAATTAGAGAAAAAAAAATTGAAGAAAAAGATTTGAACCAAAACTGAGTGATTTTCTGAATAGATCTAGAGCTATTGTCATGGGTTTTGGAGCAATCTACCGATCTCGGTTTGATATGATCTTGAAGTATAATCTTTCTAGATCAGGCCTAGTGTTTTCAACATTGATCAGTAATACTATTTTCATGCAATTCACCCACCAAATTAGTTGATTGAATTTATTGTTATTTGGATTGCGTAAGCTGATTGGATACTCCCTGGTAACAATACCAAAAAAGAGAAGAAAAAAGGAAATGAACTTAGCATTGTGACGGTAAACGTAGGTTCCTCTGTTAGATCAGTCTAGCATGATAATATCCAATAGAGTAAATGACAAAAATGGCCTTGAATTTTACGTATAACAAGCTGTTGCAATTTTTATAGGGGAAGGTTCTTCTCATCCCTTAAACCTCTTTTTTTACCCTATTTAATTATCTTTAAACTATTAAATTCATTCTATCTATACTCATCACATTAATTACTGAGTTCACCTTATTTATACTTATTTAATTAAATTATTAAATATATGTCAAAGAAATTGAAATAAAATTAGTAATTAAAGTAAAATTTCAATATTCTGAGGTGAGTTATGTTATTTCGAGGTATTTTGATATATTTTTACCAATGTCTTTGTAATATTTTGATGTGTTTTAAACTGTTTTTGTATATTTTGACTAATATTTTAAAAATAATTATTAATTTTTATTCGGTTTCTAAAATATTTCGTACCAAAATAATATATCGAAATAAAATTTTAATCTTTG
>CM042188.1:34803989-34815943 GCA_023539305.1 Ilex asprella | reverse complement strand
CATTTTGATTAAAAAAAGCTCACCACTTTAAGATTAAAAAAAAACAAGGGATTTTTTATCTATTATACTTAAAAATAGACTCCAACACTGTCAATCTAATGATCATAATATATTAAATCCCTAAATTATGTCTCAATATCATTGGTGAAAACAAAATTAATTGAGTCAAACAAGTTGGGTACTAAAATAAAAAAATCAAATCAAAAAGTTCATACCAAAGCTCTTAAAATTAGGAAACTAAAATTGATTCCTTAGAATATTATTATAATTTATTGAAATCTCATTTGATTAAAAAATTATAGAATATATAACAAAAAATGAGTAAAATGTAAAATTTGTAAGAAGATTAAAAATTATACAATATTACTTCTATTTGTGTCAAATAAATTATATAATTGATTATTAATGTATAGATGTTATTATATTAATTTTTTTTAAACAAACCCCTTTTATGTTTAATAAATTTTTAAGTATCAAATTCAATATAAAAAAATATAAATATATCATATTATTTTTATCTATTATACTTAAAGTATATTTATCCTATATTATATTTTGGTTCCGTCATTGTTATCAAAGATTTTCACTCTTCACTTCTCTAAATTAATCGATTAATTTACATTATATTATACCTTCAGACACAAGTTAACCTAGTAAATAATGGAATTACAAATCTCCTGGATTTGAATGTAATTTTTTCCTAAAAAGAAACCGAAGCGTGAAAAAATATACCCCCACAAAGTAGCGTGAACTGTACCTCTCAGCTACTCTTACTGGTTACTACCATTTTAGTCATTTTCTCACACCCGCTCCGACTCAAACGAGTCACACCACTCACTCTGGTAGGTCCAGTCCCACTCTAGTTTCTTGAAGGTTAACTTTGAAAACCCTTCAATGGAAGAACCTTCAACTCAGCCGAGAAAGCGAGGAAGGCCAAAGGGATCGACGAAAAGCAAAGAGGATAGAGAAATTGAGACGAAGATGAAAGACAGAGGTGGTGGCGGTGTCGATAGGAAGATCGCCGTCGACGAAAAGTACACGCAGTGGAAGTCTTTAGTTCCTGTTCTTTATGATTGGTTCTCTAATCACAACCTTGTTTGGCCTTCTCTCTCTTGCCGGTACTATTTTCACCTACTCTTTATACATCTATGGATGTGCGTGTCTATGTAAATGTGTCTTTGTTTGGGGGTTTTTGAAGCTGTTTTGCTACTTCAAAATTTCTAGATTGTCCGACTTATTCTTTAAAGCAGAAATGTGTCTGTGTGTGTTTCTGATTTGATGGATATCTGTGCTTGAATTTTTTGATTGATGTGAAAAAGGTAATTCTTAAATTCAATGTTGAGGATATCTAGTTGCTTTTCCACTTTTTAGGTCGAATTGATGGCGGATTGAGATTGTTCTTAATCAATTTATTTATGTTCTATGGGGTAGTTCGTTACATTTGATGTGATCAGCATAACTGCATAAGGTGTTGGTAGTTTCTGATTGATGTGGAAATGGGGCTTTTTGGTTTGGATTAAAGGCTGATTAATTGCAGTTCTACTTTAAATGGATCAATGTGCTTTTGATTGATGTGGGAAAAGAGAGTATTAAGTTTCAAATGAAGCTGATTATAGAGATTTTATTTTGAATTAGTTGATATGTTTGATGATGGACCGAGATTGCTGTGAACTTTTTGATATTTAGGTGGGGGCCACTGCTTGAGCAAGGGACTGTCAAGAATCGACAACGACTCTATCTATCTGAAAGGGTGAGTTGCTCATGTGTTGAATGATATGTTTGTTAATGGGTTTGCTTCAATAATTTGTCAAACTACTTAGTATGGAATATATTTTTGATGGTTAATAAATGAAGCCGTGGTTACCCTGATAGAAGTCGCTAAAGTGGTTGCGGTAGCTGCAGTTAATTTGTACTTGATGTGTAAGCAGTAGTAATATTTCAGTTTTCCTTGCTTTATATTTTTTGTTACTCTATTATTTTCATTTTTAGATTTAATAATGACCGATCATGTTATACCTGAGATCAATCATTTCTTTAATCATAAGTAGTTAAATAATGCTAGCTGTTTGAGCTTTTAGTTCTTCGACCTTTTTCTTTTTGGAATAATGCTAGTTCAAACATTCATATGTTCATCAAATGGGACACTACGTAATTGAGTTTCATTGGTCATGGCTTGCAATATCTTCGCCCTACCCACCAGCTAGACAGTGCAATGTTTTTGTGTTAAGTAAGGGTATGAATTTTGAAACCTTTTTTAGCAGAAAAAACTTGTTACATTAGATTCTTGAATGGAGGGTGATTTCTCATGCTTGTATATGCAAGTTTATGTCTGGAGACCCACTTTATTATGACCTCCTAAATAGACCTGTTGGCAGCTTGTAATGTTAACTCGCAGATGTCAATCAATATGCCTTGTATCTAACAAATACATTGACTTCTCTTATTTACCTTGTTTTTTCTGCTGTTTACCAGACTGATGACAGTGTTCCAAATACTCTGATTATTGCAAATTGTGACGTTGTTAAACCAAGGGTTGCAGCCAAAGATCATATAGCACATGTAATGTTGTTATACAATATATCTGCTTTTTTGTTCGACTTGATGTATTGGAGCTGCTCTGATTTCTTTATATTTAATTGCCTGATTTTCCAGTTCAATGAGGAAGCACGCTCCCCATTTGTGAAAAAGTATAAGACTATTATACACCCTGGAGAGGTATGTGGCACATAATTCCATAGATATAGAAAACACAAGAATGCATTCATGTGGTATTTACGTATTTCCTATTGCACCGTGCATATGTAGTGGGTATGCTTTGTTGGTAATAATCCATTTCCTCTCCCACAACCCCAGCTAAACGAATTCATATTTGCATTTCGTAAACGAAATTGTAACCATTTGTAGCTTTAACTGAACAAAATGCTACCGTCAGCACCTAATCATTCTACACCATGAAGGTCCCTTCATTGCTTCTTCACTTCTAATTACACTGCCACAAATTGTGATCTTGTTAGGTCTTATTATACTTCTTCACATTTACAGTTGAGTTTTTTTATCTTATGGATGTACTGATGGGTCAACTTCAATGTTTTGAAGGAAATGCTCTCTTATAGTGAATTTTGTTGTAGGTGAACAGAATCAGGGAACTTCCACAAAACAAAAACATTGTGGCAACACATACTGACTGCCCTGATGTAAGTGGTTATACTAAGGTTTCATGCTTTCTACTAAAAGGTTGAAAATCTTAGAATGTCTTACTCTCCTTTGATCTGCTTCAGTAACCTGGACAAGTTATCTTTAATTTGGTGATCATTCTATCAGGTTCTCATTTGGGATGTTGAAGCCCAACCTAATCGTCATGCTGTCCTTGGTGCTGCTGATTCTCGTCCAGATCTGGTGTGTACCTTTATGCTTTGCTCGTTTTTCATCTTGTATGTGCTCTCTCTCAATCACTCACACTAGCTATCCATATATCAATCTTATTTTTAATTGTTTATATTGTTGCTCAACATAGAGTATATATAGGATATTCAGTCAATGAACACATGAGAAAGGCCCAACCAACACCCTTAGCAACTCAAACCAGCAATTTGTAAGTGCTTACCTGTGAATTGCATGCATAATAGTCAGTATCTCTTCGTCACACAAGCAGCAATTTGCAGAAACCAGAAAATTTAGCACCACTGGCATTATATTAAAAATTTAGCAGACATTAATGACAAAAGGTGAATGGATTAGGCATTGATTCTGATTGGGATTCCTTTTTTGTGTCTCTTGCTGATGGAATATGCAACTGCATGGGCTTGTCTCTATGCGTGATTTTTCTTAATCAGGCAAAAGGTTGTTTGTCAAATTAGACTGGGCAGTGAAGATTCAAAAGAAAAAAAAGAAAGTAGGTATAACCTCAGAGGAAGTGATGCTTTTTTCGACAATAAATTTTCATTCCATATAAATGTTCTTCTAGTTGGTTTTTCCCCATCTCCTTTTAGTACATGCCTAGGCACTATACGGTTCAGAGATTTTTTAGATTGCCTCTGCATCTGGCTTGCAGTGATGATTTTCTATGCTAAGAAATTGATCGTCAAGATAGTTTCTTTCACTGACTTTGAATTTTTGTGTGGAACATAAAGTGTCCCTGTTAGGAAGGGCATAGTTTTGTGCATTCTCAGATTGCTGCTGCATCTGGCTTTATATAGTCTTTGATACAAGCTGTTCAAAATCTGAATATCAGATGGTTTGGTACTTTTCTCAATTAAGTTGCAAGGAAACACAAGCACAGATTGATGGCATGGCATTCAAGAATTAATCACGATAAAGGAACTTGGCGGGCTTGCTGTGACAGTTAAGAATATGATGCTGTTAAAAGTGAATCTCTGAGTAGGATTCCTGGTAAATGCAGGAACACCAACTAGGGATTACACATATAGTTTAACCATAAAAATCATCTTCTAGTTACATGATCCCCTGAAGGTTTTTTCTCTCTTCCTGCAACCCCCTTCCACCGTGTGCAAAGGGGAAAAGTTTATGGTTAGATTGATGCACTATCTGCACTTATCTAAGAATACTTACTGGGGATCAAATTGATCTGTTTTTAAGAGCATTCACTTTGCCACGACTTCAAGTTGTGCACCTCTTCTCAAGGTATTTATACGCTAATGCTACAGTTCCCTTTTACTCAGGTATTAACTGGACATCAAGATAATGCAGAATTTGCACTTGCAATGTGCCCAACTGAACCCTTTGTGCTCTCTGGAGGTTGTATAATTTTTGTCTGTTTTGGTTTATGTTTTTCTCTCATTTGAACTCTCAAATTGTTCAAGTTATTACCATCTAGTTATTTGGTTGAAACTGAATTTGTAAGATGGCTTCCTGTATACTAAAGTTTTTTGATTAAAATTTTCATGTAATTAGTATATGTATGCCTTTTTGCCTTAAGGATTCAGAATTTTACAAATGCTGTCATCTTCTTTACAATTTGTACTTTTAGTGAAATATAAGTCACTTTCTGTTCTGGGATGTCCCAAACAATTGAGTTTTTACTCAAAAAATCTGTACAGCGTATTTTGAAATAGTCCAAACTCCAAAGTCTACCCCAGTTTTTCATTTTCAGATTTGGTTGGTAAGTTGATTAAAGGTGAAAATTTAAATCTAGTAGTGGGGTGACTTTGGAAACTTAAGTTTTAATCATATAAAATAAGTTCTCTTCCAAAGTTAGGATACCCATAGGGTCTCTATTTCTAGAAGTAGGGACTTTGGCGTTCTGTTAATGGTAAACTCTCTGTGAGGTCTGAATTGTCAGTGGCCTTTGATGATCTCTACCAATTATTTTTTGATTTACTGTTTTAAGATGGGATCAAGTTAGTTGATTACTTTTCTAATAAGTAATGAAACTTTCCTTTGACAGGGAGGGACAAGTCTGTGGTGTTTTGGAGTATTCATGATCATATGTCAACATTGACTTCAGATGCATCCAAGTCTGCGGGTTCTGCTGGATCAATAATTAAATCTACTGATAACCCATCTATTGGACCACGTGGAATCTTCCAAGGGCATGAGGATACAGTTGAAGATGTGCAGTTTTGTCCATCTAGGTAACTTCCTTTTCCTGGTCCATCTTCTATCTTTGTTGTCCCTCGTTTATTCTGAGTAACATGCTTTTCAGGATGTTAGCCATGACCTCTCTTCCTTGGTTTGTATCATTAAATACAAATTTTTCGAATCTGTACCTAAAGTACGTCCATCTAGATATTCCATGATGCAGTTTGTTATACTTATCCTGATCTTTTTTATTTTCCTTCCACGGTATGCATTTTTCTTGAGATTTTCAGAGTGGCCTTTCAATTCTGATGTTGTTTATAACTTTGATGTAGTGCACAGGAGTTTTGTAGCGTTGGTGATGATTCTTGCCTCATACTCTGGGATGCACGAGTTGGCTCAAGCCCTGTTGTCAAGGTTTAGACTTTGGATGCATCCTATTGCAATTGCTTTCACTAAGCTATTGCAATTGTTTTATACTTTGTGACTTCTGCTTTTTTGGATAATGGACATGATTACATCCTCCAGAATACATAATACTTTGAGGCCTTGAGGGTAGCTCACAATAAAGCTGTAAACATGATCTCTGATGCCTCCTTGACAAAAAGTTTTTTTTTTTTCACTTGTTGCAAACTGCTTGAGTGGCAATATGTTTAAGAAGGGATGTGAATCTGTATATGTGCGGAATCAAATGTGAATGTCTTGGGAGGTGATGCCAAACAAATGTCCTGTCTCTTGGAGATGACCATAGAATATACAATTATAGGATTGGATATGAAGAGGACTAAACAATATATTTGTGTGACTGTAACTGGTTTACATTCTTTGGACAATTAGTTGATTTTGTTACCATTTTTTTTTGTGGTGGTGATGTTTTGGTTGGGGCGGGGGGAGATGTAAGTACTTTGGATAGTTTGCCTACATATGATTTTCCCATCTTTGTTCCAGTTTTATTCCTATTGGCTGATCTGATATGCTTGACATTGGTTTGTCTATGTTAAGAGTATTCAGGTTGAATGTGTAAATTGTCAATAGTGTTAGGATAGTATGTGTAATTCTTAGTATTGTAAGTTAACTATAAATACAATGATATATGTGAACTAGGTTAAGCTTTTGACCTGGTTGTTCCTCTCCAATATATTTATGTTAATCCTCCACACTTAACATGGTATCAGAGCATGGTTACAATCCTAAATGTATTTGTTGAATATATTTGTCTTCTGTTGTGTTGGCGTTACTGCTGCTCGTTGAAGCTCCAGTGGTGGTGTGGTTGTCGGAGTTACAGTGGTGGTGTTGTGCTGACCATCGTGGTCACGTCTGGTGGTGGTGGTAGTCGACTGTCGAAGTGGTTGTTCACCGAGTTTTGCTTCGGTGGTGTAGTCGACTGTGGTCGACGTTGTTGGCGGTGTAGCTGTGGTGGCCTGTCGCTCGTTGTGGTGGTGGAGGCGCAGTTGTTGCCGTCGTTTGGTGGTTGCGGTGGTGGTGAGGCGCAGCCGAGGATTAGGGTTTCAGTGAACCCCAATCGAAGAAGAAGAACAGGAGCAGGAGCTCCACGGGTTAGATCCGATCGGGTCAAGCCTTTTTTTAAAGCAAAACCAGTTCGGTTCAGCGGTCCAGAGAGCCAAACCGGTCCGGTTCAGTAGTCCAGAGAGCTAAACCGGTCCGGTTCAGAGGTCCAGAGAGCCAAACCGGTCCGGTTATGCGGTCCAGTCCCTACTTCCAACCCGGTTCAGTGGTCCAGCCCCATTTTTGACCCCGGTTCAGTAGTTCAGCCCCCATTTTTGACCCGGTTCAGTGGTCCAGCCCCAATTTTGACCCGGTTCAGTGGTCCAGGGGGCTCATTCGGTCCGGTTCAGTATTTTAGCAGCCTTATTTCGTCCATTGTTGCACTATTATGGACCCCAGGCAAGATATCGGGTCCCTTACTCCATCTTTGCCACCCACCTCTACTTCTCCGACTATTATCAATGGTCCCATGACCTCTGTTAAACTCAATGGGACCAACTATACTTTATGGTCCCGCTCCGCTCAAGTTTTTCTTCGAGGCAAAGGTTTTAAAAAGTATTTGGTGAACCCGAAACCCAAGGAAGATACTCCTAGGTATGACCAGTGGGAACAAGAGGACGCTCAAATTATTTCTTTATTATTGAATAGCATTGAGCCTAGTATTAGTTCTACATTACTCTATCTTGACACTGCCAAGGAGATATGGGATCACTTGGCCACTATGTATTCTGGTACCGGTAATTTTACTCGAGCTTATGAGGTGTGCAAGGAGTATTTCCGGCTGGAACAGAGTACTCTGAGTGTTGAGGATTATTACTCTCAAGTTCGGGGAGTTTGTGAGGAAATGAAGACCTACCACCCGTTTACTACTGATGCAGCAGTTTGGCAAAAACAACATGAGGACATGAATGTTGTGGTAGGACTGAAACCTGAATATGAGGCTATTCGTTCTCAGATCTTGGGCGGTTCCAGTCTTCCCTCACTACTTGAGGTTTTCTCTCGCGTACAACTTGCTACTTTATCTCATTCAGGCATCAATCAGGGTGTCCCCACTGATCGCTCAGCCCTTGTGGTTCTTAGTAGTCATAGTGATGTTGGTCGTGGTGGTCATGGTGGCCGTGGTGGTCGTAGTGGAGGTCGTACGGGTGGTCGTAGTGGATCTCGTTCCTGTACTCATTGTGGCCGTGGAGGGCACTCTATTGACTTCTGTTGGGATCTACATGGAAAACCTTCTAGTGTTGCGAATTAGGCTACCTATCAGGATGACACCTCTGTTGTTGCTTCCATACCTCGGTCGGTTCCACCAGACACCGGATCGGTTACTATTACACGAGAGGAGTATGTTCAGTTCCTGTCCCAGCAACAGGCTACCCCATCTCCTTCCACTGTTACTTTTGCCCAGTCAGGTATTGCTTCCACTTGTTTACTGTCCTCCACTCGCAGTTTTTGGATCATAGACTCTGGCGCTTCTGACCACATGACTGGTGCGTCCGATATTTTTTTTACTTATCAGTCTGTTACTTCCACACATAATGTTACTCTTGCTAATGGTACTTATTCTAAAGTTTCAAGTATAGGGACTACTCATTTGAGTCCTGATGTGTCCCTATCTTCTGTGTTATTTGTTCTTCAGTTTTTCTTTAGTTTATTTTCCATTAGTAAGATTACACGTTCTCTCAATTGTTCTGTAATATTTTATCCCTCTTATTGTGTCTTTCAGGATCTCAAGACGAAGAGGAAGATTGATACGGGGCATGAAGCTGGTGGTTTATATTACTTTGATTTTGCTTTCCCTACTCGGGCCCTGCAGACCTCGTTGTCTCCTTTTGAATGGCATTGTCGTCTTAGACACCCTTCTCTCCAGAATCTAAAGCGCCAAGTTTCAAGTCTGAGTTTTGTGTCGTTTTTGTCTTGTGAAGTTTGTCAACTTAGTAAGCATCACCGTGCGTCATTTCAGTCTAGAGTCCACAGTCGTGTGTCTAGTCCTTTTGAGTTGATACACTCTGATGTATGGGGTCTAATCAAGAATATTTTATTTAATAAATATCCTTATTTTGTGTCCTTTGTGGATGACTATTCTCGTGTGACTTGGTTGTTTTTGATGCGAGCTCGGTCTAAATTATTCTCTATATTCGAGACCTTCCGTAAGGAAATAAAAACTCAATATGGTTGTCGTATACGTATTTTACGTTCTGATAATGCTTGGAAATATGAATCTGATCATTTTTCAGCTTATCTTAGTAAAACTGACATTATACATCAGACTTCATGTGCTTACACATCTCAACAGAACGGTGTTGCTGAACGCAAAAACCGTCATTTGTTGAAAGTTATCCGTGCCCTGTTATTCCAGATGAATATTCCCCGGTATTTTTGGAGTGATGCCGTTCTTACTGCTTGTCACCTTATTAATCGTTTGCCATCCTCTGTGTTAAATGGACAGAGTCCATACTCCGTCATGTTTCCTGATAAGCCCTTATTTTCCCTCACAGCTAGGATTTTTGGATGTGTTTGTTATGTTCACAATTTGGGTTCTGGGTTTGATAAACTTGATCCTCGAGCTATCAAATGTGTATTTCTTAGTTATTCTCGTACACAGAAGGGGTATCGTTGCTACAGTCCCTCTCTGCGACGATACTTTACTAGTGCCAATGTCACATTTGAGGAATCTGTTTCATATTTTTCAGCACCTTCTCAGCCTTTGGATTTTTACTTTGGGTCATCTCTTGTACCACCATCTCTTCCATCATCTTCAGATATTCCGCTGTCCACTGTGTCACCATCTACTTTACCTCTTCGTGTATACTCCCGCCGTCCTCGACTATCGAATGAGGTGCCCGTATCGTCTTCCTCACCGTCTGCTGATCTTGGTCCATCAGGTAATTTAGACTCTCTACCTATTGTTCTTCGCAAAGGTACTCGTTCGTGTGTTACTAATCATCCCATTGCTCATTTTGTTTCATATGATGCCTTGTCTCCTGTCTTCTCTTGCTTTACCTCTCAATTATCTACTATATCTATTCTTAAGCGTTTACAAGATGCATTATCTGACTCTAGTTGGAAGAAAGCTATGGAGGATGAGATGGATGCCTTACATTCTAATAGAACTTGGGATCTCGTTCCTTTACCTCCTGGTAAACGAACTGTTGGTTGTTGCTGGGTATACACTGTTAAATTTCTTCCAGATGGTTCTGTGGAGAGCCTCAAAGCCCGACTAGTTGCAAAAGGCTTTACTCAGACCTATGATGTTGATTATGAAGAGACTTTCTCTCCTGTTGCCAAAATTTCTTCTGTTCGTTTTTTGATTTCTTTGGCTGCTAATCTTGGTTGGCCCTTGTTTCAGTTAGACGTCAAGAATGCCTTCCTACATGGTGACTTGGTTGAAGAGGTATACATGGAGCAGCCACCTGGGTTTACTGCTCAGGGGGAGTATGATAAGAGTGTATGTCGGTTAAAGAAATCTCTATATGGTTTGAAGCAGTCACCGAGGGCCTGGTTTGGCAAATTTTCAGATGCAGTTTTAGAGTTTGGTCTTCTTCGATGTCAGATAGATCACTCTGTGTTTCATAGACAGACAGATGCTGGATATGTTCAATTGGTGGTCTATGTAGATGATATTGTGATTACTGGAAATGATTCTGAAGGGATTGTCAAGTTAAAAATATTTTTACAGGATCGATTTCATACTAAGGACTTGGGAAAGCTCAGGTATTTCTTGGGTATTGAAGTGGCTCGATCTAAACAGGGTATTTGCTTATCCCAGAGGAAATATGTACTTAACATGCTAGAGGAAGCGGATTTGCTGGGTGGCAGACCTATTGATGTCCCTATGAATCCGAATCAGAAACTTTTGATGGATGATGGTGCACTCTTTGAGAATTCGGGTCGGTATCGCAGATTGGTTGGGAAGCTCAATTATCTCACTATTACTCGATTGGATATTTCCTATGCAGTCAGTATAGTAAGTCAGTTCATGGGGTGTCCTAGAGTCCCACATTGGGAGGCAGTTACTCGTATTCTGCGATATCTCAAACGTGCTCCTGGACTTGGACTGTTATATCGAGCTAATGGACATCTTAGAGTGGAAGGTTTCTCAGATGCTGATTGGGTTGGCTCTCCGTCTGATCGGAGATCAACCACTGGTTATTGTACTTTCTTAAGAGGTAACGTTGTCTCATGTAAAAGTAAGAAATAATCTGTGGTAGCAAGATCCAATGCTGAGGTTGAGTATAGGGCAATGGCGCATACGACGAGTGAGTTGACTTGGCTACTACACTTCCTCCAGGAAATTGGGTTTCCAGTTCAACTTCTTCTACAGTTGTTCTGTGATAACCAAACAGCTATCCATATCGCTGCCAATCCGGTGTTTCACGAGAGAACCAAACATATTGAAGTTGATTGTCATTTTATTCGGGATAAGATAGTAGCTGGGGGAGATTACGACTCCATTTGTAAAATCTGAAGACCAGCTTGCAGATATGTTTACCAAAGCGTTGAGTCGTTCACGTCTTACGGCGATTTATTTTAAGCTTGGATTATATGATATATATAGTCCAGCTTGAGGGGGAGTGTTAAGAGTATTCGGGTTGAATGTGTAAATTGTCAATAGTGTTAGGGTAGTATGTGTAATTCTTAGTATTGTAAGTTAACTATAAATACAATGATATATGTGAACTAGGTTAAGCTTTTGACCTGGTTGTTCCTCTCCAATATACTTATGTTAATCCTCCACACTTAACAGTTTATAATTCGGTGGGAGGCTATGTTTTGGTGTAATATCTTTCCTGTTATCCACAAAAGAATATAGGATTTGTTGGTTGGATATGAAGATGACTCACATTGTGCGTGACTCTTAAACTGGATTTACATTCTTTCCATCATTGTTCTATATTCTATTTTTTTCTTCTTTTTTT
>CM042188.1:34758599-34775105 GCA_023539305.1 Ilex asprella | reverse complement strand
CCAAGTACAACGGGTATGGTCATCTATAAATGTCACATAATATCGAGCACCTGACAGAGCAGTAACAGGAGAGGGCCCCCAAATGTCAGAGTGTATTAGGTCAAATGGCTTGGGTGACTGATGCATGCGAGGAATATAACTGGTCCTAACATGTTTCGATAGAGAATATATAACACAGTCAAATTTACCATCAACACCAGCATTGTTCAAAGCAGGAAACAACATACATAAATATTTAAAATTTGTATGTCCAAAACGGTCATGCCACAACTTAACAGTTTGTGACGAAAAATCATAACGACAAGTACTAGGTAAAATACTAGCATGCAAGCTAGGAATAGATAAAGACAAAACAGGTGCAGGTAATGTATGTGGAGGTGGTGTAAGTGGAGGAACTGGGGGTGAATCGCCTAGATAATACAATCCATCTCTCTCATGTCCCCTGATAATAATCCTCTTGGTACTCAGGTCCTACAAATAACACGAATCAAATAAGAACATAACTGCACAGTGAAAATCTTTGGCTAACTGATGTACGGATAATAGATTCATGGCCAACTTTGGCGCATGAAAAATTGAATGTAATGTAAAGCCATCTGGGAGACGGACTGTACCCCTACTAACAATAGGGGCATGTGTCCCATCTGCTAGCTGAACCTGTGTATGTAACTGCTCATCGAAAGTGGTGAAGTGACGGGCCTCACCTGTCATATGACCGTTCGCACCCGAGTCCAACATCCAAAGAGTAGACGGACTGGTGCGAGCATGAAAGGCACGGGATATACCTGTAGTAGTGGCAGTAGCAGAAGTCGGACCCTGAGAAGTGAGGGTAGACATAAGTATATCCAATCGGGAAGTGATAGCATCCATATCACTCTGCCAAGGTGGAACAGTAAGAGCAGCAGTAGCAGGAGCAATAGGTGGTGCTACCTCAGCAATAGCAGCAGTATGACCGCGAGGAGGTGGCTTAAGCTCCGGATGGAGCTTCCAACAAGAAGCCCTGAGATGTCCTGGTCGACCACAATAATCACACTGACGAGTATCCCCCTGTCTACGCTGATCTGGGACACCCTTACGGCGATGGTCTGAGCGCTGTCCACCCCTCACTGAGGATCCTGAACGAGATCTTGCAGCAGCTGCAAGGGCCATCTGGTCAGCTGGAGGAGTCAAGGCCGTAACTGAAAGTGATGCAATACGGACGCGGCGCTCATGTTGCTCAATCATTGCATACACCTCATAAAGAGACGGAAGCTTCATCATCGACAAAATTTGTGAACGAGGGCCCTCAAACTCATCACGAAGTCCCATAAGGAACTTGTGAATTCTATCCTCTTCCTCTCGAGTATGCAAGAATGCTGCTCCCTCAGGCTCTATCTTCGGAATAGCTGCAAGAGGACGTAGTGTCTTATACTCAAGCCAGCGTTGGATCAAATACCCATAATAATCCTGAATGGTCAGATCTCCCTGTCGAGCATATGAGAGCTCCTGAGAAAGCTCATAAACACGAACTCCCCGTCCGGACTGGGAATACATCTCTGATAATGCGCTCCATAACTTCGGAACAGAGCTATGAAACTGGTGAATCCTACAAACAGATGGCTCCATCTAGCCAAATAACCATCCAAGAATGGCGCAGTTCTCAGAAAACCATGCAGAATATTCGGGGTCGTCATCAGCTGGCTTTGGGTTAGATCCCGTCAGCCAACCAAGCTTCCCCATTCGGCCTAAGAAAAGTTGGAATGAGCGAGACCACTCAGCAAAGTTACGGCCATTCAACAACTGTGTCGTAACTTTCTGAGAGATCATGCCCGGTAGGACTGGTAATGCAGTTGTGCTAGTAGGTACTGTATACTGGTCAAGCATAAACGGGGAAGTACCAATAGATGTCTCAATAGTAGATGTGTCAGCAGTAGGGGTCTCAATTCCCTCAGAAGTAGCCATATCAACAACAATACTAGGGCACCCGTGACAGAAGAATAACTCTAAAATAAATAGAGGGATAATTTGGTTAGGGTTATGGTTAGGGTTTGGCTCTGATACCAACTTGAGATAGATATAAGTGAAAGGGATACAAATTAAGTGTAGAGCCCCTGTATATATAGCCAAATAATAAAGATACAATAAGGATAGAAAGGTAAAAACAAAGATAAAATAAAACCCTAATAGATTTATTAGGAAATCCCTAATAAACTAGACTATATCTCCAACAGGTAATAATAGTGGCCATGTTGTTTCAACCCCCCCCCTCTTTTCTCTCCTGTAAAATATTCGTTCAGACAGGTGCCTGAATTTGGGGTTGCAGTTTTTATACGTGGATAGGTTGTGTATTGAACATTGTGAGGAGGCTAGGGATCCCTAATTGCTGTAATGTCTTAGTCTTTTTGGTTGATATTGGCCAAAAGAAAAGAGCAGGATGTACTAAGATAAAAACAAAAGAATTTTGTTTGATAAATGAGAGGATTGATCAAGATGTAGTTGAACGTGTTCATCCGTGTGCAACATGGTGATTATATTGTATGTGGATAAATTTCTGCTGACTTTTTAGGTTCTCCAACTACAATCATTTATACCCAAAGATTAACTTCTTCATAGATTTAATTGCATCAGTTAAACGTAGCAATTTTTTTAATTTGTGTAAATATTTATGGAGGTGCTAATTTACTTTTTGGCAAGGATCCAGATCAAGAGCCTGAGAGCAGCTTATAGGAAGATATTCATGCCCACTTATGCAAATTCTGGGGGTATTGAAGACCGTCTTGCTGAAGTGGTATTATATTGAGTTTTTTGTGTTTTCCCAATTCTGTCTGCTAAAAATTGAACAACATCAACAACACATGCATTGATTTTTCAGGAACAGCATGAAGAATTCGCTCATGTTCCTGTTGTGCATTCCATGGTAGTATCTGTACGTGATTCTTTTGCAGCAAATCGTCGTGGAATTTGCAAGTTCTGAGCTTCGAATGGTTCTTAATTGTGTGCCAAATTAAGTTTCTGCATTTCTATTTTTGCATTGCAAGATATTCATTACTGTGTACAACATGTTACCATGTGACTTTGGTGCTGATTATAACCACACTTGATCAAAACAGGGGGATATAATTTCTGAGGTCTAAGGTTTTCTGTGCAATAGTGATTGCAAATTAAGTTGACATATGCTGTATATATTGTTGCATAGTTGCTACTTGCTACTTTTAACTGGTGGTTTTCAAATGCTTCTTTTGCAGATTCTATGCAAACAAGCCAGTGTATACATGTGTGGTATTGTTAATGTTCTGGGCTGCTTATCGCTTGTATAATGTGAATGTTAACTTATACTATTCTGGAAAATTCATGAATTGGCTAAAAAAATTTCAATATCTAGTAGCTTTCAACCTATTTTATAACAAGACAAGATTATAATTTGGGCTCTTCGAAAGCTCCGTGTTATTTAAGATTTTGGCTTTGGTGTACATACTGATTGCATGACTAATTCATTTTTATAATGTTATTGCTGTTGTAGGATCAGTATTTGAAGCTGATCGGCTGAGTATGGTGGCATTTTTCCGAATCTTATGTCATTTGCAAATGCTTTCCTTAGTGTGAATATTCTACTTCTATTTGACTAAAGTTATCCATTTTAGTAAGTATTTCTTTGTGTCCACAATGACTTAAAATATGTGAATACAATCGAGTTGCAAACATGATGGTAGTTGGTGACTAGACTGGCAATTCCCGATGTGACCTATCAATCCACACACAAAATCGACTTGAAATCAGGTGTATGAGTTCGGTTTAAAACCGGTTCGGATCGTGGTTGCGTTGATTCCCTTACATTTGGTTAATGAATGAGTCAACACAAATCCGTCTAAACATGACACTAATTGTTGTGATTTACATACACACTAAACATGACACTAATTTTTGTGATTTACATACACACAAGACGAATATAATCTCACACAATTGTAAATAGTATGAGTTGAAGGAATTTTGGTAATGGAACAAGTTCAGCAAAACACAATCACATTCCAACAATAGTGGCTTAATCAATGAGAATCTCCATGTTGTACGGCATTATTGGTTCGTGTACTTCAAAAGATGTAAAAATTTGATTCCTTAAAAATCAGTGGTAATTGGTTCAACAATCAAGATGCATGATGATCACATAAAGCCACAAGCTTTTCTTTCAAAAGTTGCTGCTTTTCGTAGTGTATTTGGATAAAAGGTGAGAAATTTTGATTTATATTCAATCAATTTCCCTACCATAATTTTGTATACTTTTGGTGGGTTTTGTATGTGTTTATTTCTTTATTGTAGTGAATGGTGATGAGTTTGATGGGAAGCTGCAAATGTCATTAAGGCAAAATAAAATATGAATAATGATATTCATATCCTATTTATTAACTCAATTTGTTGACTTAATCATTATAGCTATTGGACTGAGTGTAAATTCATCTAGCATGGGAGCTTATTGCTAATCTAATAAGCATTGAATTAGATCAATAAATTATATCAACATATTAAATCTAAGTATCATTACTTAGAATCAGTTATTTTTTTTATTTGTTAACTTGAAAGTATCCGTGTCTCTTAAAGCATTGAGTTAATTCTTCCACGCATTTATAATCTCTCTTTAAGTTGTCGTTATTACACCTACTTTGGTCGAAACTTCATTCATAGTTTAAAATATTGGCCACTACCAATATGAGTTGGTTGAGTCGTATTTGACTTAATACCTTCTGAGATTATACCATTACATGATATATGTATAAAACCTGAGTCTTGCACGACTCGGTCGAATCATTTGAGCTGTATTCGAGTTACGAGTTGCTGAGTTATCGTCACCAAATTGGGTCATACGGTTCTGTAACGCCGCGATATGACCTGAATCTTTCGTCTTTTTCAACATTTTCTCACTTGATATCATGACCGATGTATCTCAGAGTTCTACGAGTTGATGACTGATATCACAATTTTGAGCTATCACTTTTTCCTCGTAATCTCCATAAATTGCAAAGATTTTCACATATCCTAAAACTTGATTGAATGTTCACATATAAAAATTATAGAATCCTTATCATGAGTTCTATAATGTCATAGACTAACATAAGTGGCCAGTATATGCAATGACAATCTTTCACTATATCTAACCTGGTAGAAGTCTAGTGAAAAGATAGATCATACTCTTATATTCTAATATCTCAACTTGAGGCATGTTTGGGTAGAGCAATTGGCTCCATTTTGTTAAAAAAAATTCTTCTCTTCTTCCTAATTATCTAAAGATTCCATTCTATTATAATGCCAAATGGGTCTAAAAGAAATGCACATTAAAAAATTATTCAACTTTGGTTGAACCAACTGTAATAATAAGCACTAATGGCTAATCCTTAACAAGCTCTTGAAGAAAGATACCTATTCAATATGTTAATATCTTCTTTTATTCAGTCCAGCAATATGTTAGTGCTAATGGGAAAAGTCATTGGCTATCAAAAATATAAAAGACCTAAAGGTGAGGTTTCAAACAGTTTCAAATACAATTTCTTGTCCTTTTTTCTCCCCTGCACAATATGTTTTGATGTGTGTGTATATATATATGAATTTAAGAGTAGATAACAATTTGTAATTGGTATGATCTGACTCTTGGCACCCGAAATCGCGAAATCAAGCTAGAAGGTACTGGTCATGAACCTAAATCAACCACTAATCTAAATTTTATGATCAAATTGATGGTCACCTAGACTGTATGTTTGGTCTTTTGTCTATATATACTAAGCTTCCTTAGTTTGAAAAAAGGTTTGAGGGAATTTTGTGTTTTCTTCAAAATGTTCATTGACCCATCATAAGGAGTGTAATTTCCCTTATCTTTGGTGGAACTAACTGAGAAATTCATGCATTCATAACCAATCTCATTCCTTTTCTTAAATCACCTCCATAAGTCCTGATCTGGGATGTGATGTTATTGAATTTCCAATGAAACGTGTTGTGGTTGATCAACATCAACTTTAAAAGGTCACATCTTGTATAAGACCTCTTCTTCCTTCTCTCAAATCATCTAACAACCTCCTTCAATCCATTGGACGATCATATCCCCACCCCCCCTTCTCTCTTGTTGGGATTGAATTCAAACTAGGGTTGTTAATCAAGTCGAGCTTGAACACTATTTTAGGCTCGCTTATGAGTAAATAGTTAAAAGAGTCAGCTCGTTTATGTGTAAATTGGGCTCAACAAAGGCTCAACAAGGGCTCGATTTACACCCCTATTTCAAATCCACAGACAAATACACATAATCGAAGAACATAAAACAAAGAAAAAATAATAAAGAACAAGACACACAAATTTTACGTGGTTTGACAATTTGCCTACAACTACGAAGCTGCAGAGATTTCACTATTGAGAGGGAGAGTTACAAAGAGCGGCTACAATACACTCACAAACCCTAATCACTAAACCAACGGTTTTTATATGTCTTGTATACCGGACCACAAAACAGGCCCAAATTTTTTTTCCCAGGGCTGTTGCCCTCGGACCCCCACGAGACTTATCCATGAGCGCTATAGTTTGGGCCTATTGCTCCAAACCTCCGCTCCATGGACTAAGCCTCAAAAAAATTTTCATTAAAAATCGCGTAACATTATTTCGGATCGAGTCACCATCCGGATCAACACAAAAAAAAACTAGTCTCCACAAAAAGCCCAACATGTCTCCCCACATGAACACGATTCAAGCATATGATTGGAGACAGACTTTGGGCACTGAGGAAGTATTGTATATACTGTTTTGTACAACTAGGCTAAGTGCTATATTGGTACTCCAGTAAAAGATTGTGTGTATATTTCTACTTTAGTACTGAAAAGGCAACTTTCTTTTAACATGAATAATAAGTACAAAGAGTAGACTAATCTGTCTGATAATTCGTATGATTCTGCCTTAATTGGTGATAATGCGCGATCATGAATTGATGATCATGGTGATAGGAGGTTTTGGAATGCTTGAGAGAGTAACACTTGTATGGTAGTAGATGTTTGTGTATTATAATACATGCAGTTCATGAATGAAGGTATATTCCAAATGTCGCCATTGGCACTACAATGGGAAAATAAAGACATCCATAGTAAGCTCTTCATTTTCCTTCCCGTCTTATGTGGATAGAGAGAGAGAGAGAGTTATTGTTTTCTTAGGTAAGAACCCAAGTTGGAAGAATATCCAACCAAAAATAAAGTCCATCCAATCATCTGCTCTAGGTGTGCTTCCATTTTCATAAAGCCCACCTCAAGAAATACCTGCAAAACATTGGGGTTAATACTCTCTCTCTCTCTCTCTCTCTCTCTCTCTCTGTATGTTGGTTCTTAGTTTGTGAAGTTGAGCCTTGTCTGGGTGCAAATGGGCAGAAAGTGCTCACACTGTGGAAACATAGGACACAATACAAGGACCTGCACCACTTACAGAGGTACTGTTTTTGGTGGACTTACGCTCTTTGGAGTGCAACTTGACATATGTTCTTCATCTTCTGTTCCCGTGAAGAAAAGTCTCAGCATGGATTGTTTGCCTTCACCACTAACCTCCTCACCTTCTCCATCATCTTCACTGTCTTCATCTCGAGTTTCCATCAATGATTCTGATAAGACATCTATGGGTTCTCTCTCAGATGGTCTCTTTGCTCAAGTCCACGAGAGGAAGAAGGGTATGAAATTAATTATCCCTGTTGTCGATCTTGCTATTTTACATGGTTGGTTATTCAGATTTCCTCACATGGTTTTTACCAAACATTGCTAGCTTTTAGATAAACTGTTTTGGGTAATGATCTCACATTGATAAGATTGCTTTATTTGACTTGGGCATCACGAGTTCAAGTCACAAAATCAACATCTTTGCATAGGGCATAAAGATGGACGCATCTGAGCCTCGCCAGATCCAAGTGGCGGGAGAATCGCCCATTAGGCTGCAGTTATCTTGAAGTTATTGTCTTTATTTTTTTTAATCCTCCTCCGTTTTTAACTATTCACCTGTGGGATTTTCTTGGTTTTGCTGATGTGAATGTTTTCATGGCTGGATTAGGAGCCCCATGGACAGAAGAGGAACACTGGACATTTCTAATCGGGCTTGAGAAGCTAGGAAAGGGTGACTGGAGGGGAATCTCAAAAAACTTTGTGACTTCAAGGACTCCAACCCAAGTTGCAAGTCATGCTCAGAAGTATTTTCTCCGGCAGGCTGGTCTCAACAAGAAATATAGGCGTTCCAGCCTCTTTGACCGGGTATATTATGCCTTAGCTCATAGTTCCACTTTCAATTTATCATTTTCCTACAAGGAATTAGTCCACTGATTTTTCTCATTAACATGGCAGGTTGAGAAAAGCAATCAAACAAACAATCACAACATGATACGACCATTCTTAGCACAATCCAACAATGAAGAAAGTGAGTTCTCTCACCTGGCTCCCCACCATTCTGAGATGAAATCTCCATTAGCAGCACTGCAGATGAAGTCTAATTCTCTGAATGCAGCACTTGATCTAGAGCTCACTCTAGGCGTTCAAGTTCAAGGCCAATGAATCAAAGTAAATCTTCCCCCAGTTCACTGCTAATTGGGCCTATTTCTGTTGTGTGAGTCTCCTATATTACAAGAGAAAACGTATAATTACCATTTTAAGGTTACTCCAAGCTCAAACGTGTAAAGGTTAGTAACTTTATTCTGGAGGTTTTTTTTTCTAAACTTGACAGGAGCAGACCTAACTCTATACTTTCAGCTGATACAGCTCATTGAAAGTTTAAACTGGTCAGTTTGAACTTGAAGCATTCTTTTATGCCATATTTTGGGCAAGACTATCTATCACTTACTTCTCGTGTAGCATGGCAAGGCTTTGCACTCGATTTGACGACAGTTACACTAGAATTTGAGCACTGAATTTTTTTTCTTTTGCAAATTTTCTTCTAGACCACAAGCAGTACTATTCTTTCACTACTACTCAAGTCTTTGATAGAATTCAGCACTTCTGAATTCCATGCTTTCCTCCTCTTGAAGTTTATTAACTTCCAAAGGGTCAAGGTAATGACATCATGTTCTGTTCTTTTCTAAACAATAAGAGGAGGCAGTGATCGAAGGGCTAAAATCATTCAGGGAAGCTGCATTATGTTGGAATTTAGATCAAAAGACCCTTCAGGAAGTTGGTCCCCAGGAAAAAGGGAACCCAATGATAGGAAATAAGGAGGCAGAGGATCTGTATCAATCTGGCTTAATCCGGCATTAGATAGTGGTTTGTATCCTGCTAACAGTTAGAGGGCGGGTTTCAGTACAACAGTTAAATTGCTCTAATATGATCCGTCACAAAAATAGTCTCTCAGCAAATAGATAATGTTTGTGCATCAAACTCTCCTTAGACACATTATTGAGAAGAGCCATATGCACCATACTACATCTGATCTAACCCTCCGTCGACACGACAACCTTGTGTTGTAGACTGTCTTTTGTTCATGCCGGCTCACTAATGTTCAGCAACATCTTAAGAGTAAGATACTCAGCTGTTAGGCTTTTTACATTCTTTTTCCTTTGACATGCCCGTGCCTGTGTTTGACTCAAACTAGCAGTAACTGGGATTGTTAAAAACGTGACTACAAATAAGTTCATCCACGAGGAAGCACAGACAATGAGTGTAATTAATAATGGATCTATGTGCACAGATATAGACAAGAGAAAGCATTAATTGCCAACAATGGACCACTCATGTCCTAATGTCTATTCATTCTAAAGGTCAAATTATGGTCCCAAAAGTTATTTTTTTGATATGATACTCAAATTTTTTTGTGGGTACCGTAGTCTTACCCCTATTCTAAAACCCAAGGAAGAACATATGATTGAGCCAGGCTTGAAGCAAGCAAGGCCTCAATCAGTACAAGTAGTTCATTGCTTGCAACTAGACATGTCTTTTATGGCTTGCCACTGATGGATTGAGAATTGAGGCCCTGGGGACATAACACAAACTCTGGAAACACATAATTATCCGTAAACTATGCGTAAAGGGAACAATTATGGCTCTCTAGCGACTAGCGGGAGGTGAGCTTGAAATCTCGCTATAATAATCTGTAAAGTCTTCTAATTTGGAAGGTAATGGATTAGAAACATTTGTTTTGTCATTAGGTCTTCTAGCCACGAATCCAAAGGAATATGACTGGGGCGATTCTTTGTTACCCAAAAAAACAAATACTTAAAGATGTTTTACAACCTATTTGAAACACTTTTAGTCATTCAATATGTCTCTTAGTGGCATGGACCATTTAAGTAGGACAATAGAGGAGACTAGAAGAGTACCTATGAATATGTGAAATGCATGACTGAGAAATTGACACATATCTAAGTTTCTTACACTATCTTGAGGATAAGGAGAGAGAGTAAAGATACAATGGCTATAAAAGTTGTGAAAATCACATATTTAGTTGCAGGGCATCTTTGGGCTCACTTTTGTCATATAGTTACCTTAGTCCACTGTAATTGTCTGCTTAAGAAAATGTTGGCATGGTAGAGGACTGCTCTTACTAGGATGTTTACATTTGTTTGTATAAAGTGGGCACTTTGGATTCGAAAATCAATCTTTTTTAAATTTATATATATATAAAAAAACTTGCGTATCACTTATCTCTCCCACACTCCGCTATAAGCATCTCGGATATTTTGCTTGAGTGATTTATGTATTAAAATGCACTCCAACCTGCGGTATATGGCAAAAATAAATTAACATTGATATCCTTCACTTTGGTGTGTGGTCCATCAATAGAAATGTGTCCACATCAAATATTTTTTGAGTTTTTATATCATATAACATAGGTAAATTATTTGCAAGGACTTGGTTTCAGAGGAAATGGTACTGCCAGTGCCACCATTAATTCTCCTCCAGCTTTACATGACAAAAGACAAACTTCTTATTGTAACCAGCTTTATATGAAAGCAACTACCACCTTCTAGGCTTTTCTTTCTATCTTTACTACTGCCATTATCAATCCTCCATCCCCTTAGTAGCTTGTCTGTAAAGTGCATACTATACAAAGTTGGGAAAATACCACTTTTTTTAAGGAAAAACCTTCATCTTCCGATAAATATTGAGCGTAATAATTATATTATGACAGTGATGTCAGTTTTAAGTATAACAGTTGCACAACATCAACATTATCATGTAATATAATCGCTCACTGATAAGTGAAAAACAAACTAGTTAATAAGTGAATCTCAATTTTTGAATATGTAGCGATTATTATCTTACATGGAGGGGTAATTATTTGAAGGAGCGAGGTCATTTTTATTCACTTATTTGTTTATCATCCGATGATTATACTGTATGACGATATTGAAATTGTGTAATCTTCTTAGTTCCTCCCCCACCCCCACCCCCCAACCTCCAGTGGGTCTGGCCTGACACAGCCCAACAAAACTGTCGGCAGAGACCCATTTTTGGTAGGCCCAACTCCACATAAAGCCGAACTAAGTTGGTATCATGTCAGGAGTTAGCCCATGCTTGTCGATGGTGGGTAGAGCGCCGGGTTGGAAACCAAACCATATAGTGAAATTTAGGTGCGATCACCCTACCCTAAGTAAGAATTATGGTATTTTATTTTTTTATTTGATACTTTGTGAAATTTTTTTTTTGTCTATCCTATTCGATAAGCATACTATTTCTACTGAAATTCCGTCTAAAACAATCGGGTAAGAAATCGGGTAAATACATATTTTTTAGTTATTAATTTATGAATAACTTTAACAATTTAATTAACCTATACCAATTAACTAACACAATAAACTAATAACATTAAATAAAACACAATAAATTCAATAATACATAAACAATTACAATAAAACACAACAAGAAAGTCATAAACATTAATAAAACATTAGAGTTTCTATATGTAGGTAGGTAGAATAGAAATACGAAAATTTTATAAGTATTCCGTATTTTGTATTTTTTATCTAAATTTTTGCGAAATACCAAAAGAAAAATTCGTTGGCCTATCCGTATCGTTCGGGTAACCGATCAATAGAGTTAGGTAGGATAAGGTAAAGTAGGGTCAAAATCTATTGGTAATCGAAAAACACCTCTAGTGACATTATACGTCGCTTTTAACTTAAAAATTGAAATTCATAACTTACAACTTATCACTCATATAACTAATTAATTTGTAAATTATCTATTTTCTTATATAATCTATGAATTCTAACACAAAACTTAATATTAGAAGCTAAAAATTTGAGAAGGTTGGGGGTGAGGCTTAGCTGGCCGAACAAACAAGACGGCCTATCGCTGTCCCACGAACTTAGATGAGAGCCGTGGTCATTCCACGACTACTGAAGCTAGGACAGGGCAAACTAATTTTTGGGCCAAACAAGACATAGGACCACAAATATTAATTGTGATTTGCTATCAGTTTAGATGCATTAAATCAAATTAACAAATTTTTCAGTTAATACCGAATGAGGAGTAAAAGTTGGGATTATCCCACATCGAATAACCTTGGGGTCGGGTGTGTGTGTATAAGGCCCTGCAATACTATCACTTTTAAGTGACGGTGTTGTAATGGTCCTGTGTGCGTATCGTTTTTGTTTTAAAAAAAAATCAAATTAATAAATTAGGTTTAAATAATATTTTTTTTAACATCATAATAACAAAAATTTCCTCTAATTGGACCCAGTGGTGGGTTCACCTAATTGGCAACCTTTGTCCCCACGCAATTAGGGCGGGGTCAAGCCATACCCACAGCAAATGTTTCCCAGCCCCTAGATTGCAAGTGTGATTCTATCACTCTCTTAGAAACAATTCTTCCGGTCCTCTAAATGACAGATGCAATGATTATTTCATAACCATTGACAATGAATCCAAGGCTCATAAGTAAAGAAGTAGTTAGAATTTGGCCGGACATTCTTTTTTAGGCTATGATCAAATTTTGATAATTATTTGAGATCATGTTAAGAAAGATTTATTTCTAAAAAATATTATAGTCCTGACATAAATAACTTATCTTTAACTGGATTATAAAAAAAATTAATCAAGGTACGGGCAAATTGATTTAGACATCCATGACTGTTGAACAAAAAAAAATATAGTCGAAAAGATTGACCAATGAAAGTACAATTTTGGGAAGACCTAAAAGAACCAGAGTAAGAAGCAAGTTTAAATGTCACAATCAACAAATGCAGTGTGGCACTTCTAATATTTTATATCCAAAACCGCCCACAGCAAGATTTATGTGGTCCTTTCCTAGCACTGTTTGCTGTTTGAGGGCAACTCATTCAACGTCACACAGCCCCAAGTTTTACTTAAACAAAGAAGAATTGCGATACAAAGAAAGAACACCCACTCATACAAAAGTTTTCTTAGAAAAAAAATAGCATAGAATAAAGCCTAGTTGATGCATATTGTATAAGTATAAACTAGAAAAAAGGGTCTCACATGGAAGGAAACATATTATCCGGGAAATTCTTTCCCAGCAAATGGAGGATAAAACTTGATCTATAAGAGAGAGGTCGGCTAAAAACTAGACTAATCACATGGTAGTGGTGGTGATCAGAACTTGGACCCATTTATTATCTTTGCTCTTTTCAAGGCACCCAAACAATTCTCCTCCCAATGAGAATTTTTTTTTTGGGCGTAACCGTTACACTATATTGTCACACTACGTAATACTGCAGACGTGGTGTAACGATCCATTAATAAGTAAACAAGTCTGCAAGTGAACTATGTAAAAATTCAAAACCACCGAGCTAATGTAATACATAACTACTACCATGATAGGAAATGAGTCTGATTTTATTCTTTTTGCTGTTTTTTTATTGAATGGTTACACCACATCAATATTGTTGACATAATATAACCGTTGCACTCAATACCTTAATGAGTTTACAGTTAACTGCAACTACCATTTTTTCAAATGTTACTGCCCTCAAATATTAATATTGGCAACAATATCTACACCTATGCCAAATGCCTATATATACTAGGCTAACTTACATATCTTCCTCATTCTGAATCATAGAGAGAGAGAGAGAGAGAGAGAGAGAGAGAGAGAGATGGAGATCCCTGTGATAGACTTCAATGAGCTTGATGGTGAGAAGAGAAGCAAAACAATGGCGCTTCTCCACCAGGCCTGTGAGAAATGGGGCTTCTTTCAGGTAAAATCACAATGTCATTTAAGTACATAAATTAAGCCTTTGATGAGAACCTCCATTGTGATACAAGTTAGTTTGATATCTGCAGATTGAGAACCATGGAATTGATAAAGAGTTGATGGACAATGTGAAGCAGTTGGTGAATCAACATTATGAAGAGAACATGAAGAAGAGGTTCTACGAGTCGGAAATAGCAAAGAGCGTGGACAATACAGGCAATACTACTAACATAGACTGGGAAAGCACCTTTTTCATTTGGCATCGTCCAAACTCTAACATCAATGAGATTACCAGCCTCTCGGAGGATCTTCGGTAAGTTGTCACCAAAATCATCTGTTCGGCTTTTAGCCTGAAGGGTAATGCTCTTTAAACTTGCAAAACAGGACACATAAGCACATAAGGCATAATTAGTGTAAGATATTATAAGAATTACTCACTGGACATTCTACGCAATGTGGCTTAGTATTTGTGCAAGTCTTAACTTTCAAATCATGTGCAAATGTGTAATTGACTAACGAATGGAGCATTTATGCAGCAAAACAATGGATGGATACATTGATCAACTGATCAACTTGGCAGAAAAGCTTTCAGAACTTATGTGCGAGAATCTGGGTTTGAAGAAGGGTTATATAAGGGAAGCATTTACAGGCAGCAAAGGTCCTTCTGTGGGGACAAAAGTTGCAAAATACCCTCAATGTCATAACCCTGAACTAGTCAGAGGACTGCGTGAGCACACAGATGCTGGTGGGATAATTCTTTTGCTCCAAGATGACAAAGTACCTGGTCTCGAATTCTTCAAAGATGGACAATGGGTGGAGATTCCACCTTCCAAGAATAACACCATCTTCATTAACACAGGGGAACAATTGGAAGTTTTGACCAATGGAATGTACAAAAGTGCTTTGCACCGAGTCATGACAGACAAAAATGGAAGCAGACTCTCCATTGCCACCTTCTACAATCCAGCTGGTGATGCTATAATCTCTCCAGCTCCCAAGCTATTATATCCCAATCACTTCCGTTTTCAAGATTATCTGAACCTTTATGCCCAAACCAAGTTTGGAGACAAGGGTACCAGATTTGAGTCCATGAAGAAAATGACCAACGGGCACTAGAGTCCTCTAGTGTGAGAGACCAAATAATTACCCCATATCATATGTATTAGTAACTATGTGTGTGTGCACCGTCAACCCTTGTAGCCCCTTTTTCAGAGGGGTGGGTGTGTTGGCTAAGTTTCCTTTAAAGTTCAAGAGAAGCTAATATATATTGCTTCCTTTATCCTTCTATGCCCAATCAAAGAATGGTTTCATCAGAGTCGGTCACAATCTGTAATGATAAAAAAATAACTATACTAATCAATGGGCTGACCTATAGCTAAATGGCATCAGTAGGGCTATCTCATTTACGAAAGCACCATGCCAAATATGGTCCTTCTCAACAAAAACTTCCCTCGATTGAACTGATTGAGTGAGAGTTCACATCATCTTTGCATGTTCAAGATCAGACTCATTCCTACTCAGACCATTGCCTCTATTAGCTTTCTTTGTGACATACATGCATCAAAATATATAATATCCCCCTGCATAGAAGTACAGTGTAGTAAATTATGACTGACGAAGAATATAAGTTGTTGGACATTATAGCCTAGCAAAGTAGCAGAATGCTTTGCATAAAATTTGCCCCCAATCTACCAAGAAACCCCAAAAGGTTCATTTCAGTCAACTCCTCTTCACATTTTCATATCTACTGCTCTTCATTTTATTATTTATTCTTTTTTCTTTTTCTTTTTTTTTTTTGGGGGGGGAGGGGGGGTTGTTGATCACGGTTGTTATAAAATTAGGGCATCCAAAGCAACATTTAGATACAGCAATAAGAGAGATTTTAGCTCTTTACAACATTCAATGGCAAGGATTTGGGTGAAAACATCACAGCATAATACAATGCACAAGGGAAACTATCATTTCAAGTTTATCAAAAATGAGACAACTCTGTGGATCAAAACTGAGAAATAAAAAAGTAGTTTGCTGCAAGAAAACCAGAGAAACAGCATTCCTATAGATGGTCCTAGGCTCCTAGCTAGGTAAGAGAGTTTTGAACCGACACCCAAGTTATTCAAAATTTCTGAACTGTCTAAGTAGCTGAAGCCCGCAGCAAGGAAAATCTTCCATAGACAATAATATAAGCAATCACAAGCTAGCCAGTTTTGATAGGATGGATTTGGTCACAAAAGTATGAGTATGCTCAACAGCTTCAGTCAATAAAAGCTTGTGAGACTTCAATAAAGGAGCACATTTGTTGACTAAGCATAATAAAAAGTTCCCAAACTTCAAAAATTTAGAAAAGTTGTCTGTGGATTCGCAAGCTCTATAGACAAGTTGATCAAC
>CM042188.1:34744664-34758499 GCA_023539305.1 Ilex asprella | reverse complement strand
CTTCCATAGACAATAATATAAGCAATCACAAGCTAGCCAGTTTTGATGGGATGGATTTGGTCACAAAAGTATGAGTATGATCAACAGCTTCAGTCAATAAAAGCTTGTGAGACTTCAATAAAGGAGCACATTTGTTGACTAATCATAATAAAAAGTTCCCAAACTTCAAAAATTTAGAAAAGTTGTCTGTGGATTCGCAAGCTCTATAGACAAGTTGATCAACTGAATCTTGGGTCATAGTAATATTATGAGTCAAGATATTCTCAAAAAGTTAAACAATGGCTCCGTCCATACCAGTTTATTTGATATCAGCCTTATCAGCCATTGGTGGCTGGGAAGGCAAATGAATTTCCGCACATCTTCTCCTCCACATAGTAGTTTTTGGCTGAAGGCAGAAACATGAGCAGGGTGCAAGCATTCTTTGATGATTCTCGTCATCACCTCACAAATATGAGTGTTAACACCCTCTGTTCGGAGAGTAAATGGATGCAACAGAGCATACACTGCAGCACTCTAATGAAGCTTGCAGTATTCTATTGTAGAAGCCACAAGTAGACGAGAAGCTGGTTCAGTGGTTCCTCAAGTACTAAAAGCTTGGAAAGCATAATTGAGCATAGAACAAGACTTGGCCAGCTGAGTTCACCTTGATTTCCATTTGAAAGCTGAGAAATCAAAATGAAAGTTATCTCATCATCCACTTTCCAAGGCTCAATCAAACCCAAAATTTCCAAAGAATCTCCTCCTCTTTCAACGCTAGTTGGAAAATTTCATCAGCCAATCCAACAGTTTTAGGTAGATTCAAAATTTAATACACGGCTTCCAAACTACTGGCCTTCTTTTCAACTTCAGGGTGTACAGGATCATTTTTTGGATTGACAACATCAACGTCTGTCATAACTTCATCTGAACTCTCTAGTCCATCCTCTTCAACTTCAATCAACGAATCTTTATTCCCACCACTACTACTAAATGATATTCTCAAATTTAATTGATCAGGGGATATAGGAAGCCATGGAAGAACCAAGTCACTGGTATTTGCCGCATCCTTAAGCCAATCTGGCAACGACCCAAAATCATCATCCACTTTTTCTTGTTCTGAATCCAAATTCAAACAAGATACCCACTCATAATTTGAGTCAGACACTACGTCAAGCAGCTGGCGTGCAGCTCTCTTCACCCAAAAATCCAGCTCATCACTCTCACTCAACATATCCCTGGCAAGTTTAGACAAGTCTTGCGTGCCAAACTTCCGGTGCTCTAATGCAAGAAACGACAGGATTCGTGCTTGAACTGCATTTGGCATTGCCCGAATCCACGTTACCCTGCCCATTAACAACAGATAAACGCACTTTGTTAAAAAAAAAAAAATTAAACAACCATGCAAATATATATACATTCAAACACAAAAAGGTCTCATTTCCATTCAACCCGATATTGTCTATCGCAACTATTGGATCCAAAATCAATTTTATAGACCGTATTGTACTTTTTCAGTGCCGTTAACCCTCAAGTTACTGTTCGTTTCTTCGGAAACTAAGACCCCCATAAATGCTTTTATATTACCTATTTGTGTGAGGAGATTGGGAAGGTGAAGGACACGAAGAGTCGACAACAATGGCGTCAGTGGGTTTTGTGAGCAAGGAAAGGAAGGAGTTTGTGGAGATGGTGGTGGCTGATGAGGGGTTGAAAGATTGTTGTAGCCATAGAGAGGCCTCTGTTTCAGGACATGGGGAGTTCAAGAAAATGTCGAATAGAGGTACCCAAGACTCATTTTTTTTACTTTTCACTCTTCTCTGTCACATAACTGAGATTTTTCTCTTTCGGCAAATCGCAGGGCAGAGAATTTCGACACTGTTAACTTCGAGAAATTCCGGAAGAAAGGTGAGATGTGAGATGTGTCAACTTTAATTTCGAGACTGTTGACTTTAAATCTTCCCCCAGTTTACTGCTAATTGGGCCTATTTCTGTTATACGAGTCTCCATCATTACAAGACACAACCTATAATTACCATTTTTAAGATTACTCCAAGCTCAAACGTGTAAAGGTCAGTAACTTTATTGTAGAATTTTTTTTTTCTGAACTTGACAGGAACAGACCTAACTCTATACTTGCCGCTGATACAGCTCATTGAAAGGTATATCCTGAGAACCACCCTAGCTACAGTTTAAACTAGTTAGTTTGAACTTGAAGCACTCTTTTATGCCATATTTTGGGTAAGACTATCCATCACTTACTTCTCGCGCAGCATGGCAAGGCTTTGCACTTGATTTGACGACAGTTATACTAGAATTTGAGCACTGAATTTTTTTTCTTTTGCAACTTTTCTTCTAGACCAGAAGCAGTACTATTCTTTCACTACTTCTCAAGTCTTTGATAGAATTCAGCACTTCTGAATTCCTTGCTTTCCTCCTCTTGAATTTTATTAACTTCAAAAGGTCTAGGTAATGACATCATGTTCTGTTTCTTTGCTAAACAATAAGAGGAGGCAGTGATCGAAGAGCTAAAATCATTCCGGGAAGCTGCATTATGTTGGAATTTAGATCAAAAGACTCTTCAGGAAGTTGGTCCCCAGGAAAAAGGGAACCCAATGATAGGGAATAAGGAGGCAGAGGATCTGTATCAATCTGGCATTCGATAGTGGGTTGTATGCCTCCAACAGTTAGAGGGCAAGTTTTAGCACAGTAGTTAAATTGCTCTAATATAGTCCGGATATAATGGGTGTGAGTCATAAAAATAGTCTCTCCGCAGGCTAATGTTCGATCATCTGACTCTCTTAGACTCATTATTGGGAGGAGCCATATGCACTTTGACTACATCTGATCTAACTCTCTCTTGACAAACTACAACCTTGTGCAGTAGACTGTCTTTTGTTCATGCCAGCTCACTAATGTTCAGCAACTCGATTAATCCGATGATTAGTCTGGTCAAAGATTAGTCATCCAGGTCTGGACACCTCTGATTGTTGAACAAAAAAAAAAAAATGTTATGCTTTTTACATTCTTTTTCCTTTGGCATGCCAAAGCCTCTGCTTGACTCAAAAACTTGCAGCGACTCTGATTGTTAAAAACAAGAATACAACTGAGTTCATCCATGAGGAAGCACAGACAATGAGTGTAATTAATAATGGATCTGTATTGGAATATGTGGTTTAAATTCCTCGATATTAATTAAATCACGGTTGGTAGTTAAATTCGGAATGTATAAAACTGCAATCCTTTGGTTAAATATTGCATTATTCATGACATATATCATAGATGTAATTTTTGTCAAATTATTATATATTAAATATTATTTGATAATAATGCATGCATACATACATATATTATATTGATATAATTGAATGTTTGAGTTGAATCTTTTTTTAGTCAATATGGGTGACTTGGCTAGAGGGATTCATCAAGTAGTGAAAGACTAGTTAATCCTACTTGGAGATTTTTTAGCCTTTTTTGAATGCAGAAAGTTGAGAAAATATTGGTGGAGTTGAAAAAGTATTAGAGAGTTGAGGATATTATGTTGAGTGATAACGGCTAGTTGAATGACTACCTGATATATCCTCCCCTATAAATAAATCTCTCTACATACAAAAAAAAGACACCTGAAAACACCCGATTTGAGAGAAAACTCATTGAGAAAAAATTCAAACTCTACTGTTTTCATATCAAAGAGAATTTTTAATTCTCAAAGGCTAACTCTTTATTTATCAAATTTATCAAGTTATGTTCCCTAAATTCCTACATTAGTATCAAGTTATGTTCCCTAAATTCCTACATTAGTATCAGAGCAACAAGCGGTCATCAAACATCGCAATTGTTTTCACAATCATTTTTTCGATTGTATCTTCTCATCATACTTTTTACATCTGAAGAAGCTTAGAGGAGTTCACCACTTTTCTGTCAAAAATTTATTGATTTTCATCAAGTCCACCAAGTTCCACAAGAAGACAGCAACCTATCAATTATTTCACAGTTTTAGTGGATTGTTTCTTTTACAATTCATATTCTGTCAAACTTCACCAAAGACTCCACGCGTTCTATGAAGTCAAAACAAAGACTTAAGTTCTTTTATAGTCTTCTGTCACACTAGGTGTCTTGGCCAAAAAATTGTGTCATATTTTGGCCATCAACGTGGTTTGATTAGAATTGCAGAATCTCAGTTTTCGAGTGATTTTTTAAGTGCAACAAAATTGTCATGGTAATCCTTTCTTGTTGTTGTTTGATTGACTAGAAGTGGTGATTGCTCTAGAGAAGATAACAGTTCACTTGAAGTACTCTTGAAACCATACATCAGTAACAAAATTAAATCGGGTTAGTTCTAACTAATTTTACCTAGTAGCTTATTTTTTTATAATCTATATAATAAATCAGGAGTGTGTTTGAATTTTATCTCAGTTATATTTTCCTCCTTAAAATCATCATCAATCACTTACCTCACTCATCATCCCTTTGTCAAACTCAAATGTCTAATCGCATCACTCATTTTTATCACCTGTTTAATCATTTATATAATTTCTTTCTAAAAATATTACATCACTCATTTCTATCATATATTTAATTATTTAATATTTGATTAATTTGTAGTTAATATATTTTAAAAAAATTTAATATAGTGAGATCGATTTTCTGGACACTCGAATTTTATATTTTATTGTATTTTAGGCACGAGTTATAACTAGTTTGTCAATATGGGATCTAAGACTACTAGTGTAGAACTAAGCAAAACTGAGAGACTTAATGGTATAAATTATTCAACTTAGAAATGTAGGATTCGTAACATATTATTCTAAGATAAAGTTGAATATGTCTTTGACACACTGTCACACCCCCACCTAGATCACATAGGATGGGCGGCGGACTAGCCACCAAAGCCTTAACCAATCAATCATGTGCATAATAAATACAAAATACAACGGAAGATAAATAATAAAGTGATCTAATTCATCGACCTAATGAATACCAGAGGAATAAACTAAACATCACCAACATCATTATTAAACTCATCTAAAATAATAATTAAACCATAAGGTTCACTATTTTAAGCATAAGCAACATTATTCCCAAAACAATTAAATAATTGTCTCAAAACTATAAAAGACATTTATTCCTGAATACCTACAATAAAATAAATCTTCAAGTTCTCTAATCCCTTGTATACCAATAGACTTACTCCTCACTTTGATCCTCTCTTAAAAAATGTTAAATGTTTGGATGAGCACAAAAACCCGTGAATAGTATCCGCCTCTAATGAAGTTTGAAAATAAATCCCAGAGTTTATATACAAAAATAAAATTTGATATACGCATATGTACAACAAATTATACACCAACCTCTCCCAGATAATCATTAAAATAAAATAATTTCATAATCACAAATTAAGTCATAACTGAAAAGTCATTTGACCTAAAACACTCACACACACATTTAATTTCAAATACATTTGTCAAATCATGTTTGTTATCACTAGCCTGGTAACTGACTCAGTCTCTTGTCATCACTAGCCTGATGACTGCCCCCGTCTCTTGTTACCACTAGCTTGGTAACTGACTTAGTCGCTTGTTACCACTCAGACTTGGTAACCCCAGTCTCAGTCGCTTGTTACCACTTAGACATAGTAACTCCAGTCCCCATCTCACAAACATGATTTCCACACACACAAAGACTGTAATTTTAATCCCAACACACACAAAATTTTCCTTTCATCACCAAATCAATGATATAAAAGTATCTCACAAGTTTTCCCAAATTCACATGTATAACAGTTCACAATTTCAAAACATTCAATTGCAGCCACAAACATCAACACATATATTATATATATGAAAATCCACACGCATGCACTCACACATTTAATATAGAAAATCCTTCCAAAAGAAGTAGTAAACTACTCACCTTGATTTTCAAACTTCAATTCAAAGTACTCTCTCTCAACCTCAATACAATCACCACCTAATCCAAAATAACATATAATAATTAATCACTATTCCTAATTTCGACATTTCGCGATTTTATATTTATTTTTTATATTTCCTACCATTGATATATACTTAATATATTTTTTATATATAAATATCTTTTTTAATACGAGGCAATAGGGTACGGAAGTATTCTTGGCTGTTTAGAAAAAAATTCTAAAATTTTGGGGGTCAAATTATAATTTTTAAAACTTTTGGAGTCAAAGTGTAATTTTTTAAAAAACGAAATTTCTGTTTTCGGGACTGCCAAAATTTTTCCAAAATTCTATTCTTCCAACTTATCAAGTAAAACAGTAATTAAAATTAAGTTCAAAAGAATATAAGAGTCAAAATAAAACTATTTGAAATGAAAAGGGTAGATGGTATAATTCCTAGACTTGTCTTCTTCAACCCACCAATTCTTCCACGTTCTGCAACTTAAAAGAAAAGTTGAATTTTTTTTTATTTTTTTTTTCAAAGAATTTTCTTGACACACACATACACCACCAAATATACATGTAATACAATCTTCCAATTGATACACCCTACCTCTTGCTCAACCACCTACTTAAAAATTTCATAAGTAATATTTCAGCTACTCTAAATCCTTTGCATTCAAATTCAACAGCTCCCTTATTATTTCAATTCTTTTTTTTTAAAGGAGAAGTAAAAACATGCACGGGCGCACATGTGTGTGTATTGAATTTCTTAATATAATTTTAGAAAAACTCACCTTGAAAATCAGCCGCTCCCTCCTTCTTCTGCTTCTTCTTTTTCTTTTCTCTGTCCGTCTCTCTCACTCTCTCTCTCTAGCGGCAAAATCCTTATTTCTTTTTTTTTTGTTTTTCCCTATTTTGACTGCCTACACGTGTATATCTATCCAAAGCAAAATAAACCCTACAGTAGCCTTACAATTCCTCATTCATTAATTAAACTAACATCCCTTTTCAAAAAGAATATCATAAATTGACCTAACTAAGTTATATATATTTTAAAATTTTGGGGTATTACACACACCATACCCCAAAAAACCACCTCTTAGAGCCGGAGAGACTGCTACAAATACTTATGAAAGATTCGTAGAGAACGACAAATTGACTTGGTCAATTTTGCTCACTTTCATGGAACCCTATTTTGAGGTTATTTTTTAGAAATATAAAACTGCTAAATCTATGTTTGATGTTATAACACAAGCCTATGGTACTGACTCTAACACATATATTTAACTCAATTGAAAAATATAATGACACTTTTATGTAAGAGGATGAGTCTGTTGTTGAACATATTAATAATTTGTAGTAATAACTAAAGTGTTGACATCTCTAGGCAACCAATTTCCCGATAAAATGCAAGTTTCTACTATTTAACTTAATCTTCCTAATTCATGGGAGTCCGTTGTGATTTCTTTGAATATGTCTGGCCAAAATTTAACAATGGCAAAGTTACCTATGTTGCTAGGCATTAAGGTCGAGAGAAGGGTTAAAAAGAAAACTAGTAATGTGTCAAACCTAGTTTCTAGTGCTCCATCTTCCCAATTTGCCACGGGTGCCCCATCTAATAATGTGTCAACTACTCTGTCTTTTTTTAAGTCAATACAAGACAAACATTTTAGAAGAAATATAACAAGTTCAATAGACATAATAATTTTAAGGAAAAATAAATTGATATTTGTTATAACTGTGGGCAGCCCCATCATTACAAAAAAAATTGCACACAAAAGAATAATGGTCAAAATTTTAAAGAATCAAGAGATATTGTGTGTGTAGTTTCTGAGTCGCTTCTTGTAGACTGTGACTCTCTTGCTTGGTGGATTATTTTTGCCTCTTCTTGGCAAGTGGCTAAGATTAGAGATAATTTCGTTGAAATAAATGAGGTAAAAACCGGTGACCACAAGTTATACTTGAGAAATAATACTTGCCGTGATGTGCTTGAAATTGACATTGTGAGAATTTCGTTGCCCGGGCAAAACAACCTCCTCTTGACTGATGTACTTTTTGCACCGAATATGCGGCGCAATCTCTTGTCTGTGTCATGATTAGATGATAAGAGTTTTGAAATCTGTTTTCGGTCTTCTAAATTTTTTATTGGTAAACATGGTCGTATTCTTACATGGGGGACTAAAGTTTATGGTCTTTACCATTTGAATGTTGCTAGTGACAATAATAAAATTGGTTCTTCTTCTGCTTATATTGATGTCTCTTGTGATGTTAATGTTGATTCTATTTTATGACATAAGAGAATATGTCATATTAATTATAATAAAATGAAAAAATGGCTAACATTGGATTGATTCCAAATTTAGGTCTTGACTTGAAACCATGTGAATTTTGTGTAAGTGGAAAAATGAATAGAAAACCATTTGAAAAATTAGAAAGAGCTAAAAATGTGCTAGAATTAATACATTCGGATATTTGTGGTTCTCTATATGTTAAAACCCATCGTGGTATGAAATATTTTATTATTTTTGCTGATGACTATTCAAGATATGGTTATATATATTTATTAAAGAATAAATCGAATGTCTTACAAAAAATTATTGAATTTAAGGCGGAAGTAGAAAACCAACTAGATAGAAATATTAAAATATTAAGGACGGGCTGAGGTGATGAATACATGACTAAAATTAATGAATCTTTTTGTAAAGAAAATGGAATAATAGATCAATTAACAATTTCTTATACACCTCAACAAAACGGTGTAGCCGAAAGGAGAAATAGAACACTTTTTGACATGGTTAAATTTATGCTTAGTCATGCTCACTTAAACACTACTTTTTGGGGTGAGGCTATTTCTATCGCCATTTATATTCTCAATAGAGTACCCTCTAGAACAATAGGAATGACATCATATGAAATTTGGAGGGAAACAAAATCAAGTCTTTCTCACTTAAAAGTTTGGGTTAGTTTAGCTCATAATAAAGTTTTAGGACCTAATAGAGGAAAATTAAATCATAAATCAATAAAATGTACTTTTATTGAATATTGTGAAAATTCTATTGGTTATAGATTTGTAATTCACCATAATAATGGATCAGTAGATTTGAAGACGACTTAGATAAAATTGAGAAAATAGTTGAACTATTTGAAATTACTAAGAAAAATAAAAATAAACAAACATAAGAGAACCGCCACCCAAGGATGCTTTAACTAGAATACAAAGGAAAAGACATCCACCTCACTACTTAAAAGTTTATTAAGTATTCAATAGTGAAGAAATTCTAAATGATCCTATTGATTTTAATGATGCTATGAATTCAATTGATCATCTAAAATGGAGAGAAACAATTAAAGAAGAAATAAAATCTATAGATAAAAACAAAGTTTGAGAGTTAGTTGATTTACCAATAAATAAAAAAACAATTAGGTGTAAATGGATCCTTAAAAAAGAAAGTTAAGTCGGATGGATCTATAGATAAATATAATGCTAGACTAGTGGCTAAGAGATACACACAAAAGAAAGGTATAGATCATGATGAAATATATTCTCCCGTAGCTAAGTTTACCTCAATAAGAATATTAATATATTTGATTGCATACTTAGACCTAGAGTTATATCAGATGGATGTTAAGACTGTTTTCTTTAATAGTGAACTTAAAAAAGAAATTTATATATATCAACAACAAGGATATGAAGTTGAAGATAAAGAAGATAACGTGTACAAACTAAATAAGTCCTTATATGGTTTAAAACCATCCTCAAGACAATGGTATCATACTTTTTATAATGCAATTATATCATATGGTTTTGTTACAATAACTATGATGATTGTATATATACTTGGAATAGTGAGAGTCATTATATTATTTTTCCTTATATATGAATGACATTTTACTTGCCGGAAATAATATAAATAAAATCTTAGAACTAAAAGATTGGTTAAACACCAAGTTTGAAATGAAAGATATGGGTGAAGCACATTATGTACTTGGAATTAAAATTTCTAGAGATAGAAAACAAAGAAAATTGAGCTTATCTCAAAAATCTTATTTGAAAAATATTTTAAAGAAATTCAAAATGAATTCTTGTAATCCAATTGAATAACCCATTTACAAATGAACAAAATTGTCTAAGAATATGACTCCTAAAACTAAAAAAGAAATACAATAAATGAAATTTAAATCCTATGCGAAAGTTGTTGGTAGTCTTACGTATGCTATGTTATGCACTAAACCAGATCTTAGTTATATTGTTGATTTGATTAGTCGATATCAAGGTAATCCAGGTATACCTTATTGGTTAGCCGTGAAACGTGTACTTAGATACATACAAGGCACATTATATTTTTCTTTAACATATCAAGCTGGTGATATATATGTTAATGGTTATTGTGATGCTTGGTGATATTGATGATAGAAAATCCACCATGGGTTATATATTAGTTTTTTGCGGTGGTGCTATTCATGGTCTAGTAAAAAGTAAGGTTGCATAGCTAAAAGTACTATAGAAGTTAAATATGTTACTTGTAATATGGTTGTCTCCGAAACCGTATTGTTAAAATGATTTCTAACTGATTTAAAGCTTACATATGTAGATAATATGTCTATTTGTATTTTTTGTGATAATGAGACTGCGATAAAAATCATTAAAAATGGAGAAATTGGACCCAAAGGTAAGCATATTGAATTACAATATCACTATATAAGTGATATAATACAAAAAGAACATGTTACTATTGGTTATATTTATACAAAAGATATGGTTGCAGACCTATTGATAAAATTTATTGGAGCTGAAGAATTTAAACGATATATCGTTACTATGAGTTTAAGTTACGAATGAATATCTCAAACTTGTAGGCAAGTGGAAAATGTTGGAATATGTGGTTAAAATCTCTCGACATTAATTAAGTCACGGTTGATAGTCAAATCTGGAATATATAAAATCACAATCTGTTGGTTAAATGTTGCATTATTCATGACATTTATCATAGATGTATTTTTTGTCAAATTATTATATATTAAATATTATTTTATAATGATGCATGCATACATATATATTCCTCAATGTTTTTTTTCAAATTGGGTGTTTTTAGGTGTGTTCTTTCTGAATGCAGAAAAATTTATTTATAAGGGAGGATATATCAGCTAGCCGTTTAATTTGTCATTACCACTCAATATAATATCCTCAACTTACCAATACTTTCTCAACTCCACTAATATTTCCTCAACCCTCTGTAATTAAAGAAGTCTAAAAATTCTCCATTTATCAAATTTGTGTTATGTTCAAAAACTAACTCCCCATTTATCAAATTTATCAAGTTCTGTTACGTAAATTCCTATACTGTGTGCATATATATAGACAAGAGAAATCATTAATTGCCAACAATGGACCACTCATGTCCTAATGTCTATTCTAAGGGTCAAATCACGGTGTCAAAAATTATTTTCCGGTATGATATCCCATTTGTTTTGTGGGTACCGTAGTTTTACCAATTCTAAAACCCGAGGGAGAACATATGACTGAGCCAGGCTTGAAGCAAGCAAGGCGTCGTTCAGTACAAGTAGTTCATTGCTTGCAACTACCCATGTCTTTTTTGGCTTGGCACTGAAGGATTGAGAATTGAGGCCTTGGGGACATAACACAAACTCTGGAAACACGTAATTATTCATAAACTATGCACAAAGGGAATAATTAGTGCTCTCTAGCAACTAGCGGGAGGTGAACTTGAAATCTCGCTATAATAATCTGTGAAGTCTTCTGATTTAGAAGGTAATGGATTATAAGCATTTGTTTTGTCATCAGGTCTTCTAGCCACGAATCTAAAAGAATATAATCGGGGCGATTCTTTGTTACCAAAAAAAATAAATAAATACTTAAAGTTGTTTTACAACCTATCTGAAACACTTCTAGTTATTCAGCATGGACCATTTAAGTAGGACAACAGAGGAGACTAGAAGAGTACCTATAAATATGTGAAATGCATGACTGAGAAATTGACACATATCTAAGTTTCTTACACTATCTTAAGGATAAGGAAGGAGAGAGAGAGAGAGTATAGATACATGTCTATAAAAGTTGTGAAAATCACATATTTAGTTGCAGGGCGTCTTTTGGCTCACTTACTCCACTGTAATTGTCTGCTTAAGAAAATGTTGGCATGGTAGCTACCTCTGTTTTTCTATTCTCATTCTATTTTTCAATTTTCAGCTTGACATAATTTTACTAATTATATATACTGTAAATTCTTTGTTTCTGTGTTATGCTAGGATGTTTACATTTGCTTGTATATATTTTGCATTTCGGATTTGAAAATCAATCTTTCCTAAATTTTAAAAAAAAAACTTGCTTATCACTTATCTCTCCCACACTCCACTATAAGCATCTCGGGTATTTTGCTTGAGTGATTAATGTATTAAAATGCACCCCAAACTGCGTTATATAGCAAAAATAAAATAACATTAATATCCTTCACTTTGGTGTGTGGTCCATCAATAGATATGTGTCCATATCAAATATTTTTTGAGTTTTTATCTCATATAACACAGGTAAATTATCATATAATTAAAAAATTTATCACTTTTGTCTGTAATTTACTACTTTTCAAGATATTTTTGTCAATGTTGTGGTAACTATTTCTATCATTTTTCTTTGGTACAAAAAAATTAGAGAAAATTGTGAAATGTTACACTATACACTTGTTATTTGTGAAAAAGTACCTGACTATAAATTTTATGTGTATAAGTAATTTTTTGTGTTAATATTTTGTGAACAAATAAATTTTGAATTTTTTTAAATATTTTATTTACGTAAAAATCTTTTTCCTTTATTCGTGTTTTATTGGAACAATTTTCTTATTTTTTTTATTCTATTTTAATAGATAATCTGACTCTCATCGTTAATATATCTCTCTCCCTATTTTGTCTCTATATTTTCTCTCTCAAACTCAGTCTCTCATTATTAATCTCCTCTCCCTATTCTGTCTGTCTGTCTGTCTCTCCTTTTTATTTTCTCTTTATTTATGCAATGTTACATTTAAATCACATCGTGTCATACTCACCTTGTGCAAAACACTGCAGATGGTATTCGTTTTGCAGTGTGACATTGGAGTCACACTTTTGATGCCCACACTACGAAAAAAACAATGTATGTTTGTGTAGTTGCATTGTGACATTGGATTCATACTGTAATACTCATCATGTATTTTGAATTACATTACACCATTTTAGCATTGTCATGTAGTGTAAATGTATAATCAATGAATGATAAATAAATAAGTGAGCAAAATGAACTCTACTCTTCTAAATAATTATCCTTCCATATAAGATAATAATTGCCATATTTTCAAAAAATAGGGTTTACTTATTTGTTTATTATTAAGCAATTACATCACGTGATAATATTATCGTGGTATAACCGTTACACCAAATATTTACTCAAATAAGTAGACTCCCTTAAAAAAAATGGTTTTTATTCCTACCTCGTATAGGATGTACTTTACAGACAAGCTAGAAAAAGGGAGAGTTTTTTATGGTAACACGGAAAAAAAATTTCTATCGATATTTATTATATTTGTGAGTATTTTTATCATTGTTATGATATAGAGAAAAAAATAATAAAAATAATTACAACAATAATGATAAAAATACCTTTTATAGTAGTAAAAACATCCACAAAAGTGATAATTTTTTTGAATTTTCTAAAAGTTGCTATATTTTTTATAATTTATTTTTCTTTAAGTACAAATTTAAAAAATATTTGACAAAAAGTACAGAGCAGAAGGATTGAGGTACTCCTAACATCATCACATCACTATTAAAAAAATCAGATAAGCAAACCAACTAACTTGAAAACTAAAATTCTTAAATTTTAGAGTTTTTTTTATATTAAAATTATTTCACTTTCTCTTTATATGTCATATATATACATACACACATACATAACTAAATT
>CM042188.1:34710975-34724364 GCA_023539305.1 Ilex asprella | reverse complement strand
GGGGAAGGGAGGGGGTTTTCCATTTCTGACACGGAAATTAGTCTGATCCATTAAGTATCTTTTGCTTTCTTCTCGGTAAGTTTTGGATTAGAATATAGGTTACCATATGAGAAAATCTTACCACAAAATGATACAATTCTCTACAGCTTTGGAAAAGAAAATGAAAGGGTTTTAATGGTGCGGTAGACATGTCTAGATCACCACAAAAGCTCTAACTGAGGCAGTTACGAATAATTTCTAAGAGACTCACTGGTGAATGAAATTTTTTTTATAATCAAAAAATAAAAAAGAAAGATATATAGTTTGATAGGTCGTGAAAGATAAACAATCCCAAATTAAGAACATGACGAAAATATTTGATCTAGGTCTATAATGCATATGAAATTACTTAAAAGATGCAAATGAGTATTTGATGAATGTGTCTCTCTCTCTTCCTCAATCTTGAAATGCTTGGTAGTTAGTTTCTACTACCTAGAAATTGGCCTATGTTTACGTTTCTGTCAAATACAGCAGGTGGTTGGTTGGTAGCGTTTATGACTTTTGACCATCTTGTAGATAAGCCAGTAATGCTCATTCAATCTCATTTAAATTACTGAGAAGCATCCTAACTAATGTCATTAAGGACCACTTATGGTACTAAAGATGATGAAAGCATGTACTTTACACAAGCTTTTGTGTGTGTGTGTGTGAGAGAGAGAGAGAGAGAGATGATTTCCCCAGGAAAATAGACGGAGACTAGCTCGACTTGCAGCATACTTGAATGAATGGGAGTGAAATTTACCTAATAATACAATTTTTTTTTTCAGATAGATCATCTATAATATATATAATTGGGGACCCACTTATGAATAAATCTTACATGAGTCAATGGTGAACGATTTACCCTTTAATGAGATCGGAGAAAAAATAATATGGAAGTGAATTTGAATTCGACTAAAAGGGGCGTGGACCCTCACATTTTCAAAAAAAAATTATTACACCCCTAAGTATTTAAAAATTCATATATTTTCTCTTAAATTTTAAAAAAAATTATGTGTAAACAATTCACTTAGTACATTTGAAAGGACTAATGAATTGATAATTAATAGCAAAATGAGGGATGTAGTCCATGGATGAGTAATGATTTTATAACATGTGACATTTGGTTAGACAAGTTTAATTACCAAATGAATTTTTTTTTTTAAATGTATCTTTTTTCTTTTGTAAAATTAAATTATAATTTTAGCTTATAACAAAAGTAACGTGTTGACTCACGATTCGCTTTTACTATCTTATGCTATGAAATTATTATTTGTGAAGATAATTTATTTGATATCATTACATGATATCTTAATATGCGAATAAAAAAAAAATCATGGTGTTTTACAAACTAAGTGTGCGTGGTGATTTTTTGCATAATAGATAAAAAGACAGCTTTCTCCTTAGGTGAACTCGTGTTTACCTCGAAAGTCATTGATCTAATGACAAAAGGACGGTCCAAGATGGCTTAAAGAGTGGTGATGAGTTGGCCTCCAAGTTGTCTGATTGATTCCGACGGGTTGGAGTGTTTTTCGACGTATCCTGACACTCAACATAAGGGTTAGAAGGGCGATAAAGTGTTTTTCGGCGTATCCCCTCCGACGGTCAAGTCAGCTCGTAAGAAAGGGGAAGGAAAAAAGCCCTATTTGTATTTTCAAGTGAGATTGCATATCTTTGTTTCACGTTGGTGAGTGCTATTTATACCTCAATTGAGGTAATTATTGTAGACATGTGGGTCTCTTGGAGAGGAAGTCTCTCATTGGCCCTTTTGAAAGGCAGCTTGTAGAGCACAGTTCAAGGGTAGAAGGTCTTTCTTATACGCCAAAAGAAATTTTTGCATTTAATGTCCGGATTCTCGAGCATTTAATGCACTCATCCCGAAGTCTGCTGATCAATAAATGTGTCACATCCTTCTAAGAGATCATTTAATGTCTTTCGTTGTGGTTGCGCATGCGTTGGACATTTGCGTCCTTTGCCATCTAGGAGGTCACGTCGTCTGAACTTTGTACTTCGTGGACTCTTTCTATTGATCAACAGGTTGTTTATCTTGTCATTCTGACCAGCTTGGGAAGCAGGTTTGATGATTAAGAGTCGTCTTACTTCTGATGTGGTGACATCATTCTTGACTTTTCTAAAAACTTCATTATTCGTCATAGCCTAAGTCCTAAGGTGATCGTTAACACCTTGGCGGAGTGGAGGTCTAGACATCGAGAACACGTATCGAATAGAGGTCTCCTCAGGGAATTGTGGGAGTCAAGGACAGATATTACGTGATTAAGACTCTGAAGTACCTTTAGAGTCGGGGGATGACATGTCATGTGAATAGTATTTTGAGGTGCCTTTAGTGTCGAGGTGACATGTCATGTGAATAGTGCTCCGCGGATAACATGCTGAAGACTCTGCGGACAACATGCCAAAGACTTCGAGGTGCCTTTGGTGCCGCAGGAACATCAGAGGTGACTTTAGCGCCGAGATGACATGTCATGTAAATAGTACTTTGCGGACAAGACGCTTTGGACTCCACTGAACAACATGTCGAGGACTCTAAGATGTCTTTAGTGTTAAGGACACGTGTCACTCGCAAAAAAATCCAAGGTGACATGTCATGTGAATAGTGCTCCGTGGACAAGATGTCGTGAACTCTGCGGATAAGATGTCAACGACTCCGTAGACATTCGGAGAACACTCCGTAAACAAGATGCTGAGAACACATGTCATTTAAAGAACACTTCACGACCAATATGTCGAGGACAAATGTCTCGCCCCTCTTGATTACAAAAAATGTCTTATCACTAAGTTTTAAGATATTAGGAACCGACCCTTTAATTTTATGACCTAAGCTAGGTTTTACAATATTATTTGCATGAAAGTTAATTCTAATAGATTTTATATGACTGTTGCTCTAGTTAACAAAATTTTTAAATATGCAATTAGTTGGCCTCCTTGGACTATAATACTGGTTACGTCTTTCCTCCGCTATATTTTTTCTGACGGCATACAAGTCCCGACCTTCGTACTTTTCCATATTCTTCAAATCTTGACATATATATAATCTATTTTCATAGAATATAAAAAGGAATTCAAATTATCTCTCACCCACTAATTTGAAGTCAAAGAAATCAATTATTAAAAAAAAATTAAAGCCATGTTTATTTTAATTTACAGACTTGTTTTTTTTTTTTTTTAATGAGCCGAGGACGTGTTAGTCGAACAATTACAATTATTTATAGAATTTTCACTCAGAAGAGACATGGCCCTGATCTTGGAGATAAGATTTGGATAATAATGTACTTAATAACTAGTTATGGCTCATATGTTTTCGATTAAAAAAACATTCAAGGCAAAAAAAAAAAGAAATTGATGAAAATATTACACTTATTTATTTGGGATTTTTTTTTTCAGAATATAAAATATATAGCAATAAAAATTAATTTTATTTTCTTATTTTTAGAAATTAAAATTTATTTTTATTATCGGATTGAAGTGGAATGATTCACATGTATGTTGTTTTCTCCATTGCTGATGCAAACTTGATTATATATAATTATAATATTATTTATACATGACGTGAACCAAATAATTGTGAATAAATTGTACATGGATTGAACCAATTTTTTTTTTTTTGGTTCAACAGTCAAGGGTGTTTGAGTCATTTTATATGTATCTCGACTTATCTCCTCTCTCGTCTGATCAAAAGAAGGTCATCTATGCGGGGACTAAGATATTCACCTCTCATGGCCTAACTCCAAAGATTACTAAGATTCAAACCCCGATATCTGAATTTACAATTTATTTCTAGAGCAACCCCTTAAAATTATTAAATCAATGTTAACACAACACGATTTCCGTGTTTGAGGCACCAACTACAAACATTTTATAACCTTCAACGACAATCAAAGTTCTATGCTTCATGATTAATTAATTACATACGAAAAGTATCCTACTTTTCTGGAAATTAATTGTGAATAAAATAAAAGTTTAAGAAGCTTTAATGCATAGATACTTTGCCTAGCTCGAAGTTTGTTACTTAATCAGATAAGAATATATACTTAAGCATGTTTACCCAAACTTGTTCATATTTTATGCATTAATGAATTGGATATTATCAAAATTCAATTCGCTTGAGATTCGATATTTCTTGGGATATTATTAGCAATAAATAAATTCGATTTTTTTACTCTTTTCTCATAATGACGGGGTAACATTTCAAGTAAATTTAAAGCAATTTTAAAGTTGATTCACGTGTATAAGGTATATTAACTTTGCTTTAAAGAAAAGAAACTCATTTACCCAAAAAAAAGGTCAAAAAAAAAAAATTAATAAAAAATGCCTTTTTTTCACTCAAGGCTCAACATGAAATGTGAAATTCCATTTAGATCATTGCAGAATAATTACCTCAAACAAAACAAATTGTCATCTATATTTTATTTTCAAGGGATAAATAATTCCTTTCCCGTGCGAGTTTATTTGATGAGACTCTTACATTCTAAATCAAATATAATCTTTATAATTCTTACAATTTAAAAATTCACTATTTTTTTCAATTATAATCGCCCATTGAAAATGTCGGATATCACAAATAGTACTCATAAATGGGTGTGACGATTTAACTATAAAATATGACCATTATTTATCTTGATGGTTATTAAAAAGTCTTTGGTTTAATGATAGTTTTTATCTTTTAAAAATTTTATTTTTTTGAGGTGAAGAATTCAAACTCTCTTCTCCATCTATCCTGATGGCTCTGTCAACTTCTGATGGCGAATCAAAATAGATAACAATCCTTTATAACAATGTCATTAAGGGTTACAATTGTGGACTAGTGTTTGGGATCGGTCCTGTCGTAGGTGAAAAGACCAGGATGACTATGCCACATAGGTTTTGGCTATTAGGACCTACATACTTCTTCTTTCGGTTAACAATGGAATCTTTAAATGCTTTCATGCAACGTAACCATGTCCCATGTTTATCCTTAAGATCATAAAGGACGATTAGCTAGTTGCTGATGAGTTCACTCACCAAATACCAAGATATTCAATCATACAGATTAATTTAATGATGTACGAGATGATGTGTAAACCTTCGTATTCTAAGTTCGAATCTCTTTAATAGAATAAACCCGATAAATTCGAATTATGTATGGTCGAATCGATTTTTTGGTATCAAAAATAATTATATATATAAACAAAAGCGAGGGATATTCCTGTTGTGGATGAAGATGCCACATAAACAAATATGGCTCTTTCATTTGGATGTCAATATCCATATTAGTTCCTATCCATGATTGGGATAGCTAGTTGGCAAGTTGTTTACTCCAAGCAAATGGTGGTGGTGACTCAACCCAATTTGCTAAACCATCCCGGTTTAATATATATGGGTTTTGCATAGTTATACAATTGCAATTTTCCTTCAAAATTTTCTACTAGAATGATATGGCTCGGTAATATATTCACGTCATGTTATGTTTGGTGCATGTTATTTTGTGTTTATATCGTTTTTATGTCTTTATTTTTATATTATGTGATTATCGTGTCACATTCGTGTTATCTTTTATACCCGAAAATAAAAAATCATAAGACAATGAGTCAAGGACTCCCTTTTTTCTCAATACATCCGAGAAACATAGGTTTTAATAAGTTGGAAAACCTACTTGATCTACATCCTATTAAAATTAAATCAAAAAAATCATGTAATTCTACAATAATTGGGATTAGGACCACATGATCCATATTTTCAACAATTTTGAACAAAATCATGTAACTCTACTCTTATCAAAATGAGTTGTATCAAGTCGTCTCCTGATGATCCAATGAGGTGTACCATATCACAAAGGATCTTTCTTCAATGATTCAATGAAGAAAGACAAACATTTGCTCAAAGCTAATGATATAATTAGGACCACATGATCCATATTTTCAACAATTTTGACTCTATAGTCCAAAATGTCACAATCAATTTAGGAAAAAAAAATCGATACTTTGTGATATGGTTCCCATACATTGATCATTGTGGTATACACTTTGTCACCCAAAATACAATCATACGAGGTCACGGTTTATCCAACACGATTATTTGGGGTGAACAATTAATTTGAGAAATTTCTATCAATGACTGAGATGTTCGATTGACACCGACCCCCCTTAAAAAACTAACCACGGATAGTACTTGGGTTGAATGATTCGATTTGAAATAAAACTGAGTATTTTATAATTCAAATTAACCTTTATATCCATTCAAATTACATCTTTTTTTCAAACAAGTTTAGCTTAGAAGTGTTTACTGACACACGTTACCACCGGCCCATATTTGTTCAACTTGATTTGCAAGTCTTCCAAGAACTTATCCATAACCTTTGGCTGGCCTGTGCCCACACATATGGCAATAACATCTCAACCACTACTGTCTCTTTCCGGCCGTTATGCCGGTCGCTACCTTTCATTCCCCCATCCTCATCAAACAAAACCAGTTGATGATGAAACAGAAATTAGTGAGGTCTTATCAGTTAAAACAAGATAATGTTTTAACGAATTTGCATAATCTTTGAATTTGACTATCTAACCACTATTGCATTAGGTCCACCTATTTGAATTTTTATCGAAATCGGGTTTTCTTCGAATTGAATTTATCATATTTTAAACGATAATATTGAGTAGTCTACATATCACAGTAGATACTGATATCTCATTATTCCGTCATGACAACTCTCATGGCAAAGAGCCAATGGTTTATATTTCAAGCTTTACAAGTGACGTCTTGTTCAACCCAAAGATTTAAGCTTACGATATCCAAATCTTAATGGAGCTAAAGACCGAATCTAGTTTTGATTAGAACAAGGTCAATGCGGAAATGCGATAGGACAGCTTGAAGCTAGCACTAGAAATTAGACTAAACAAAGTTCCAGGGATTCGAATATCCCACCAAATGTAGTTTTTTGGGGCCACCATTAATAGATTTATCCTTTTGTGTGGAGAGACAGTTTTACTCAAGGTCTAATATTAACCTAGTACATGAACCAAATAACATTATAGTGATCTACTAGAACAACTAGGATATAGAAAACAAAAAAATCTGCCAGCCATCTCAATAATTTGGGTATAGATGACCTCAATTAGTGACCCAACTCATCTAGAAGTCTATCACACTATTGTAAAATTTGTTTAGAATAATGTTTAACATGAGGACCATATGATCTCTTTACTTTTTGACTCTCGAGTCTAAATATCATAATCCATTAAAAAAAGAATGGTGTTCTTTTACTATGTTTTTTTTTTTGTTTTGTTTTATTATAGGGTGTTCAGGCTTGCGTCGATTACCTGAGACCTCTAAGTTATCAGATTACAAACTCAACCATTAAACCTCCCTTAAAGGTTTTTTTTACTACGTGAATAACAAAATATAGAAGCTCCTATTTAGAGGTGAAAAAAACCTATATTCCATATATACCCGATTGATCTTTGACATACACGAGTTTTATTTTTGATCTCTTTTTTTTTTTTTTTTTTTTTTGTCAATTGAGTCCTTCGACGCTATCAATTATATGAGTTTATCCCTTTCATGCAATTCCGTCATTAAAGAAATGAAAAGGCCTGAATAGAAAAAGTTCAAGGAGTCGATTGAAGCGCGACAAGTTCTTCCATTTATATTAATGAAAGATCTGATTGCTATGATTTATGTTGCTTAAGGATTACATTAAAACATTTCGATGTTGAGAGTGTATTTTAAAACCGAAAACATATATAATCAATTTAGCTTTAGAGTTGTTTGCTAACACAAGCTACTACGATTGTCTCCACAAAACCTTGGTTGGCCTATGCCCACATATGATAGTGAACCAGTGGATGATGCAACAGAAAGTATGAGAGTTCTTATTTGTTAAGTAAGATTATGTTTAGTGAATTTGCCTTATCATTAACTCAACTAGTAGTGCAATTAGGTCCACCTAATTAAGTTTAACCAAATTGGGTTTTCTTCAAATCAAAATTTATAATTTTCCCACCTTGTAATGATCTAATCTTTGTTAGTCTACAGTTTGACGTTAAACTTTTTTGTTTATTAACACTATATCTCAGATGACAAGATTTTAGTTGTTTTTTTCTCAAATCACTAAGTTTGAATTTGTAAGAGAAGCTCGATTGATCTGATACACATAATTTATGAGTGATTTTGTGCATTTAAATTTTTACGTCGTAGTCACGCGTACAAAAGATTACGTAGTTAAGATAATTCTATATTAAAAAACTACTAAAAAAACTTATGATTTTCATTTGTTCAACAACTACCTACCAACTGTATCAATTTTCAAATGTTTACACAGTGGCTCTGACTCTTTTGATGTGGTGATTGACAAAATTGTGCCGGAATTTGATTGCAGTTGCCTAACTGCCTCACTTCTCAACCAGATGTCCGCATCCTTGGAGGAGAAGTTGACCAAACCTCTTTAACAAACCCCAATAAAAACCTTCAGTTTTTGTAGGATGAGTCTTCTTGCTAAAGCATGGTTCAGAAATATGTGGCGATCGGGTCAATATAACCACCAAAAGGGACTTTGTGCCAAATAAAGATGAATCGAATTTTTCTTTGTTTTTGCTATTGAAAAAAATGGTCAGCAACTCTCGGAAACGTTACTTTGAGGTTTTTACTTACCATAAAGTACTCACCATAAAGTACTCAGTTTAAGCCATAGGCTATAGTTATTAGTTTGGGATAGTCAAGTCTATCACCACAGCACTACCAAATATAAGCTGGATATTTAATTGCTCCAATAGTATTTGGGTTTACATGGACTACTATCGCAAACGAGTTCGAACTTATTACCACTAGAGGAGGGTAAAACCTTCACCTTTTACTGAAATCAACTAAATAATCATCTCGGTGGTTATTCATAAATGGCTTGGAATCAACTCGAATAAAAATTCACTCAAATTTGTTTATTTATAAAACGAAACTAGCCCAAACTCATTTAACAAGCCTGTCGAGTTAGACTAATGAATTGTTTGACACAACTAGACTAGTGAACATATAGAGTCGGCTATGGTACCAAACAAAAAAAAATAGTATTGTACCGTTAAATTTTACAGTTTTTGTAGGTTGAAATACAAATTTTTAGGTTTATTTACGATTTAAAAAAGTATAATTTTGAGGACGTATTACAACTTTTTTATGATTCAACCATTTGGAATAGATCCTGAAAATTTTAGAATCGATCACAAATAACCTCAAAAATTGTAAATGACCTCCAAAAATTGTAAATAACCATCAAAAATTGTAAATCACTCTTAAAAATAGTAAAACCAAATCACAAAATCTGTAATGAGGGTACAATACCGAAAAAACAATTTTTGATAGCGTAGACTTTTGTTATATAAGTGGTCTGAGTATTATAGAAAGCACATCTGTTAACTTGAGTTTAATTTGATTTTGAACTTCATCCTATACTGAGTTTGAACTTGTTTTTAAACTCGTGTTCAAATAGTCTAAAGCCTGACTCGATTTTGTTCATTAGGGGTCATTCGCTCCCGTTTAGTTCAAGTGATGAGTTGAACATCATTAGGTCTCAAATTCTACGAACCACCGAAGGTAAATTAAGATCTCCTTTACATTGTAATATATAGACGTGAAAATTTGACTTTTCACTTGTGAGTCATGAATTCTGTTTCTATCTAAAGTGATGCTCGGTACCTGGCAATAGCTATCATGACGCATATGGCTATGTTAATCAAGTCAAATTCAGCCAGTAGGAAGAATAGTCATCACTAGGAGTTATGGATTATGATGCAAACCTTTGACAGTTGACACATCAGATGGCCAAACAAAGCCGAGACCACCCCGCCATTGTTTAAGACAGCTGGATGGTTTGGGGCCCGTAGACGGTTGAGTGTCGGGTCAGCAACATCGTTGCTCTAACTGAATTCTGGATAATATTAAGAGGACAAGACTACTGTACCTATGCGGTAACACGCTGATAAACGATCCGAACTGTTAATTTTAAATTGAATAATTTATAACTATTAATTAAAAATATATATATATATATATATATATGTATGTATGTATTTCAGTACCTAACACATTGGACACTTTTATCATTCCAAGTGATGGGAAAACAGTTCCTTATCTGTTTTTACGTGCATTGATGACTGGTGAGCAATATCTAATAATCTTTTCTTCGGCCGGCCTAACATAATCCTTTCCAACTGCCCCTCCTTGTTTATCCGGGGTTCTCGCTCCACCATAGGGGTTACTGTCGGCGGGCCCGGACCCAGTTTTTATTTAATTTGGTAATTAATATTTAATAGATTTTGGATTCTTTTGAATTTTGGTGAGGCAGATGGTTCAAGGCCCACCTAACGCGACAATGGGATGGCCCATGACCCACTAAGGATCTAATCTAGGGAGCCAATGGATCATTGGGTCAATGGCAAGGCCATGGACCATATGCTCGGCTCTTGGTTAAAGTTACTTGAGCCAGCCTAGTGGCCTCCACCTTGATTTTTAAGTTTTGACTAATCTTAATTTTGTTTTCGAATATCACAATTGCATGGGGTGATACATGATTGTCATTCAAAATTTAATTTTTCGTGCACTAATTATGGTGTTCTATTGACAATAATCAGTTTGAGTTTGGCCCCTTTTTGGGCCCAAGTCCCTTCGAGCCCACATATAGTAATCCAAGAAGCTCATCTAGGTAATACCCCCTTGGGCTTGAACCTCAGAGCCAGGATACGATCAAGGGACGCTTGGGATAAATGGGTCGACACATATGAGCTCGAAACACGATGACTAGGAGCAAGGTCAACATAAAAAGTTGCAAAGAGACATGCGTCTAAGGGACAACGGAACACAATCAGGCGGCTTTGATGAACAATAACCCATAGGTAGTGGATATGGATCAAGGCCAACAGTCTTCAAATATTAGAATCAGAAATGTTTGGAACCACGGTGCCAAGGTGGAAATGGATATAGAATGGACCACTAGATTAGCCAAAAAGAACGAATCTGAAACCCTAGCTATCGGTAGTATAAATAGTTCGGAGCACTTCAGTGCACATAGATGAAGATACCTGTAACTAAGCAAGAGAGAATCAACTGACATCTTATAACAATTTCAAGCCTCACTCTCTATATCAATCACCATCTTTCTCAAGTAATACAATCCCCAAAGAACAAAAGTCTTCATTACAGTGGACGTAACTTTAGTTCCTCGGCTAAAGCGAACCACATAAGTTCTATCTTATCTTCGTTGTTCATTTACAACATACACCCTCACACACATCCACTTAAGCAATCACATGCACATTGGGCCTCGTCCAATTTTATTATATGACCCAGGTCCATTAGTTTCAAGCTCCATCATTTATCATTCGCGACTCAATACTCAATTTCTATATTGTTTTTCCAAATTTCTTACCAGAGTCGACAAAAGTTGGTTTTTAACATTGCAAAGACTAATGAATTGGGCCTAAAGGCCCTTGACAACCAAGATTCTCAGGCCTTTTAATACTTCCCCAGGCTCTAGTTAAATGAGCGATGGGGCTCCCTTATTAAGCTTACGAGCTCATGGGCGAAGATCCAACCTTTTTCCCAAGATAGATAAGACAGCCCACATATTATCAAGAGTAACTTATCATGATCTAGTCTAGTTGTTTTCTTTTTCTTTTTTTGTTCCTCATTAACTCTTTAGTTTCTCTACTATACAAAGTTACAAACTGCACGGGCAAATTTTCGGTAATATAGAGAGGTAATGGTGGTATGGGTGAGAATGAGGAGTGCCCCACCAGAGGAGAGATGATCTAGAGTGTCTACAGATAACAGAAAAGGTTAGAAGAGTATCGTATGTATATCGAACGAATTCCTTTTAACAGTCAAGTCAGTTGTGTGAATGAGTGGAGCGAAAACGAGAATTTATGGTGTGACTAAGAGTTGCATACCCTCGATTTTAGGCCAAGGGTAGTATTTATACCCAAAGTGTGTGCTTTTTGCTTGGAATGAGGCTGTTAGATAAGGTGGATGTCCTGTAATGTATTTGAGAGGGAATCCCTCTAATTCATTCATGCCTCAAGGCGACATGAAGTTGTCCCTCATTTATAACGGGTCAACCACCCGTCGAGCCAAACTATTATTGTGCCTTGAGTCGTGCACTGACAGTTCCTTTGGGGAAGAAAAAGCCAAGCCGTTACTTCTCATTAATGCTTAGCGCCAAGCATTAAATCACAGCCTGTCTGTCGAATAAGCCTAATTGACTAATCTAATCCCTTTGTCCTCATGAGATACCTTCAGGCTTGAACAATAAATCGGTACCTTTATTGAGACATCATATGATTAGTCCCAGTACCAAAGGTTGGTACTTTTTTGCATGTTTCTCGACGTTCCACTTGCGTTAGAAAAAACATGTCGCGGTTATTCTCTAGGACACTACTTCCTCATGTCACTTCTGTCACATTAGGTCATGTTTTAGTACCCAACTGTCTAGTTGTTATCAATGCTCGACCCAAGACATTAATATGATCTAACGGTCTGATTGGTTCAAGAATTTTCATCGTTTTCTTCTGCCATTAGCTTTTGTCCCTGTGTCGATCTCCCATTAGTTTGTTGGACCACAACTCGTCACAAACATCATAATCCGAATCCAGTCTTTTACAATACACTTGTTGTCAATGTATTTTAATGACTTATATATGTATTTTACTGTAGATCCAAATCTATATGTGCGAGACTGAATGCACTAAGAAAGAACTAACAAAATTATGTTTCATTTAGACTCATTTAATCGTTAAGGGTATAAAATTAAAAAAAATTAATTATTTCAGAATGAAAAGTACAATTCATCATAATATATTTGGGTGGGGTTATTCATACCCCCACAAATATCCATGCCTAGCCCATTAAAACTTTTATTATCAAACTACTAAATCCACCCCTTCTATACCCACCTCATTTCAACTAAATTCACCCTATGCTATACACACTTTCTTAATAACAAGTCCACATTCTATTTTTTCATAACTAGAGTTTTATTCACTATCTTCTCTTATACACCATACACAAAATATTCTTTTTTCTATATAAATTGATAAGTAAAATGAGTACATCACTTTCTGTACTTGTACATTATCTAACCCTATTCTACCTTCTGTCAAAACAACCTTTGTTAGTTTAATATGAGGTGCAACAACTTGTGTTGTTATAGTGTGGGTAACAATATTAACTTCTCTTTGAATTGACACAACTTGAATCAAAGAAATCTATTGAGTATACTAACGAGAATAATTTATATGTACAATTATAAATAATCAACACAAGAATTTACAATGTTTCATTTTTCCTTCTTGTTACAAATGTGTATGTATATATATATATATATATATATATATA
>CM042188.1:34700089-34710575 GCA_023539305.1 Ilex asprella | reverse complement strand
TATATATATATATATACTAGTAATTACCCGTGCCTAAAGACACTATATACAAAATAAAAAAATCATAAACAATTCTATATGCTGAAGGCAATGTATATGACAAAAAATGACTAATCACAAAAATAGAAACCCCCACAATACCTGAAGTAGGAATGAGAACCAAGTTGTGTCATATTATACTATGTTATATTATTTTGAATTCGTGTCAAACATACCTCAAACTAAACACAACCTATTTAATTAATTGTGTGCATAACCTAACACTACTCGTTTGTAAAACATTTAATTTGGACGCGGCCTAGGTAACACATTGGACACAGGTAATGTCTGGTTTGCACGGGCAATTGCTTTTAATCCAATCCATCTCCACATGAAGTGATATGTAGTTCAAAACCTTAGTGATCTAATGTAATTGCAAGATAAAAGTCAATTAAAGTCCTATATGTAACACCTCTAAAATCGGGAGTCCTTTGTCAACCCGTTGATCACCCATCAACTCACGAAATACTCGTGGATACCGTATAACTCGATATCATATCGTATGCCCCATTTACCGGGATCTATAATTTAACAAAATTTGGACAGAGTCTCCTGTGTACGGAAAGCTCTACCCAAAAACACAACTTGTGCAATCATACAACATTGACCACACCGGATCCATTTATGAGTAAACATTGATCATACCAGATTCATTTATACATTACCCTATAATAACATGCATTGTTACATTAAAATAGTCCATATGAGTTCGATTACAATTCTTTTATATATATTACATACCCAAAAACTAACTTAGCGGATATTTTACAAAAACATAGTTTTTCACAATAGTTTTACAAAACGTAAATTAAAAGCCACAAGTCAATTTTTCTTCAACCTTGAGGCCCCAAGTGAGAGTCTTCCATTGATGTGTATACCCCGCACCTAAAATGTTGTCCCTATAAAGGGTGAGTCACGCTTAATAGGGTAACTCCTAAATAGACTATTCTCCAACTTAGATGCATATGAAATGTCACATGTAACATTCAGCAAGTAACAACCATCCCAAACAAGAATATGTAATTCCATGTTGAAATTCTACCATACTATGCCATGAAATAAGATGTGATTCACTCATGCACTTTAACTCGAACCCTCACTGGCTCCCACAATACAATGCAATGCCAATGTTTAATAAACCCGCCATTGAAGTTATGCATCCGATGATATTTTTGTATGAAATAAAATCATGTGTCTTTGTTGGGTAGCAGAATTTTGGTGTCGCACCACCAGTTTCGCACACCGATACACTTTTTTGGACTTGCACTGACGGAAGTGTATAAATCAGTAACAGGGTCTTGCACCCAAGGGAATATGTAGCCCTTCTTGCTATACCCCACACAAGTTTTTCATGCAACTCATGCGACTCTGTTAAAACTTGATCCAACTATACCGAGTCTACTTGTCAACCACAAAAAATGATGTTTGACATAACAACACCCACACACACCCACACTCATGCCTCATGCCCATGAATGTGATGTTTTCGTACATATATAATGTATGAGCAATTGCAACATCAATATCGTATCCATATGTAATGAATGTCATATGGATAATTTCTACCACATTTCAACACATGTCATGAATAATTACATCCTAAGCAAGTAATTTTCATAATTCACCCCAATGCCAATATATCATAAGAACATATCAATATTTATATTTTTAATTGTAATTCATATCATAAGCATATGATTTCACTTTACCATATCATTCAAGCATGTTATCACATAATCTCATGCAATTAACATACTTTATTTCACATATGCATTTTATCAAATACCTTCGAGACACTAAATTATGTGATCACATAAAATACTCAAATTTATCACATAACTAAAAAAATCAGATTAAATGATTTTCACATACCCAATTATCAAAACTTCCAAGAAATCACAAATTAATAATTTCTAATTACCAATTTACACTAGAATTGAGTCTACTTATTTCCATTAAACCAACTACAATAAGCAAGTGTTAAAATACACAAAATAACCCACCTATTTCATATATTCATCCTAGGTTGAAAATAAACCTAGTTATGATGAAAATCCTACCTCTTGAAGAGTAAAAGAATGTTGGTAAGCTCCAAGAATACACCTTCAAACCCAAACCTTGATTTCTCTAAAATTCGATTTTAGAAACTTCAGTGAAATTCACTCTTTTTGATACGTACGAGTAGCCCTCGTCGAGAAGATCGACTTTGATTCTTGGCTCGAGTTGATTCGAGCGACAGAGCTTCGTAGATCGTAGCGAGAAGCCTTGAAATCTTTATTTTTTTCTCTCCTTTTCCTCTATTCTTCTTCACACGTTTACACACTGGAATATAGTAGAGAATTCTGTCCAAAAAATAGATTTTTGTCACTATTTATATACTTTAACACTTGGTCCACGTCGCGCCACACGCCCCCCATTCCCGGGCCTGTTTTCGCCACAAAATGATTAAATTTTGTACCAATTTAAGCTCACAATATTTTATATGAACTTTATTTAAATTAATTTTTAACTTTTAAAATTTTATTAAAAATTTCGCTTCTGGGTCACTCGAGATCCGACCTCCTCGTAAAACGTGAAAAATCTGACTATCTCAAAATTCGACGAAATTTGTCTGGGTAACTAGATTTTGCGAGACGAATCCAACGGTGAGGTATGTTTCGTCATCCGAGCTCTAGAGAAATACGGGTTTTCAACTCGCACTATAGTGGCGAATTTTATCCTTTTTCTTAAAAAGTTTAAATTTTTCCGGGTTTTACATTATAGGCGCTTGATCAATTGCTACTTACAATGAGCTAATCTAACTGCCATGAGACACGAAAAAAATCTACATCTTCGCACCAAGGAAATGTGAATCCAGGCAAACCTTTAGTTTAGTTTTGACGCTAAGAAAAGTCATACAACTGGGGTGAAGCTGTTCAATGTCCAAAAATTTAACATAAATTAGTTAATATCTTATATATAGAGTAAATATGTTGACGCCAAGGAAACCAACTTTAACAGCCACTCAGCTCCTCCTGCCCACAAAAAAAAAAAAAAAAAATCAATGAATATTTTAATCCCTCTTCCATACTCTTTTCATTTTGAAACTGATAACTCACGCATGTTGCTATAAAAATCTCATCCCCTTATCAAAAGCAGAGTCTCATATTTTCCTACCTCCCTCCATAACAATCTCCTATACATCCTTTCCTAAATAGATAAAGAAATATGTTGAATGTCCACCATTCAATACCCCAAATCAGTTGAGAGAGAATGTAATAGATAACGAAATAAAATCATGTAATGTTCATTAAAATACAATGTGTTTTCACTTCTCATTTACCAAAAATTATTAAAAATACCATGCAAAGAAATGAACTTGTACCTGGATGAAAGATTGTTTCAACAACTCCAAAAGGCAATGTTTTCACTTCACTGTATTTAAGAGTTGTTTCAATCCAAGCTATTCAGATATACTTGATATATTACAACAACAACGTGAAATAACAAAGACAAAAAAAAATAGAAGATGAGAGGAAAATATAACTTTTAACATATTATCAATTTTAGATGTGAAATTGAAAATGAGAGAATTGTGTATGCCTTTCTATTTGCACTACAACATACACACAAATTCAATTGCTTAGCATCACCTATATTTTTATGCAACTACAAAACCTTTTTTATCAATAAGAGTTAGGCTCATGCATATACCCGAAATCTAATTTGAATAAATTTTAGCCATTGAACCAATATCCAACATATCTACAGTCATTTGAGTTAAAACGCATATTTAGGCAACTAAATCAACCTACTGTATATAGGAGGACTTGACAAACAGTACATCAACAAAACCAATAGAGCATCACAAACATCTTGGCAGTAGGTTTTGATTCATATGGTTTAAAGAACAGATCAAATTATAGAGAACACATATGGTTAAAAAAATAACATATTGAATTATAGATTAATTATTTCAATGAAACTATTTGAAGCATTTAGTACCTCATACTCTAACACTTTTTTACCCTTGGAGTAATAGATTACCTAAGTGCCCGTGCGCCTCCTCCAAGTTCTTGTGGAGACCACTGCGTTTATATTGTTGGTACTTGAAGTGGTCAAAAGAATAAAACAAATTAGAAATCTTAAATGATGGTGTCAGTTCTTTTTCTCCAAAGAAAATTAGTGAAGTGCTTCTCAACCATCATAATTTATGATTGGATGACATAAACCTTATGTGAGATGCCTACTCACGCTTTGTGTATGTGTTCTATGTTCGTGTGTGTCCCGTAGAAAATCCTAATGAACATCCTTTGCATGTGTTCTATGTTCGCGTGGTAGGTAACAACTGCACAAAAAACGACACACAAAAGCAAAAATTCAAAAAAGAATAAAAATCGAAGCTTTAAGTAAAATATCAGCATCCCAAAAAAGAATTCAACATTTAAGCACAAATCAATTTTGTGTGTTCGCAGACAATGTGATTGCTCTGTGTGTGGAACATCTATATGTCATTTGATTGAACACCTTATGGGGCTGTGCGATGTGAGTGTTTAGAGAGCGAGGGAGATAGGAGCAACGAGAGATGTGTACCTGGGCAACGATATTGGATGAGCAACAAATTAAGGCGTGAGAGGGGCCGAATTTGAGATACTGGTTGGCAGTGGATTTAAAATTTGAAATTTTTAGTCTTATGTGTTTTGAGAGAGAGAGAGAGAGAGTATATGAGAGATAGGAGTCTTGAGTTTTATATAGGATGAAAGACTTATTCAAAATTTTAGGTGGGAAAAAAATATGAGCATCAATTAGGATCATCAGATCAACAATTTTAAAATGATCTGAATCGTCTTTTATGTTGGAATTATGTTTTCTGTTGGATATGTTTATATTTTGTAAACTGAAAAATAATGCTAACATGTATCTCATTAGAAAAATCCATATTGAAAAAACTTATTCCCGTAAGGTATATGAGAGAAAATAGTGAATAAAACCCTAATTTTGATAAAATAGAAAATGAACTTGTTATTAAGCGGTGTGCATAACATGATGTGAACTTAGTTAAAATATGATGGGTATAAAAAGGATAAATTTAATAGTTTATTTATAAAAAAATTAATGAAGTGGGAATGAATATTTGGAAGGGTTGGACTAGCCTACCCAATATATTTTCCTAAAAAAATTGGGCAAAATTGATGATGCAAAAAATCGTATGGTGCGAGATCAACAGTCACAAGGGTGATTAATGAGCAATCAATGGCAATTAGTGGTAAAACCGTAAATAAGAGTCAACACAAGAGATTTATAGTGGTTCGGTCTCGGACGACCTACGTCCACTCTTCGAACGGCGACGGTGGCCTGGGGTGTTTTATTGATCAATGGTGGTACTCCAGAGAGTTTACAATGAGTCTGGAGAGAGAGTGTGCAGAGAGCTTCGAGAGCTTGTTGGGTGCAACTAGTGTAGTGTATGTGTCTCAAGAGTCATTCTGCCCTTTATACAGTGAGGGCTTACATTATATAGGCTCACAAGGCGGTGAGACGGTGACGTGAGAGAGAAGTCTCCCGTCAATTTGGTAAGTACAAACATGGTAGGAGTGAACCTCTTTGGTAGGTAGAGTTATGGTAGGAGATCTTCGTATCCCGAGTCTTCCTCCACGTGCTCCTATTTACTCGGACGTCATCCGGGTGTGGAGTGTGCTCATGCTTAGCCTTGGGCTTGGACTTGCTTCGGAGTGGTTTCGGACTTGTGTTGCGTCAAGGCATGAAAAGGAGCCAAGAGGAGAGGTCAATGGAGCCAAGTGGTGGGCGGCGCCCACTTCGGAGGGGGCCTGGGCGGCGCCCTAGGTGCCTTGGGCGGCACCCCATGTGCCTTGGGCGGCCCCCTTGGTGCCTTGGGCTGCCTCGTCCCTTCCTTTGGTGCTCGGCCTTGAGTTGGTGCGACTTGGTGCTCGTCTCGGTCTCGAGGTCAGACGTCGAGCTTGGCTTGGTGCTTGTCTCGGTCTTGGGGTCGGATGTCGAGTTCGTACTTGATTTAGACTTGGGTTCACACCGGAGTCAAATGGCGAAGGAGGAGAGGTCGCAGGAGCGGACGAAGGAGAGGCCGAGCGCGGAGCCGGGCGCCCTAGGGGCCTGGGCGGCGCCCTTGGTGCCCTGGGCGTCGCCCTAGGGGCTTCGGGCGACGCTCCTCGCTGCCTCGTGCGATCTTGGTCCTTCCTCCGTTTTTCTTGACGTTTGCCACTTGGTTGGCCCAACTACATGGGTCTTTTGGGCTCTTCTATGGGCTTCTTCGACTCCGTTCAGATTGGGCCTTAGCTTAGATGAGTCCGGACTCATCATTTTCCCCCCATGTCCTGAGCTCTGATTTTCTTCGAGAGGAAAGGGTCGAGGGCATGTGCTTCGTATTTACTTGGTTGAGTCGGAGTTTCCCTTGTCTTTCACGGTCTTCTTCTATCTTCGGGAAATTATTCCTCGGGATCTGCTGAACTTCTCGGTTTCGAAGAGTGCATTATTAATATTATATATTTTTCATGCCCTTGTCTATAAATAGAGGCCACTGTTTCATTTCTTTCATTCTTCTCTTGTTTGCATGTGCAGGGACTTCTGTCAAGAGTGACTCTCAAGGAGCTTTTCTAAGGCTTCGTCAAGGAGCTTCAAGGCCTTCGTCCCTACTTAAGGAGCTTCAAGGCCATTTCACTTGTTCGTTCTCATTTTCTTTTTCCATTATTAAAGTGTTCATGAGGACGAGAGGCATGCCGAGAGGAGGAATCAAGACGAGAGGAGGACACTGCGGGGGAGTGAGCCCGGGCCCGGGCGGCGCCCAGGTCATGGGTGTTGTCTCCTCCGACTTAGGTCGTTCGAGCTCCTCTTCTCGCGGTAGACTTGGTGCGGCAGAGGAACCCTTCGGGACCGTTATGAGTACTCTGAGTAGTCCCCGGGGTGTGCCCGGACGGTTCTCTAGCGCGGGCGATCATCGGAGTGTGTCGGGTCCTTCGGGTGACGACCCAAGTGTTGTGCTGCCGTCGACCGATGACTTGGAGGACACGGTGCTGCGAGGTATGTCTCTTGGTATTCTTTCTTTGACATTGTTACCTTATTTTAGCTAGGCCCTGATCTTGCTTTTGTGCATGTTACCCAGGTGAGTCGGAGGCCGTTGGGGACCCCGATGAAGGCCCGGGCGTTGGAGGAGGAAACGGCTCCAAGGTACTCTCTATATTCAGCTTGTATAAGTGTGATGCTGAGATTGTTGAGATAGCTTCTCTATATCACATTCCGCCTTGTGTGACTTATCGTCATGCTGAGGCCGATGAACCCGCCTGCTGCGATTCTTTGGGTGAGATTGTTGTTTATGAGGGGATGTTGGAGGCGGGTCTGCGATTCCCCATTCCCGGACCCATTTGTCGGGTGCTAGCACATTTTTCGTTGGTCCCAGGGAGATTGTCTCCTAATGGCTGGAGGGTTATTTCTGCATTCTTCGCACTATGGCGGTTGACGCATGGTGTTAACGTCCCTCCGCCGTTCGAGGAGTTTCTGGCGACGTACACACTGTCAGAGAACCCTGCTCCTCACGGGGGGTGGTACCGCTTTACTCCGAGGTCAGGAAGACTCATTGAGGGGCTTACGTCCAATCTCCACAAGTGAAAGAGGAGGTTTTTCTTCGTTGGTGGCGAGTGGGCTTCGGAGTCCGACCGTGATCTTGTGCCTTCTCGATGGAACGTAGTCCCTCAGACTAAACAAGGTGAGGATTTTTGTCTTTAAGTTGTACTCTTCATCCTTATGTGTTGGTTTTTCATAGTAGATGATCTTTTGCAGTCTTATCGGCTCTAACTCCGATCCAGACGAGGCTGCTTGATGCGGTTCGTAGCAACCCGACTAGGGACTTTGCTGAGATCATGTCGTTGTCCGGCATCTCTTCTAAGTCCAAAAAGAAAGGTGCTCATTTACCAGTAGTCTTCTTTAGGTGCTTTGTAGTAGGCTTTTTGACTTACTGGGTTTTTGCAGGTCTTCCGATTGACCGGTCTGTAGTGGACGAGGTCCTTGCCTCTAAGGTGGCTTCCATACCTACTCCTCCTCCTAAGAGGGCGAAGTCTGGTGCCCCCTGTTCTTCTCGACCGGGGTTGGTCGACCCAGCGGGTTCTATATCAGCTGAGTTTGATGATGTTCCACCTTCTCCTTCGATTTATATCTCTCCTTCCCTGAGACACGGTTCTGGTACCGCTGTAGGGGTTGAGATATCGGCGCCGCAATCCGCCAGGACGGAGGGTCCGTCTAGGTGCTGTTCCCTGGAGAACACCTCAGGTTCTATGCTTCATGACGTAGAGGTGGCGAAGGAAAGATTCAGCGCCTTGGTGACTGGTGCTGAGGCCAACGAGATTGCATCTCGGAGTCCTGGGGGCGTAGTAAACGCCGCTGTAGAGGGCATCGCTCTGGTACGCTCTGTCCCTCTGTTTTGTATTTGACTTTCTGTAGCATGTTCAGACTTAGTTCTTGGCTTTTTTTGTATTTGAATGTCCACAGGTGATGGCTTCCTTGCCTGCTTTGTTTAGCAATACGATGATGATTGGTGAGGCCGTTCTTGGCGAGGCAAAGGAGAGACGGGCGCGCGAGGCTGCTGAGGGACAGCTTGCGGCTGCTGAGATGAAGCTTTCATTTGAACGACAGACACGAGAGAATGACGCACTGCTAGCTCGACAGGCACGAGAGGATGCCGGGAAGAGATTTGAGCTCGAGCGGCGGACGCGAGAGAGCACCGCTGAGCAGTTAAAGCTATCTCAGAGGAAGGTTGTTCAACTTGAGGCTGACCTTGGCGTAGCACTTGAGAGAGCTACTAGTGAAGAGGCTCAGAGGGATGCTGTTGAGAGGGCTAGGCCCAGTGCCTTCATTGACGGCTACGAGGAGCTTCGGAGGAAGGCCCTTGCAGCATACCCTTATGTTGAACTTTCTGAGCTCAAGCCTCAGGAGGCTTTTGAGTCCGATGATGAGGACTATATGAGTGGAGACAGTGAGAGTCATTGAGAGTGGTGTCCTTGTACTTTTTATTTGCATGATGTCTTTCTTTTGTAAAAGGTCCAGTTTACGGACTTTGAATGAAAACTTTCTTTTGTAAGAGTCTCATGACTTGAGTGAAATAGAACTCTTTTTTGAAGAAAATATTGGAAAATCTTATTTGATAGTTCAAAGTAAACACTTGATATTTAGAGGAAAAGATGACATAAAACTTGACAACCAATGTAAATAGCAAAAATAAACTAAATAGTGGACACCGACCCCTGACTTACTGTCCCCAGCTACTGGTAGTACTTCTTTAGGAGTTCTGCATTCCATGGGTGAGCCAGGACCTTGCCTTCAAAATTCTGGATTTTGTAGGTACCTGGTCTTACTACCTCTATGACCGTGTAAGGTCTTTCCCAGTTGGGTCCCAACTTCCCCTCCCATGAGTCTTTGGTGGATAAGATGACCTTCTTGAGGACCAAATCCCCAGGTAAGAAGGCACGAGGCTTCACCCTCGAATTGTAGTACTTGGTCATGCGATGCTTGTACTCTGCATTCCTGAGCATGGCCATCTCTCTTTTCTCCTCCATCAAGTCGAGGTTGATGCGGAGGCCTTCTTCATTGTTGGTAGGGTGCTTGGTTCTGGATGTCGATCCCCCACATGGAGAAAGGCCATGGGCTCTGGATGGTGGTGAGCTCCTCAGGCAGCTGTCTTGACACAGTTGTAAAACGTTGGCACTTATCGCACCTCCTGACTAAGTCTCGAGTATCTCGGATCATGGTGGGCCAGTAGTACGCTTGTCTGACTGCTTTGTGAGCCAAGGCTCGTCCTCCTGAGTGGTTCTCATATATTCCCTCATGTATCTCCCTCATGGCATAGTCTGCTTCTTCCGGTGTGAGACAGCGGAGTAGAGGGAGAGAGTGGCTCTTCTTATAGAGGATGTTCTGTAGGGTGACGTACCTGGATGCTCTTATCCTTAACTTTTTGGCTTCCACTGAGTTGTCTGGGAGGGTGCCTTCCTCTAGGTAAACTCTGATGGGGGTCATCCAATTGGGCTCGGATGACACACAGTGAACCCTGCTTTCCTCTAGCTTGGAGGTGCTTGGTTCGAACTGGTGACCCGTCAATGCTGGGCCCATAAGTATATTGGCAGAGGCGAATTTGGCCAGTGCGTCTGTCATGGCGTTCTCCTCTCGTGGTATATGGTTGATTTCAAAGTAGACAAACCTCTTGAGGAGGTCTTGGACCACCGAGAGGTATTCCTGCATCCTTTTTTCTTTGGCCTCAAAGTTCCCTCTCACTTGATTGACTATGAGTTGAGATTCGCTATAGGCAGTGATGTTGAGTGCTTTCATCTCCAAGGCTAACCTTAGGCCCGACACAAGAGCCTCATATTCTGCTTGATTATTCGATGTGGTGAAGTGGAGAGAGACAGCATACTTTAATGGGGTGCCATGAGGGCTGATGAGTACGAGTCCTGCT
>CM042188.1:34672783-34699689 GCA_023539305.1 Ilex asprella | reverse complement strand
GAGGATGTGAAGATGGGAGTGAGGGGGCCTGAGAGGGTGGCACCCAAAGTAGAGTGGGCGACACCTCAAGCCAGGTGGGCGGCGCCCTAGGTAGGGTGAGCGACGCCCTGGCTTGCCCGGTCGGTGGCTCTACCCCCTATTCCTCCTCCGGGTCGGCGAGTCTTCGTATGACAACTGGTCCAACTTCTTGGTTGAGAGAGTCAGTATGCACTGAACAAGTGCGCGCAGGGGCGCCTAGTCCTTCATTTTGGGACTCCTGGGGCGGTGTGGACTCCGCTACAAAGTCTGCGAGCGCCTGCGCTTTGATGGCGGCCCTTGGTTTGTACTGTACGTCAAATTCGCTCAACTCCACAGCCCACTTGAGCAGTCTCCCAGAGACATCGGGTTTCCCTAAGATTCTTTTGAGTAGCTGATCGGTGACCACCGTGATGGTGTGACCTTGGAAGTAATGGCGTAGACGTCTGGCGGTAGTGACAAGGGCGAGAGCTAATTTCTCTAACTCCGAGTATCTCACTTCTGCTCCTCGGTAGGCTCTACTTACATAGTAGACAGGTTTCTGGATGCCCCCATCCTCTCTGATGAGGACGGAGCTGACAGCGGAGGGCGAGGTCGAGAGATAAAGGTAGAGGACCTCTCCTGGTATGGCCCGAGAGAGCAACGGTGGGGCAGCAAGGTAGGCTTTTAGCTTTTGGAAAGCCTCCTCAGCGTCTGAACCCCACTGGAAGGACCTGCGAAGGATTTTAAAGAAAGGAAGACACTTGTCAGCAGACTTAGAAACGAACCTGTTGAGTGCGGCTATTCTCCCATTGAGTCGTTGGACTTCCTTGGTTGAGGTAGGAGACCTCATCTCCAAAATTGCTTTGATTTTATCCGGGTTGGCTTCAATACCCCTTCTGTGAACCATGAAGCCCAAAAATTTTCCTGAGCTAACGCCGAAAGCGCACTTCTCCGGGTTCAGCTTCATCTTGTATGCTCTTAACACATCAAAGGTTTCCTGTAGGTGTGCGATGTGATCTGTGGCTATTACACTCTTTACCAACATATCATCCACGTATGCTTCCATGGTCTTCCCAATCTGGGCTTCGAACATCTTGTTGACGAGGCGCTGGTATGTGGCTCCGGCGTTCTTAAGCCCGAATGGCATCACCCTGTAGCAGTAAGTGCCTTTAGGGGTGATGAATGAAGTCTTCTCTTGGTCTGTGGGGAACATACTAATTTGGTTGTAGCCGGAGTAGGCATCAAGGAAGCTTAGGAGCTCGTGTCCCGCAGTGGCGTCGATGAGTAAGTCGATGCGGGGGAGAGGGTAGCTGTCTTTGGGGCAGGCCTTGTTGAGCTCTGTGAAGTCCACGTAGAGGCGCCACTTCCCATTGGCCTTTGTCACCATTACCACATTGGATAGCTAGTCTGGGTAGGCTACCTCCCTTGCAGACCCGTTAGTCAAGAGCTTGTCTACTTCCTCCTCCATGGCTTTTCCCCTCTCAGTGCTCACATTCCTCAACTTCTGGCGAACGGGCTTGCATCTGGGGTCGACATTGAGTTGGTGGGAGGCCACCTCGGGGTCAATGCCCTCTAGGTCCTGATGGGACCAAGCGAAAACGTCTGCGTTTCTCCTGAGGAAGTCTACTAAGGCAGATGCCAGCTCCTGGGAGAGTGAGGAGCCTAAGTAGACCTTCCTCTCTGGAAGGGTGTCATCTAGTGTTACTGGTTGGAGTTCTTCTGTTGGTTCACCCCTTTCCAAGGTGTTGTCATCCCTAGGGTCGAATACTTCGACTTGTAGAGTCTCGTGTGGTCTTCTAGCCTTCATAGAGGCTACATAGCACTCTCTGGCTGAGACCTGGTCTCCTCTTATCTCCCCAATCCCGCTAGAGGTTGGGAAACAGAGGAGAAGATGGTATGTAGAAAGCACTGCCCTTAAGGCGTTGAGAGCAGGGCGTCCAAGTATTACATTGTAAGCAGAAGGACAGTCAAGCACGAGAAAGTTTACCATGAATGTAGAGCTCCGGGGAGCAGTCCCTGCTGTGACGAGTAGGGTGATGGATCCCAATGGTTGAACTCTTTCTCCTGAGAAACCAACCAAGGGAGTCCTAACCGGCTGTAGCCTCTCCCTGCCAAGGTGAAGGCTGTCATAGGCCGTGACGAACAGGATGTCGGCTGAGCTCCCACTGTCTACTAGGATTCTCCTAACTTGGTAGTTGGCCACCATCAGGGTCAACACCAAAGGATCATCGTGGGGGACTTGGACTCCTGCAAGGTCTCTGTCTGAGAAGGTAATGGCCTCCTCCTCCCCCTGTCGTGGGGTCTTCGTCGGGCGAGAGTCATGAGACTCCACTTGTCTGGCTCTGTGGGCGTGCACCTTTCTAGCGGAGTTAGAGTCACCTCCTCCTCCTAACCCTCCGGCGATGGTATGAATCTCATTGAGGGGAGGCTGGTGTTCTCGTTCTTCTTGCGGAGGCGCTGGTCCCCGACCGGCTACATACTGCCTGAGATGACCCCGTTGGATGAGTTCCTCGATCTGCCTTTTCAGCTGGAAACAGTCATCTGTGTCATGCCCATGGTCGTGGTGGAAGCGACAATACTTATTGGGATTTCGGCGCTTGGGGTCAGACTTCATCTTTCCGGGCCAGCGGATGGCTGGGTCATCCTGTATTTGGAGTAGGATGTGCTCTACCGAGGCATTGAGCGGAGTGAATGGCTGTCGGTCCCTCGGGGGCAGTGGTCCGAGGCGGTCTTTTACGGGGACCCTATCTGCTTTCTTCTTCTTGTTCCCAGTATCCCTTTGGTTTTCTCGGCTGTCTTTCCTCTTCTCTCCTCGGGAGGACTCACCTCTACGTATTTTGGCGATGTCCTCGGCGTTCATATATTTTTGCGCCCTGGCCAGTAGCTCGGGCATGCCAGAGGGCGGCTTCTTGATGACCGAGAACATGAAACTGGATGTTCGGAGACCGACGATGAAAGCAGCCATGGCTACCTTGTCGTCCGACTCATCGATCTGGAGCACCTCCTCATTGAAGCGAGCAAGGTAGTCACGAAGGCTTTCATCCCTATCCTGCTTAATGGTGAGCAGGTGGGTCACTGGCTTTTGATGGCGGCGTCCCCCAATGAAGTGGGAGACGAATGACCTGCTTAGCTCATCGAAAGAACAAACGGAGGAAGGCCTAAGCTTGGAGAACCATTGACGGGCAGACCCCTTCAAGGTGGTGGGGAATGCCCGGCACATGATCTCCTCGGGCACATTATGGAGTTGCATAAGGGACTTGTAGGTGTCCAGATGGTCAAGGGGATCTCTATTGCCATCGAAGGTGTCGATGTTGGGCATTTTAAATTTCGAAGGGAGTGGGTAGTTGACAATATCAGCAGTGAAGGGCGTGTCAGTGCGTCTTACCAGGTAATCAACAGGTGTTGCCGCTTGTGCCTTGATGGCATTGAGGGCGTCACCGAGTTGGTTTTGCACCTCCTTAATCTTCTCGTCCCACTGATTGGGGACATCCTGGTGATGGTACTAGCTTTCATGGTCTCCGTATTGACTCTCTCCCTCGTCCTCTTGTGCAGGTGCGTGCGAAGGGTGAACACGTGAGCTCCCTGTGCGGTGAGGAGGGATCGGTTGGCGAGGGACCCCCTGGCGTGGTGCTGAAGCATTCCGATGAGGGACCTAGCGTCCGGAGAGGACAGACAATGGTTCCTCTCCCGTCGGAGGGAGTTGGACTTCTCCAACAGGATGATGGGTGGCTCCTCCTTGAGAGAGCATCAACTGGATGATCTGCTGATTTTGGTTCACCAGCAACTGCATGGTCTGCAGGAGTTGTTGTTGTGACCCAACGGCGCGAGTCGTCGTAGCAGAGGGTCCTTCGGGTGCGAGGGGAGGCGGAGCCTCCTCCCGGTGCACGGTGTTGTTGTCTCCGAGTTGATGAGACCTCGATCTGGTGGTGATTGCCATGGATTGCGAGAAAGGTAGGGAGACTATGTCGTTTCCCACAGACGGCGCCAAACTGATGATGCACAAAATCGTATGGTGCGAGATCAACAGTCACAAGTGTGATTAATGAGCAATCAATGGCAATTAGTGGTAAAACCGTAAATAAGAGTCAACACAAGAGATTTATAGTGGTTCGGTCTCGGACGACCTACGTCCACTCTTCGAACGGTGACGGTGGCCTAGGATGTTTTATTGATCAATGGTGGTACTCCGGAGAGTTTACAATGAGTTTGGAGAGAGAGTGTGCAGAGAGCTTCGAGAGCTTGCTGAGTGCAACTAGTGTAGTGTATGTGTCTCAAGAGTTATTCTGCCCTTTATACAGTGAGGGCTTACATTATATAGGTTCACCAAGGCGGTGAGGCGGTGACGTGAGGGAGAAGTCTCCCGTCAATTTGGTAAGTACAAACATGGTAGGAGTGAACCTCTTTGGTAGGTAGAGTTATGGTAGGAGATCTTCGTATCCCGAGTCTTCCTCCACGTGCTCCTATTTACTCGGACGTCATCCGGGGTGTGGAGTGTGCTCATGCTTAGCCTTGGGCTTGGACTTGCTTCGGAGTGGTTTCGGACTTGTGTTGCGTCAAGGCATGAAGAGGAGCCAAGAGGAGAGGTCAATAGAGCCAAGGGGTGGGCGGCGCCCACTTCGGAGGGGGCCTGGACGGCGCCCCAGGTGCCTTGGGCGGCCCTCTTGGTGCCTTGGGCTGCCTCGTCCCTTCCTTTGGTGCTCGACCTTGAGTTGGTGCGACTTGGTGCTCGTCTCGGTCTCGAGGTCGGACGTCGAGCTTAGCTTGGTGCTCGTCTCGGTCTTGGGGTCGGACGTCGAGTTCGTACTTGATTTAGACTTGGATTCACATCGGAATCAAATGGCGAAGGAGGAGAGGTCGCAGAAGCAGACGAAGGAGAGGCCGAGCGCGGAGCCAGGCGCCCTAGGGGCTTCGGGCGACGCTCCTCGCTGCCTCGTGCGGTCTTGGTCCCTCTTCCGTTTTCTTTGACGTTTGTCACTTGATTGGCCCAACTACATGGGTCTTTTGGACTCTTCTATGAGCTTCTTCGACTCCGTTCGGATTGGACCTTAGCTTAAAAGAGTCCGGACTCATCAAAAATAATACCCTAGTCTAAAGACACTTCCGCTCCATTCTCAGCTTCCGCTTCTGCTTCTGTATATTCTTCTTCTTTCTTCATCTTCCACCTCCCATACCCCCGCAGACACACAGCATTAGAATGGTTCGAAGCATAAAAAACCCCAAAAAGGCTAAACGGAAAAACAAGGTTTTATCTTTTCTCTTTCCCTCCAATTTTTTGATAGGTTACTTGTGACTACTATGTAGTTAAGTTGGTTGATTATTTTCTATTAAATAGGGCTCAAAAAAAGAAGAAGGGTCTTCTTCGTCGTCGAATTCGATACCGTCGTTGCCGGCTAAGGTATGGCAGCCAGGTGCAGACAAGCTGGAGGAAGGAGAAGAGCTTCAGTGTGACCCGTCTGCTTACAATTCTCTCCACGCTTTCCACATTGGCTGGCCCTGCTTGAGGTATCATTACAGGGAGAGGGGGAGAGCCTATATATATATATATACAGTATGCTAAGTGATTGGGATTTTTTTGGATGATTTGTATTGGTGGGGTTTTATTTTGATAATAAAATGAATTTGTTCCATGAAAATTCACAGCTTTGACGTGGTGCGTGATTCATTGGGGTTGGTTCGGACTGAGTTTCCGCACACAGTTTATTGTGTTGCAGGAACTCAGGTGAGTTTTAATTCGCTTTTATTTGCCTAATCTAATATTTTATGGCCCTCAGTGGATTGTTAGTGAGATGCAATTTTTATTGTGGTAGGCAGAAAAAGCTTCTTGGAACTCTATTGGGATATTTAAACTGTCTAATATTTCTGGGAAGAGACGTGAACTAGTGCCAAGTAAAACAGCTGCTGATGGCTCTGATATGGAGAGTGATAGTAGTGATAGTGATGAAGATGAGGAAGAGGAGGGTAGTGGATCTGGGCCACCGGTTTTACAGGCATTACATTGTTTCTTCATAGTTTTTCCACAAGTTGTCAGCATTGCAATTACTTTATGACATGTATGTCAATGGTGTATTTCCCTTTTGCTAACTATGTGCAATTTTTTGATGTATCTACAGTTGCACAAGGTGTTTCATGAAGGATGCGATAATCGAATACGCGCCATGACACAAAACCCCCATATATGTGCGTCATGGGCAGATACTGGTCATGTGCAGGTCAGACTCATTTCAATGTAAATCCATGGGCTAGTTTAGCTTTCTCATGTTATTGTGTGATAATTATTCATCTGAAATGAATAAAACCAAAAATTCTATGATTTTTCGGTCATATTTTTGTCATAAAGAATTTAAAATTATAAAAACTGGTTTCTCTGTGTTTACTGATTAATAGACAACAAAATGTGTATTGTGTGCATGCATGTACTTCAAATAATATGCTGTGTTCTTAGCATAAAAAGTGTATTGAGCTATCTTACGCATGCGATTTCATGCTTTTATTTCATTATATAGTATGTTCAAGTGGATATTATCATTTTGATTTGGTGGTGCGTAAAATAGGGCCTTGAAATTCCTTTTTGGTGACCATAAAATTCATATGGTCTAGTTTCATGTAAACCTGAGAAAGCGTATGATTGTAAGTCAATGATGAGTCTAAAATGGAGAATCATTAACTTTAAAAATCTTCTATACATAAGAACCAAAACTAATCTGACTACAATAGCCATTGTACATATTTGAAGATTTAATAATCCCACTAATTTTAGAATTTGTTGAGAGGAGATTATAAAGCTACTCATCTGATGATTTTGCAGGTATGGGATTTCAGCTCTCATTTAAATGCTTTGGCAGAATCAGAGAATGACGTTAGTCGAGGACCTTCCACAGTTTCTAATCAAGCTCCTTTATTCAGGTTTGGCGGGCACAAAGATGAAGGCTATGCTTTAGACTGGAGTCCTCTTGTCCCTGGAAGGCTTGTGTCGGGTACTGCTGATATTACTTTTCTTGCATTGAGCATATTTCATTAATCCAGTGATCTCTAAGGATTGATATGTGATGAAACTTCCTAACGCTTTACTACTGTCATTCATCTTTAAAGGGGACTGCAAGAATTGTATTCATCTTTGGGAACCAACATCGGGTGCAACATGGAATGTTGAAACTACTCCATTCATTGGACATACTGCAAGTGTTGAAGATTTACAAGTAAGCATCAAGCCTGTGAGCAGTAGTAGAATCTTTTTACTCATTTCTATGGAGGTCAAATACACTAATTATGATGTATTGCCTTTTTCTTTTGAATTTTCTAAAGCATTCCTATTACGCTGTCTTTTTATGCAGTGGAGCCCTACGGAGCCTTATGTATTTGCTTCTTGCTCTGTGGATGGAAATATTGCTATATGGGATACCCGTTTAGGGAAGTCTCCTGCAGCATCTATAAAGGCACATAAAGCAGATGCTAATGTCATCTCATGGAACAGGTATTTAAATAGTCCTGTCAGTTATCTTTTGTCTTATATGGAAATTGAATAAGTCTCACATAATACGGCCTTAATTCTGATTAGGCTGGCAAGTTGTATGCTGGCATCTGGAAGTGATGATGGGACATTTTCCATTCGTGATCTTAGGTTGCTCAAGGTATGCCTCGACTGCTGTAGGATATCTTTGGATATTAACAAGTAAAAATTGTGCAAATAGGACATGGCCTTCTATGATGAATCACCAGTAGCCTTGCGAACCATTTGTTCGTGTTTTCCGAGTCTAAATGATGCATGCCCCATTTTTTATGTTTTCCAATTACGTGCACCATTTGATTGTCAGTGGAGGTCTATGAAGCACGGACACTCACTCAATTTTGGGTCACGTATCCGTGTCCAATACGTCTGGGACATAGACACGTTCGGACACATTCAGGACACGTTAATTAGCGTGTCCAATTTTTTTTTTGAAATTTTTCGTATTCGGGCACGTTTAAGGGCTATTTTGTAATTTTAAAATTAAAACATGGGGTTTTTTTTGTAGTTATTTAAAAGTGAAAGGGCCAAAAAAATAAAAAACCCAAAAATTAGGAGTTAAAAGAGAAATATATATTTCTTAGTCTCTCTTTATGAGAGAACATATTACACGAAAAAAAAAAAGAAGAGAACACCAACATTGGTTCTCTGTCAAACCAAGGGATAAGAGCCCAACCAGTCCGGCAATGACGTTTCTTCTCTCCAGCCAGCAAGTTGACAGTCCAGCAGATTTTTTCTCTCCATCCAGCAGATTTCTCCATCACAGGTAACCTTCAATCTGAACTACCTATGATATTTTCTTCTTATTTACACCATTTTTTCTTCTATAAGATGTGATTCTCATCTCTCTTTAGGGCTTCTTCTATTAGGGTTTTCAGTAAAGTTTTTCAGATTAGGGTTTTCAGATTTCTCCTGCTATTTTTTTTCCTTTTTTTGCGGTTGCAACCTGTTTTTTTGCTGCTGCAACCCTACTGTTTTTGTTGCTGCAACCATGATGTTTTTTGCTGTTATCCGCTATTTTTGTTGCTGCTGCCTGTTGTTTTTTGCTGCTGCCTGCTGTTTTTTGCTAAAAAATGTTGGGTTTGGATTATATTGGCTTATAAAATATATTTTTGAATATATTTATTCAACGTGTCCTCGACGTGTCCATGTCCTACTTTTTTGAAAAATTACGTATCTACGTGTCCATGTCGTGTCCGTTTCCGTTTCCGTTTCCGTTTCCGTGTCCGTGTCCGTGTCTGTGTCTGTGTCTGTATCTGTGTCTGTGCTTTATAGGTGGAGGTTTATAATCTGTTATCCTTTCATATGATGGTCGTGTTTTGGGTTATAGTCTGTTATACTGTCATATGATGGTTGTTTTTCGGTTTATACATGGTCTTTGTGAGCTGCTGCCTCCTCTCATCTTGCTCCTTAGCAACTGCCATTGAAGGTTACTCTTGCCAATCTATCAATTGTAGGAACTTTGTGGCTCCAAGACTAAGGGATTTTTCTTTACACCATTGATGTATGAATATAATGTTATATTGTCGTGCTTCTCTTTCTCTCACTTGTCTTGTGGGTAATCGTTCCCAATCTACGGATGTACTCTCTTGCAAGATATAAGTGCGGGTTGGTATATCCTTCTCGGGGAGCTGATATGAGAAATGCACTTCAAAGGGAGGGAAGCTAGCTTTCCCATGTTGGTATGGCCAGGCATAAAAGATTTGGAAGTTAGGTCAAAAAGAAGAGAGAGAGAGAGAGAGAGAGAACACAACAGAACAGAACGGATCCTTTTTTGTTTTTAACTGTTCTTCCTCTTTTTTATGCCCAGGAAGGAGACTCAGTAGTGGCACATTTTGAGTACCACAAACACCCCATTACATCGATTGAATGGAGTCCACATGAAGCCTCCACCTTGGCAGTTTCGTCATCAGACAATCAACTAACGTAAGAATCTGTGAAGACAGTAATAAAGTTAGATGAAAGTGATAGGGACAACCAGAGGGACAAGTTTTGATTAGTTCTGTGCTCTCTCTCTCCGTGTTCATTGTGTGTGCACACGTGTTTGTGTGTATGAGAGAGAGAGAGAGAGAGGCTGTCTTGACATTTCGTTTATTTTGATTGTCAGAATATGGGACCTTTTTTTAGAAAGAGACGAGGAAGAGGAGGCTGACTTCAAAGCTAAAACAAGAGAACAAGTGAAAGCCCCATCAGATTTGCCGCCACAACTTCTCTTTGTTCATCAGGTTATATCCTTCACTCCATCCTCTAAGCAAGAACATGTGCAGAATTCGTTACCTGTACATTCTTTTAACCTCACGTCTGTGTTAATAACAGGGTCAGAAGAACTTGAAAGAACTTCATTGGCATTCACAGATCCCTGGAATGCTCATTTCCACCGCTGCAGATGGTTTTAATGTCCTGATGCCTTCAAACATCGAAACATCTCTCCCTGCAAATGATGCTTGAAGGTTGGAAATTATCAGCCCTATCCTTCCCTCGTGCACCACTATGCATAAATCTATTTTAAACCAACCCTGATGAACCTTAATTTGGTTCACTATTGATCAATGAAAGGTTTGTTCAAAAATTATTTGTATGATAAATAAGACACTTTTTGTTCAATCTTCTATTTCGTTGTGCTTTAGTTGGACTTGAGCATGATTTGATATACTTTTTCCTCAATGTATGTATTTGATACCTTAGTTCATAGAATAATTGTACAAGAAATGAAATATTTAATCAGCTCGATTGAAAGTCGTTCCATTGGCAAGAAGGTCAAATCCAGCTACAAGTTTAGATCAAGTCGAACTTGAATTGATTCGTGTCGTACCTTTAAAACTCTTATGTTTTTTCAACATTGCACCTTGACCTATTGATTTGATTTTCAAATTGCCTCAATCTTTGATTTTTGTCCAATTTTTCATACAAATTAGGGCAAAGACAAAATTTTACAATGTTATGAGATGCAGTCTTTACATACTCAGTCGGACTGAATTTCTTTTTTGCCTTAATTGGTTGTGAAAATTGAACATAAATTAATGATTGGGGTAGTTGAAACTCAAATTAATTAATATAATTTAAAATGTAATGTGAGGAATTGAATAATTTAAAGAACAATGTGAATTATGGGTATAATTTAGAAAAACTAAGTGTAATTATATCTAGAAATTTTACTTTGTTTATGGGATAAAATACATTTTTAGCCCATAAATTATGCTTTTAGTGTTTATTTGGTCTTTAATTTTTCAATTATATTTATTTTTTTCTTAAGATTTTTAATTTGTATTTAAGTAATTTAATCTCAAACGTCTAGAAAAAAATTATAATGGTTTTGGACATGTGCCGATCACATTATTCTTAATTTTATATTTATTTAATTCCTAAAATTTTTAATGTCTATTTAGTCTTAATTTTTTTAATTTTTGTCTATTTAGTTTTACATAATTGATGCGTGATCAGAGGTGGTAACGATTTTTGGATACTCGGAATATACAATTGGGAATATCGGATCTAACAAGCACCTATATTTCTTCGGACTCCCACCAAGTCCACAAGTTTCATTCTCTCTCCTCCGACAGCAACCTTTCGACTATTCCAGCAACCCCCCTTCCCTTCTCTTCTATTTCACTCCAGTCGCTCTTTGAATCGAGACACCAACTGACCAAAGAATAAAAGTCCAATCTCTCTTTAAAAAGAGAAAAGTGAAACACAACCCAGATCACAGAATCTGCAATCTCTGAAACCATCGGAGAAGAAGACAAATCTTTCTCCCTCTCTCTCTAACATGGGTACAGATTCACTCAAGCCTATACCAGTCCCAGTTCAAGAAGTAGATCTACCGAACTCGACCACAGCTCTTCTCTCCTTCAACACAGACTCTTCCTCGACTTCTACGCCAAGATCCACCACTACTACCGTCCTCTTCATCATTCTCATCCTCACCACCTGCCTATCTCTTTCCACCGCCGTAGCCTTCGCCTTCCTCTTTTTTAATTCCTCACCACCTCGTTCTCATTCTCACCACAACCAAACCTCCCAACCCGTTGTTGAATTTTCTCGTCCACTCACGAAACTCAATCACCCAGTTGTTCTCTTGATATCATCTGATGGGTTTCGATTTGGGTATCAATTCAAGACCCATACGCCAAACATTGATCGATTGATTGATAATGGAACCGAAGCCGAAAAGGGTTTGATTTCAGTTTTTCCAACTCTAACATTCCCAAACCATTACTCAATCGCCACTGGCTTGTACCCAGCATACCATGGAATTATCGACAACCATTTTGTTGATCCGCACACTGGTGAGCCTTTCACTATGGCGAGTCATGAGCCCAAGTGGTGGTTGGGAGAGCCGTTGTGGGAGACGGTGGTCAATCATGGTTTGAAGGCTGCAACATATTTTTGGCCTGGTTCTGAGGTAATTAAAGGTTCGTGGACTTGTCCTGTGGGTTTCTGTAGGAATTATAATGGTTCTGTGCCTTTTGAAGAGAGAGTAGATACTGTTTTGAAGTATTTTGATTTGCCAAGTAGTGAAATTCCTGTGTTTATGACATTGTATTTTGAGGACCCAGATCATCAGGGTCACCAGGTTGGACCTGATGATCCTCAGATTACTGAAGCTGTTGGTAGAATTGATAGGATGATTGGGAGGTTGATTAAAGGTCTAGAAGAAAGAGGGGTTTTTGAGGATGTTAATATAATTATGGTAGGTGATCATGGTATGGTTGGTACATGTGATAAAAAGTTAATCTTTCTTGAGGATTTGGCTCCTTGGATTGAAATCCCTAAGGATTGGGTTCAATCTTATAGTCCACTGCTTGCTATCCGCCCACCACCTGGTTACTCTCCATCAGATGTTGTGGCGAAGATGAATGAAGGATTGACATCCGGAAAAGTCGATAATGGGAATAACTTGAAAGTTTATCTGAAAGAGGAGCTGCCTAGTCGGCTGCACTATGCTGCAAGTGATCGAATTTCGCCAATAATTGGATTACTTGAAGAGGGGTTTAAGGTGGAACAAAAGGGATCGAAGAGGAAAGAATGTGGAGGAGCACACGGGTATGACAATGCATATTTTTCAATGAGGACCATATTTGTTGGCCATGGTCCTCAATTTGGTAAAGGGCGAAAGGTCCCTTCGTTTGAGAACATTCAGATATACAACTTGGTTACAGCAATCCTCAACATGCAGGGAGCTCCCAATAATGGGTCAGTGTCGTTTCCAAATACTATTCTTTTGCCTAGCCATTAAAATCTATTTAGTTAGCACGTTCAGAGAGTTTCCAGCTGCAAGAGGATGTCAGACGTGAGCAAAACAACATGTGATAGCATGGACATCATCAGCTGATATATGGATGAATTTGATATGGTGGGGGCTTCTTTGAAAGGTGATGTGGTTGCTATTGTTAGAATCCTACAAGGCTGTATTTTAATTTTGCATTATTAGGTTAATAATTGTATTTGTATCACTCGTTCTTGCATGGTTTCTTATCATCATGAATGAGGAGCTGCACATGTACGAATGCAACTAGCATCTGAACTCTGATCTTTTCAATGTTAGCGTATTTATGAAAGTATATATAGTATCACGCTGATATTTGCCGTAGTCATTTAATTAGATTTCATTGTTGTTATCTTTCTACCATGTCAGATTTTAGATGGTTGATTCATCCAGATTTACATTGCGAGTTCAATCTAACGTCTGATAAAAGCCAAACTGCATGGAGGACTGCCAAAAATTAGAGGCAAAAATTTCAGCCTTAATGATGCATCACTGCTCTTCATGGATCCAGTTACGGATGGACATTTTTCTTTTTTTCTTTTTTTGTGTACAAAACACTAATCTTAAAAGCAAGTATAACTTAAAAGAGGAAAGGGGGTACGTTTGCCATGCCAGGTTTGTGATGGGTAATACTATGTCAAATAACTTTGTACTTTGTTTCAATTAGTTTGTTTCGACTGTGGAACCTTCAGTTAAGTCCTTGTCGATCACATTTCTTACTAACATTGTTTTTCTATGCCTTTCATCAGTGTTTCTAGACATAGTAGAGCATATAATGAGGATGCTAATCCCAACACCTCCTTGCTTTGAGCAGTTTTAAAGAATATATATGCCTGCATATGATGACAAGGCTCCAAAAGCATGCATGTGCCCGTACTGCAGATGCTAGAGTTATCTGAGTTCTTATCCCTCTGTCATTTTTGCTCTGTAGCCTCTGTTGGATTAGTTTAGTCGCTCTAGCCGTTTAAACAAGGAGGGAAGTGAATGAACTGTGGATTCTGACTTGTGTCTCTACGAACGTAATGTTTTCTGCTATGTCAGTTAAACATTCACTTGCTTATATATTGCTCTTAACTTTGCATTTATCACTCAGTTCTGCAACCTTTTGTTTGTGCCGAGCTTCTTCTCACATGTCTTACCATGTCAGCATCTTTCCGATTGAAGGACATGATAGAAATCACTAAAAATTTTGTAAATCAAACTAATGGATCAACCCATAAATTGTTTTGTTCATTTGTAGTCTCTGTTCATGTTACTGCTAATTGGAATAGCTTGTGCAATGTTTGTTTTGTTTCTGAAATTTGCTATACTTCCAATTTACTTTTAAATAATTTGACAGTCATTTCCTCTGTTGCAACTATTTCAATGTGTTTGTATTCCATTAGTTGCTCATATGTTTTGAAGTTCATCCGGAAGCAGCTTCATAAGGAAGGTTATTCTGGATATTCTGTTGTGGATAATGTTTATATAATGACTCTTGGTACGTGATCTTCCTTATGAAGCTTTACCCAAATTAATTGTGGTCGGTTGTATTGATTTCATTCTACTATTATGTTTTATCAAGACTTAGATTTTTCGTTAAACCGCAAGTACTCTATCTTTTTTATTATCTCATTCAAAGTTAATTTTGACCTTTTCTTTTATATCCCATATCCCGCTATACTTGATGGGTAATGTGCTTAATGGGTGTTTACTGCAACAATTTAAGGGGTGCTGCAATCAAGATTTGTATTTCCTAGTGTTTTCTTTTAGGCAGCTTGTCACTGTTTATTATCACCTAGTTACTTCCAATTCTTTGTTATTAGCTGGGTGTTGGCTGCAAATCTTTGAGGGTTTTTTGCTCCAATTTTATGCCTATCTTATTGTTATTTTGTTTGCTCCCTCTAGTTTTTGCATTGGCTTCTTCTTGAAAACCAACCCTCTAGCGTGGCGTTGCATATTTAGAAACCGACTAGATTTTTTTTTTGGTTGCTCAACGGTTAAGGGTGTTCGGATTAATTTACGCTCATCTCAAATAATCTTCTTTCTGGTCTGATCAAAGACAAGTTGTCTATATTGAGACTAAGGTATTTATGAAGGATAAATTTTTTGTGACTTGACCTCAAAGGAATTATAGAGTAAAAAGAAATATAAGTTTCCAAATGAGTTGGTTCATTTAGGAGTTATACAGTGGTCAATGTGACACAAAGTTATCGGGCATGGTTATGGTTATGGTTAATTCTTTTTGAGTTTTCACTGGCCAAATCAATGTAAAAACTTTTCAACGCGGGCACAATTACACAAAATGTAACCTTGAAAAATGCAATTATAGGTCAATTGGTATGAATTAAACAAATTTTGATTTTAAAGATGTCAAATACAAACAAATACTAGAGGCTCCTGGTAAATTAACTAACTCTATAAACATGAGGGCAATAATGTATTTCAACAAGAAGAAGGAATAGTGTATCCTCCAAGTAGTTTAAATTGGAAATTGAGGCACATCATTTTTTTGGGTTAATTACAAAATACTCCCAAAGATTGGGTCATGTCATAATCAATTTTTTCGAATTTTAATTTAATCAAAATTTGAATAATTTTCAATTAATTCTTGCCGTTAATTGTGCCGGTAAAAAAATGACAAAAATTAGTCACGTCAAAGTGAAATTCACCAAAAAAGACAAAATTATCCGTGATAAGAATTTTTTTTTCCTCATGTATAAAAAATTTAAAACTCCTAATTCCCCTCCAAGAATGTCAACATTGTCACACGGTATAACATCTCAATAATAAACAAAAAAAAAAAAAAAAGACAAGTGAACCCCACTTTTTGAATATGTGGTGATTATTATCCTACATGGAGAGTTGGTTGTTTAAAATAATATAGTCCATTTTGTCTATTTGTTTGTTTGTTTTATCATTGAACGATTATACCACAAGGTAATATTGACGTGGTGTAACCGTTACACCTAATATTTTCTCCAAAAACACAAGTATCAAATGATAATAATAAATAGAAACACCAAATGTTCTTTACTTTTCAAATTGAAAAGGAACCAGGCAAAACAACCATCGAGGTTGACATTGGTGAGTTCAATCCGGCAATGTATCCACTACGAAAGGATGACTTAGATATGATGGACAAGAGGTCTTGAAATATAAACCCAGTGGATCTATGGGTTTTGGTGCGTCCAATTCTAGTAAATTGAGAATGCGGTAACTAAAAGCAGGGTGCTATGAACCACAAATTTCTAAAACTCAATATACCATAAATGTATAAGGCAAAAATCCAAGAAAAATAAATAGACCTTTTTCTTAGATTTTAGGGTTAGAAAGCTTGGGAGGTTAAGAGAAATGAGTAACTGTCAATGGTAAGTAATGAAGTAGAGTGGAGAATGGTGGCGCGGTTAGGTGGCAAAGGATAGAGAGAGGGGTGAGGTGTCACGGGCTTGTACTTTTCTAGGCCCATGCGACACTTTTTTTTTTTTTGACAGAAATCACTTAAACACTAGCAAACCCCATTGAAAGTGTTAAAGTCAGCCTATGTTCAACTTGATTTTAAAGTGGCTAGAAAATACATAATGGGAGAAGAGTTGGAGAGAATGGAAGAACTATATTGCTTAATAGAGTTTTCATCTTCCCTGCTTTCTTAACACGCACAGACAAAAAAAAATAGAGAAAAAAAATGGCATGACAATTAATCTTGTCATATCAGCAACTGTCATGTTATTTGGACTCTTTATTTGGTTCCTAATTTTAATCAACATAACATTATTGTATGATATATCCCTACAAGTGGATTATTCTGCATTAATTATTATACCCTTTGTTATAACATGAAGTTATTTTTGATTGCTTGTGCATACCCTGTTGAAACAAATTCTGCATTAGGAAAAGGAACAAAAGAAACATCTCACTACTTCATGATAGCTCAATTGGTAGTGCTTCGTTCTTACAATTGGGTTGTCGTGATTATGAATTGAATGTCTAATTGTCCAAACTGTAATTATAGTATCTTGTATTTGAACCAAATGAATCAAAAACTACATCATATATGCCTCTGTAAAGACCTTTCTATTGTTGAATGCTACTTTAGCAGAGGCATATCTGTCGATTGCAAATAACTTCAACTGAGTTTCTTGGTGATCATTTCATATATATATATATATATATATATTCAAAATTTGGTTGCATTTATTCAGTGGGTTTTATCTAACTAACCCTTTGCCTATCTTGCAGAGTGACATTTTGTTCTTTGCATATATATGAGCAAGGATCTTATTTGTGCAGGAGAAATTGCCGTCTTGAATGTTGATGTAGGTGCCTTTATGCTTTATTTAGTAGGGGTACTGCTTATCAATTTAATTTAATATCTAAATTTCAGTAAAACAAATTTGTTTTGAAAGTGTATCCATAAGTTGTCATATACTCATATTTAGCAAATTATATGGAGCAAAAACCAAATGGAAAAATAAAAAAGAAGCATCTTAAGCTTTGTATGGTATTGCTCACACATTGAAATTTAGAACAAAATTTTACTTCTAATTGTTTTTATCAATTCACTTTAGCCTAAATTTCTTATACATATGCCAATCCTTAATCCCAAAAAAAATTGAAATAAAAAAAATCAGACATCTAATATTAATGATAAAATTAGTAATAATGACGAGATACAAATTCAAACGTTTTGAATTTGAATTTTGATAATTTTTTAAATTAAAATTATTAAAAATTTATCTCTCGTGAATATTTTAATTTAAATATAAATGATTGACTTTAATCAAACCGAGAATGAATTATTTGAGGTGCACCATGTAAACATTCCTTTCAACAAAACAAAAAAAAAAAAACGAATCCACACTGTGCCTTATTTTTGGTAACAACAACTACAAAGATGCAAAAACCAAATACGAAGCCTTGGTACAATTTGGATCACACAACGCCTTCTAGGGATGTCAATGGACCGAAGCGGGGGCGGGGGGTGTAGTCTCCATCCCCGTACCCGCTTAAAAAAATTTCGTCCATCCCCGGTCCACCCCCGTTAGCGGGTATAATTTTCATCCCCATCCCCGTCCGCGGGTAAATTTTTAATCCCCGTCCCCGTCCCCGCCCAAGTCCAAGCTAATTAAATCTAATATTTTAAATAATCCAACAATATTCTAAATAATCTAACACAACATAATATAACATAACATATTTCAATAAAACACAAACAATAAATGTCCAAAATACTACTTCAAAATATTATATATTTGAATAAAACACAAACAAATGTCCAAATCAACATAATGGTGGTAAAATCAACTCAATATATATTTATATTTATATATTTTTTTGCGGGTAACGGGGATGGGGCGGGGAGGGGCGGGGGTAAGGGTAAGTCCATCCCCGCCTTCATCCCCGCACGGATTTATACGGGTATTTCCGTATACGTCCACCGTCCAATACGTATAGTCCATTCCCGGTCCAAACTGGACGGGTTTGGACGAATACCCGTTTTTCCCCGGTCCATTGACATCCCTAACGCCTTCAGAGTAAGGTCGCCTGTACACACTCCTAACACTAGAGAGAGAGAGAGAGAATAATCAGAACCTTTCATGGCTTTCACTTTACCCACCTTTCCACTGATGTAGTATTTGATACAGTACCTCTGCTTAGTCTCTCTCTCTCACACACACTGTGTGTTTGTTTGTTTCTCTGTTCGATGGCTGATGTTGTTCGATTATCTTTCAATTCACTGCGGTTTTCTTCTTCTCTGTTGACCTCCTTGTCGACGTCGTCGTCTTTGAATTCTCTCCAACCGAGTCTTCCACACAATCAAAGGTTATGCAAGAAAATTTTCTCCAGTGCCGATTCATGTTCTGCTACTGTTGATTTTGTCCCTCGCTTTGCCTTCAGACCCCGCAAGCAAGTAAAATCTTTCAAGGTAAAGATGTGAAATTTTTGGAATTTGTTTGTCTTTAACAATAACTATCTGTTTGGTGGCGGAGAAAATGAAGTTCGTACAGTCATAAATTTTGGATTTTTTGTAAATATTTTGAATTTTTGATCACTTTGAGTTGAAATTAAATGAGAAGATCAATTCTACTGGGCCAATTTGTGGGTTACCTCAGTGTAGTCGAGATTTTGGTGTTCCCATGTCCGTAGTTATGGAAAATTAAATGTGTAGAAAATATTATCTTTCCTAGAAGCAAGAGGGTTTCCTTTCCGATTGAAGTTTTGGACGACCCATTTTGTCAGAAGTGCTGAATTACGATCATTACTGTAGAATTGAGATGTTTTTGCATGGATTTTCTAATTTGACATTGAGTGAATGTATAAAATATTACAAATTTTATTTCGAAATGGCCGTATGAAACTTTTATTTTTCCATAGAAAGCAAAACGAATCAGTATTTTTGTGGCGTTTTCTTATGTTTCTATCAATGTTTCAGAATATTTCGCAAATCACTTTTCAATTTTTTTTTCTTTTATGTTTCCTAAATATTTTTGAATTGTTTTCTTTACTAAGCTGGTTGAAACTGTGCAACGAAACGATATGTTGTTTCCTTTCACAGTTATGAACGCCCAGGAGGCGTTTCTTTGGTTCGGCATGGAGAGTCTAGCTGAATTATCTATCCTTTTTGGTTTCAAACATTGTTGTGAAAATGAAACCTTTGATCTATTTGGTGGAATGGTTTGTTTTCTTAGCACCTACTGATTTAGACGACTTAACGATAATGGCTGTTTCCTTAGAACTGACATCTCATTGTAATCCTGGGTGTTTTGCTTGTCATAGAATGCTGCTTTCTTAAACTATTGTAATTCAGGCAGAATTCAAAAAAAGAAAAGAAAGAAATAATTGCTCCATTCTAAAGGACAGACAAACATGCCCTTCCTTTTATCAATTGTTTTGCAAATACCCTCGTGAAGACTGAATCTTGTTTGTGTTTTGTTGGTTTTCCTTGATTTTCTTGACATTTAAGGTTCTCTTATGGTTTGGTGCATTTATGATTTTACATGTAACTATTCCTTCTTAGAAGCTGATTCATCTTGCTCTCTTGTAACAATTTAATTGACAGACATGCTTGACCACATTGTTGACTTTTACTATGGTTCATATGATTTAAAGTAGATAAATTAGCTCGAGTAAAGAATGTAGAACTGTTAGTTCAAAAGTTGTTTTGGGCTAAACTTAGACCAAAAAGCTCGAGCGTTAGATGTTATGTCTGCAGGAAGAACAAAAATTGAACAAAATTAATGCTCAGAATTGACTCAAAGGAAACCTAATTTCTGGCCAACTTAGTGTAGATACGTCGAGATTAACTTCAAAATATGTCAGTCAATCTGGGCTGTTCATGGCTGGGCATCTGAACTCCCTATGGGGCCCTAAAACAAGAATACCATACCTTCTCCAATTTATCTATGTATGGTCCCACCCTGTTACTGTCATCTGGCTCTAAGAGTAAGAGGTTGCCTCCAGTAGAAATTCCATGTTAATTCGCATGTGTATCATGGACCGTCTTTGACACTCAAGTGCTTACTAATCTAAAACACCGGAAAAGGAGGAAGAGAAGAGTGTAAGATGTTGCTGGCACACTCTTCACTCTTCCTTGGACTCAGCCGCTCAATTTATTCTATCCAATGAATTCCTGTGTCTTGGAGTATTAGCTGATCAAAAGAATATCCATTAATATTCATTGTTGCTATGTTCATGAAAATCTAGCAATGACAGCTTTTCCCAGGGTCTTTTATGTTCCTCTATTGGATTTAGGTACATGCAACTGTTGCTGAAACTGAGCAGCCAAAATGGTGGGAAAAAAATGCAGGACCAAATATGATAGATATTCATTCTACCCAAGAATTTTTGAGTGCTTTGAGTGAAGCTGGAGATAGACTAGTTATTGTTGAATTTTATGGAACATGGTGTGCTTCTTGCCGAGCATTATTTCCCAAGGTAATTTTAGTTACTTGTCCATTCATCTGTCATGTCAATATTTTCATTGATTCTTGACAAAAATATGCCCTCAATGTAGTATATATATTTTGTGTGTGCAATTTTTTTTTAAAGCAATATGTTATAGGAATACAGTCTCGAAATGTAGCTTTTGATACATGGAGCTGTAGCTAACATTTTCTGGAAAATAACATTTTTAATGAGTATTGACTAAGTATATTTATATAAAAGACCTTATCCTAGATATTCCAGCCATGCATGTCCCCATTTTCAGCTTCGCAAAAAAGGATTCTGCAGCAAGTTTGTTTTTCAAAATTAATAGGTTTGATAATATCTTGTATTGGGTTTTTCAGCTTTGCAAAACTGCTCAGGAACACCCTGAAATCGTATTCCTGAAGGTCAATTTTGATGAAAATAAGCCTATGTGCAAAAATTTGAATGTAAAGGTTCTTCCTTACTTCCATTTTTATCGTGGAGCCGATGGGCAACTGGAATCCTTTTCCTGTTCACTTGCCAAGGTACTAAAATATTCTTTTAAACATACTCTATTTTTGGTTAGTTTCCCCCATTTTGATGCTTGTGCTTGCCTTTGTTGACATGCATTTTTTACAGCGTGTGAAGCCCTCAAGTTTTATGAAGCTCTCTTTATAATGCTTCTTTTTTCTGCGATTGGTCAAAATACTCCTTGGAGGGAATAGGTTGTAATTGGAACTTGCGTATTCTTGATGACTAGTTTAACACTGAAAAGGAATGGGACATCAAACAGTTGTGGGTTGCATTGCCCAGTTTTTAATACTTTTTTAGATCAGTCCCATTTTGGATATGCAAGATATTAGAGATCAAATCAAACCATCATCCATGGATTTGTATCTATTTCCAATAAACTAATAGGTCTGCGTGAGGATTGAATCGTGACTGACAGCACTTGCTATGCTTTGATAGTTAAAAGCATAAAAAGATGACTGCTGATGCTCTGCTTAAATCTCTTTGCAGTTTCAGAAAATAAAGGATGCCATTGAATTGCATAACACTGCTCGATGTAGTATCGGTCCTCCTAAAAATGTTGGAGATCTTAACTTTGAAACACCATCTGTTCCAAAGGATGAACAGGCAGGGTCTTCTTCAACGTAGGACTTTCCTTAATTCACGCAACTGTTTATAATTTATCTGTTGTGCTCCAATGAACCATGATAGCGAGCTATTTATTATTGTTTCTGTATATGTTCGTTTCCTTCTTGAAAGAATTCTTTGTCATCGTTGTTCAAGTTTTGATGTGGTGTACTAAATTTTATAAGGAAATGATTCAAGGCTGTCTTTTTAATTTAGTTGATCACCCTAGTTTTTCCTCGCCCAAGTATAGTTTCATTACATTTGGAAAATTTATGTGGAATGGATTGCTCATAGTCATATCAGATAGATTTTTTTAAAAAAAGCCTGTATTTGTTGTACAGTGGATATACCGGGGCATGTTTGTTTGAAGGACAGTGCTGGTATAAGAGCTGGGATTAGAGAAAGTAGTACGTGGGGTTAGTAATATCTTGTTTGTTTGTTTTTTCTCGTGTATTATTATTTTTCGGGTCGCAATATCGACACGCTCGCTACAGTCATCAAAACTGTGTACATGGATGGGCTTATATAATACCATTTAAGAGATGGTATTATTTTTTGGATTTTGGCTACCAATGGTATTAAAGAGATTAATGACGGACTTACGTTTCGGTCTTTAATATTAGTGTGAGATTTGGCTACCAATGGTTTTTTTTTTTTTAATTTTATTAATTTTTTTTTTAAAAAAAATCTGATTTTGATTTTTTTTTATATTATATTTAAGCGTATGATGTCACTTTTTTTTAAAAAAAAAATTATTTTGAATTTATTTCTGGTATTATGTTTAAATGTACGGTGTTATCGTTTTTTTATTTTTTTAAAATTATTTTGAATTTTTTCCTTCATATTATGTTTAAGCATACGATATCACCGGTTTTTTTTTTAAAAAAAATATTATTTTGAATTTTTTATTTGCATTATGTTTAATCGTACGGTGTCACTGATTTTTATTTTTATTTTTACAAATTTTTTCTGTATATACATCTAGAACATCCATATATATCTCTTAATTTTTTTGTACGGTGTCACCGATTCATAGCATGTTATATATAAGATGTGATAGAATAGATGATTATTTGTGGGACTCACCATCATAGATGGATTTACGGTGGGGGATTTGTTTAAAATTTTAGAGAATTTACAATGATTTATTTATTTGCCCCCACTCTTGAAGTCAGGTAAGCTCTTGCTACCCTTTGAACTTGTTTTAAAGATGATTTACAGAAGTTTGTGTGCTCATACATCGAGGTTTAAGGTGTTTTTTTTATCAAAACGAAAAAGAGGTCGAAGAGACTTGCGGTGGTGGTGGCGCGTAGCTTACCTATTGGTCTATGGGTGCGAACCAGTTGTCCTATACTAACTAATTGCTCGTTGTTCTGAGTTAGCCAAATTACTTGTTGCATGTTGAGCTGAACGAACAATGTTAGTGTAGTTAAATTATTAATTTAATTTGTGTGATTTAATTTATTATAGTCTTTAAATTAATTGTAAATTTCATTAAACATTAGAATTTGAGTTGATTTACTGTTTTATTGAAATCATATCATTATGACACCGTTTGGTAACGTTTAAATTTTTCGTTTTTCGTTTTTATTTTGATATTTAGAGAAAACAACAAAAAAAAAACTCGTTTGATAACCGTTTATGTTTTTCATTTCTGTCATCGTTTGATAAACGAGGGACGATTTTCCAAAACCAAAAAAAGTAGTTTTTGGTTTCTGTTTTTCGTTTTTCAAAAACGAAAAACGGAAACGTTAGCAAACGGAGCCTATGTTAATAAATTAAATTAAAATTTTAAGCCTAAATAATAATATTTGTACTGAATATATAAACAAGTGATATGAATTACAAAACGTAAATTTAGACAATTCATATCTATAGGCTAGCACTCTTATTTGGACCCACTTGGTGTTTTAGCTGATGTCTGTGGTGGTTGGATGGTGGAATGAAGTGGTTCGAATCAGTTTGATTATGGATATTTTCACTTATCAATAGTAGTAAGGGCAATTATAATATATCAACAAAAAAAATTATTATAATAAACTTTCTTGATAAATAAAAACATATATTATAGACTAGGTGTAATAAGAGAGTATTTGGTAAAATGATTTCTTTAATATTCTTTCATCAGTGGTGATACATATTTATACACAAAGGAATAGAATTAGATCCTAGTCTAATGCCTATAAAATAGCTCTGATTTATACAAGAAAGGAAACTAATTAACAAAGTCAATATACAATTATTTTACTTCCTAATACAATTACTTACTTCCTAATTTTGTGCGATTGTCTTCAACAAGGTGTGTGTCTATAAGTTGAGAAATTTATTTTCTAAAATTGTTTTTTTTTTTTTTGGTCTTTGTAGGGCATGTTTTGAACTTTGTTGAATATTATGTTTTAGAATAAAATAAATTAACAAAAATAAAATATAAAAGATTTTGGATAATTTTATATTTTAGAGAATAGATACAATTCTCTCTAAAAGTAAAAAAAAAAAAAAATTAGACTTAAGAGAGTCATTGAATCTTAAGAATTAGACTTAAAAATATCTTTAAACAACTTAATTCACAATTTTATTTTTAGTTTCTCCTCTATCTCAAATTTATTGTTTTTCCTTTGTAATGACACACAAAGTCAGAGATCTAATCATCCTAAAACAACGATAATAACTCAAGTTACAATTCAATAGAAGCACTCCAATCATCACTCACTTATCGAGAGTCGGTAGACCATCAGAGTGTTAATTTCTTATTAAAACTTTTCTTATATTGCTTGAGTATGCAGGATAAGTCACCAATTAGTGTCTTTTTAATGAAATTGTAGTTATTAAAAAGGTAGGAAGAACTAATGATTTTTAAAATTATATTAGTGTTACAATTTTTAATTTTTATTGCGGCATAAGTTGTCCCCACTGAAAAAAGTTTTTAGCTCCGCCCCTGCTCACCATAATACCTATTGAACTAACAAATATGAGAAGAGATTGAAATATTTTTATTATTGATACTAATTTCTATTGATATTAAAAAGAGCAATATAAAAAATACATTTTTCAATACCATGTATAAAAATCCTCAAAACAAACATGCTCTGAAGGATAATAGTCCTGTCCGGCATGGCTGCATGTGGATTGATGGATGGACTGTGTGGCCACGATAAAAAGGAAAAAACCTTCATAGCTACCTTGAGCAGTCAATTTTTTTCACTTCTTTATAATCCATGATCGCTATTTTTTATAATCCATAATGGCTAGCATTTGTCTTTTCACAAACATTGCTACCCCACAAGTCATTCTCTTACTCTTGTTCAAGTTAGGAGAGAGCCCAGTTATTATTGTAGCACTAAAGTTGTTAATCAAGCTGAGTTATTTGAATATGGCTTGAGTTCGGTTTAAGTTTGGCTCGTTTAAGCTTGATTCGTTTTTTAAACGAGCTCAAACTTGAACAAGTTTTTAGACTCGTTTAAAAATCAAGTCCTACAAGTTCAGCTCAAACTCGACAAGCTCAACTCGTTTATGTAAAAATATTCGGGCTCGGCTCGTTTTTTAAACGAGCCAAACTTGAACAATTTTTTAGACTCGATTAAAAAATAATTTTTTCAAGTTCGGCTCGAACTCGTTTGACTAACAACCCTAACTATAGTTACCATCTTACCATGTTCCTAATCTCGAATGAACTTAACCCGAATGAAAATACAACGGGTAACCCAATAACTGGGATGGGTTGTGCAAAGTAAACCCCACCACAAACTCGACTACACATAATTATTAATATATTGAATATGAATTAATAAATTTTGATATGACATAATTGAGAAATAATATGAATTTGGCACGATATGGCTTATAATCCTATTAGGGATAACCCGTACTTGAAGGCACAGTGTAACACAAATCAACCGATTAATTTGGAGAAGTGAGGAGTGAAGATCTCTTATAACAGTGGCGGAACAAAAATATGATATAAGGTGGACACACTTTAAGTATAATAGATAAAAATAATGTAATGTATTTTTATATCGAATTTGATACTTAAAAATTCATTAAACATAAAAGGAATTTATTTGAAAAAAATTAATATAATAACATTTATACATTAAGAATCAATTATATAATTTATTTTACACAAATAGAAGTAATATTCTATAATTTTTAATCTTCTTACAAATTTCACATTTTAGTCATTTTTGGCTATATATTCCATAATTTTTTAACCAAATGAGATTTCAACAAATCAGACTAATATTCTAAAGAATCAAATTTAATTTTTTAATTTTAAGAGATTTGGTATGGACTTTTTGATTTTATTTTTTTGTTCTAATACCCAACTTGTTTGACTCAATTAATTTTCTTTTCACCAATGCTATTGAGACATAATTTAGAGATTTAATGTATTGTGACAATTAGATTGATTGTATTGGTGTCTGTTTTTAAGTATAATAGATAAAACTCTTTTTTTTTTTAATTCTTAAAGTGATGAGATTTTTTTAATTAAAATACTATCATTGTGTCTTATACAAATTCAAAATATTATACTATACAGATGATATTAATGATAATTTTGACCAATTTAATTATTATGTCAGAAAAAATCTTGTGTTTCAAGATCAGTCGTAATCGTTGACCTATTAGGAAGGGAAAATATTAAGAAAAAAAATTATAATTTCTTGATCATTGGATAAATAAATTTGAGACTGTAGGATGTGTTCCAAGATAAGTCATAATCGTTGATTTTTTAGGAAAAAATATTAAGGACAAAAATTATAATTTTTTGACCGATGAATGAATGAATTTGAGACCGGATAATTGATTTATTGAAGCCGCCTTGTTTTATATTACAAACTGACTTAAAAACATATTAATTTATATACATGTAATTAAAATTGAATTAAATCTGATAGAAACTAAAAATTTAATTTATCAAAGAGCATATCGCCAAAATGTTTTATTTCAAAAAATTATTTACAAATATCATTTATAAAAAAAATTTATTTTTTAATTAGTACAAACTATTACAAAATTATTAATTTATAAGAATATATTAGCATTGAGTTTTCTTAAGAGATAAAAAAAATAATCTTGAACTTTTGATTCAAGATATGTGTAAGGTATGTTAGTTTG
>CM042188.1:34594492-34611410 GCA_023539305.1 Ilex asprella | reverse complement strand
ATGAAATCAGAGAGAATAAGTTTAAGTTAGTGGCCTCTTTGATTTGACTTTTGATAGACCTCAACTTTTTTCGAGCTTGGAAACCTCTAGTTTGATTAGGAAAACTAGCTATTTAATGAGGTAACAACTATTCAATTGGAATCAGAAGGCGTGGATCATGAAACGTATCTATTCAAACAAAGATTTGCATCCCCACCCCCTACTTGATGATAGTAGTTAGGGGGACTAAATATGGAATATAGAACTATTAGGCAAAAGAGAGAAACTATATATCAAGTCTTGTATGTCATGATCTCCCCAATTAAATTCTCGAATTTGTAACCGAACGAGAGTATTTGTTGCGATTTCTAAATGAAATTCAATTTCCATGTTTCTCGCTAAACATTAGATTCATCTCGTTGGGATTGTGAAATGCATGCATACAAAAATCTTCCTACTTAAAACAAGTAATTGTCATAGATTATCTCTACCTTCAAAATTTGCGTGTAGTACCCCAGGTCTTGAACTGACAAAAATACAGATTTTGGAATCCAAAGTGACATCTAGCTATGTTGTATGGTTAGGTGTGAACAGCAAATGAACCCAAAAAAAAAAGGAAGAAAAGAAAACGGATCCCTCTATTCAAGTTGTTGGTAATGGGTCCAAAAGTGATAGCCTGGCTTCTGGCCCATGAGAGGGACTGGAGACTGGGGAGGGGTAATTGCGCGGGACATGCTAGGCCAACCAGCGGGTTATTTTTTGTATTAAAAAATAAGGAAAATTTCAACTAACACCTTTTGTCAGATTAAATGTATTAGTTAGAATGCAATTTTACTAAATTATCCATGATATATTTTAAAAAAAAACTTCATCAACAGCTGCTCTAGATAGACATATCTTCAATGAGACCCCTTTTATTTTTAAAATTTTTGTACGTATTAAAATTCAGGTCGATTAAAATTTGATTCAAACTAATTAAAATTTATTTTTTATATATTAAAATATAAGTCGATTAGAAATTATATTTTTTTACTTATTAAAATTTAAGCCAATTAAAATTCTATTAAAGACTCAACTCAAATTTTAATTAACTTGTATTAAATTTTAATCATTCTGATTTTTTATACATAAAAAATATAAATTTTAATTGACTCAAATTTTAATACTTAAAAAATAAATTTTAATCAAGTTGAATCAAATTTTAATAAATAAAAAAATATGAATTTTAATAGATTCAAAATAAATTTTAATCGGAACTATAAATTCAAATTGGCTCGAATTTTAGTACGTAAAAGACTTTTAATAGGCTCAGATTTTAATATGTAAAAAAATAAAATTTAATCAGCTTGAATCAAATTTTAATATGTATTTATTTTTATTATAAATTGTGGTTTAATGGTAGGGGTGTTAGTGATGTTTAAATATAAAATAAATAAAGTGTTAGTGATGTTCTTGATAATAGATAGTATCCTTGAAGATATGATAAATTAGAAGGGATGTGACCGAAATTTTTCCCAATAAATAATTATTAATATATCCTACAACTATATTTTATAACTTATTACTTACAATATCTTGCAATTTTATAATTTATAACTCATTACTTACATAACTAATAAATTAAAACTGAAACGTATCTAAAAATTGAATCTTGGATGGGCTTTAGGGGCTCTGGATAGCACGTGGGCTTGGTGTACTGCTGTGGCCCGTGCCATGGCTTCTCAGGCTTCGGCCAGCTAAACCTCTTTTGGACCGGGGCAGACCAACCCAAGGGCTGGACTTCGGCAGTGTACATCTTGTTTACAGCAAGCACAAGCTACAGTGCATTATATTTTTAGTTTTTCACTATAACTCATGACTTAGTTCATAACGGAAAAAAAAAAAAGAGAACATCTTTTTTTTTTTTCTTTTTTCCCGAATTGTTCATCTTTCTACTTTCTTTTCCTTTCCCTAATTCCATTACTTAATTCATTTTATGAAGGTCTCTCTCTCTCTCTCTGAGAACGGGAATTACGGTGGAGGTGAGAGTGGAAATGGGAGTGCAAAGCAAAAAAATTCAAAAATATTTGAAAAAGGGAGCATTTTGAGAACATTATAATATATGCATCCAAACAAATATTCACCTAAAAAATTTTATACAAACAAATTTATAAAAAAAATAAATTTCATGCACAACTATGTGACAAATTATTTAATTTTTTAGTATATATGGATTATAAAGTCCTGAATATCAATTATAAATTAAAAATATCATTCTAGTTTAACATGTATTTATATATACGGGTTTGTACTTCGAAATAAAAATCTAAGTAATAATGAGTAAGCTTATAAGTAAGGTGATGTTTGATAAAACTAAAAAATAAACACTAAAAACTGAATGTTAAATTTTAAGTGATGAATGTTGAATATGTTAATTTGCAGACGGTTTTGGTATCAACTGAAATTTTAGTATTAAATTTAATCAAACTATTTGACAAATATAAGGAGCTGAAGGTTAAAATTTATTATTATTATTATTAGTATTTTGCTATTTTTTTTAACCATATCTCCGTAACTACCTTATTCTTACCACCACATTCACAATGGTGGTAGTGGTGGTAGCGATTGTGGTGGTAGTGGTGATGACAATATAATAGTGGTGGCAATAATGGTGGTTCTGACAACTATACAATGGTGATGGTGGCGGTACAATGGTAGTAGTTGTGGCATCCATATAATGGTGGTGGTAGTGATGGTGATGGTGGTGGTGATAGTGATAGTGATAGTGATAGTGGTGGCTGTAGCGATAACACTAACAATGGTGGCGATAACGAGACAATGATGGTGGCAGTAGTGGTGATAGCAATACAATGGTGGTGGCGGTGGCGATAATGATGGTGATGGTGGTGTTGGTGGTGGCAATGACGATGATCGTGGTGCTAGTGGCACAATGGTAGTGGTGGTGACGATGGCACAATAATAGTGGTGGTGACGGCGGTTAGGGGTGTTCACCCTACCCTACGGGTAGAAAATATATTCTTCCGTATTCCTACCCGATACTTTGCGAATTTTTTTTTTCTTGGCCTACCCTACCTCACAGCTTTAGTATTCCTACCCGCCTTCTTACCCGATTAATCAGGTAGGAAGTCGGATAAATACTTTTGCAACTATTAATTTTTGGATTATTTTAACAATTTAATTAAATAACTTCCACCAATTTAACAACACAATAAATCAATAACCATAAACTATAAAACAACTACAACAACAATTATAATAAAATATAAGAAAGTATGAACATCAATCCACCATAATTATTCAACAAATATAATAATAATTAATTTAATTTTAAACAATATGAAATACATTTCTAGATGAGAATTATGTGGGTAGGGTAGGGTAGGGTAGGAATGCGAAAATAGATGACTCTTTCGCATTCCTACCCGATTTAATCGGAAGAACAAAAACTCTTCCGCATTCCTACCCGATTTTTGCGGCTAGCCAATTTTTGGGATAGGGTAGGGTCGGGTAGGGTAGGAACTTGCGGCCAGTCGAAAATTTGAATATCCCTAACGGCGGTGGTGACTACACAATAATGGTAGTGGTGGTGGTGGTAGATGGTGAGTATTAAAAAGTTAAGAAAATAAAATACATTAAGTATATATTTGTCCATTTTTAAGAAGTGTTTAATATATTAAATGATATGAGTTTTATATTATCAAACATGTTTAATTCATTAAATGCTTAAAGTATTCAATTTTAAGTCTTAAGTGGTATTATCAAACAACCTTTAGGTAAGAGCATAAATTCACAAATCAAAAATTTGAATTCGTGGATTTTATAAAATGAGAGTGCGAATTTACGGAGAATTCTCTCTCAAAGTACGAATTCAACTATGAATTCCAACTGAGCAATGTTCTATGGACTTAAAACATGGACTTAAAATGTAAACTTTATCAATTATTGTCGTTGATTTTATTATGGATCCTAGTATTTATTAAGATCCATTATCTATTCAATAATTATAATTATTCAATTCTACATTTTAATATCATATTTTAAATAACATTTCTTATAGCAATATATACTGACCCCTAAGGCTAACTCCAAAGGAAAAGACTCAAGCTATAGCTTGGATACTTGGATTACCTAGTGTAGTTGATGATGAGCCCAATTTGGCTGAGTCAGGTCCAATCTAATTAAATCAAGAAAGCCCAAAGAAGAATTCAATTAGAATTGAATCGACCCATAGGAGGAAGTCCAAAGCACTAAGAAGGACTAGCATCCAAATGAGTCAAGAGGTCAGCACCCAGGGCAAGGGGGCGCCACCCAAGGGACCCAAATGGGAGCCACCCAAGGGTACCCAAGGAGGAGTCGCCCATATGGTCTCTAAGGGGCGCCGCCAATGCTGACTGCCTCCTCTCCTTCGACCTCCACACCATATTCCAGCTCAAGTCTAAGCCTACTCCAAGTTAAGTCTAAGGACAAGACCAAGTCCAATCTACTCTAACTCAAAGTCCGAGCTTAGGGTCAAGATCAATCCAAGCTCAGGATTTTTCTCCGAATAGATAGGAGCACAAGGGAAAAAATGTTGGGATAGAGATCTAAACTTACCATGATTGTACTTACCAAAATAATGGAAGACCTCTCACTCACGTCACCGCCTCACCGCTTTATCCTAACTATATAATGTAAACTCTCTTAACATTGAGGACACGCATCTGAAATCTTTACTCATATCCTCACACATACTGTTCTCTCTCAAGAAGCACTGTAATACTCCCGTAGTTATTCTTTCGGCGACTTTATCCATCAATAAAGAACACCGGCTACTACTGTCATTCCCGAGAGTAGAGTAGATCATCCGAGACCGAACCACTATAAATCTCTGTGTTGAATCCGTTATTTACTGTTTTCACTTTTGATTGTCATTGATTGCTTGTTAATTGCTCATTAATCACACCCGTTAATATTCTTAACTATTGATCTTTTACAAGACAATTTTATGTATCATCAGGTGATATCTCTAATTTTTTGTGTGTATTCAAAATTTATGTTGTAATCACAAATCTAAAGAATCAGTAGTTACATGACATGCCAAAAATTGAACTTTCCACCAAAGGAAAGCAAATGAAATGGGAATTTAAAAAAGAAAAAAGAAAAGTAATGAGAGTCAGGGTCGTCCAAATTGAAGCAAATCGAAAAAAACAAGGTCCTTCTAGCTTGTTTCCGATCAAGAGGTAATTCTTTTTGTTTGTTTAGTGGTAGCCGCGTACCTTAAATCGCAAACCTTTATTCATAGATTTAATAGAGGACGAAGGTCTAACTCCAAACCAAAAAAAAATGTAAGTGACGAAGGTTAAACATATGTTCGAAATTTTACTTTTATTTGATCGCATAAAATTCAGGTTTAAAGTTTACCAATAATGATTTTTGGTTATCATAGTGTAGCTTGCTTTTTGTAGAAGTTTAAGTCATTTTCAAATCTATACATTGCGTGTAATCCTGTACCATAGGAAAGTATATGCTTTTGAATGTACCAATCTAAAGGCGGTATCTGAATGTTTCTCCTGGCCATTTTACTCGGATTGTGTACGATGTCCCCGCGGTGATTCATCCATCGTTGACTACTCGGTTTTATCTCCAAACGCTTGGTCCGTGACAAGACCACCGAATGTATCAACAGATTGCTGCCTGGGTCAATCCATTGCTTCTCTGCTAGAATTATGGCATCAACCAACAACAAAAATATGTTAACCCCCACCAACCTAACACAAACTTCGTTTTTAATCTGAATTTGAAAGGAGCTATGCACGAAACTCGGACGGACTGATTAACATCAATCGTTTATTTGTTTTTCTAAGTAATATTATTCAGGCTTGAAATAATTTAAATTCTGATTTTTAATTCGATTTCTCTCAAATATATTTCTATTACCACTTAAACTACCTTGGCTTCGAGGCACTTTCCTCGAAACATCTTCCATTTGGGTTTAGTTTGAACATAAAAACCCCCCAAACAATTTCCAGGAAACATCTTTTACATCAAGGAGTCAACTAGTTAACCTGCGTGAGAGAGGGAGGGAAGTTGTATGTCATTTTCCAGGAAGTATCTTATTATGGTCGGCCAATTTGCTGGTAAATTATACTTTAATGCTTTATAGTTTTAATGATTGCAACAAGTATCCTTTGTAGTTTTTAAAATTATATTAACAATTCTGTCATATTGTTTCTTCTAATGATGGTGACACAATCGACTCAATTGTCATTTTGCTCATAACTAAAATTGAAAGAGAGAGGACTCATAGAACAACCCCCAAATCCTGTCTTTGGCTCAACCTTAGCCCTCTCTTAGCCACGCAACTATGTCACCGTCGAATGCTTCCAAATCTTAATTTGCTATCGACTCCACACACATACACATTGTGGTGGTCGATAATGGGAGAAGTTGAGAAGTGTTGAGAGAGTCAAAATGGGATATGTTGGGTTTTGGGTTGGATTAGGCTTCTGTGACTGAGAGGTGGGTTATTTAACTCTGGATTTCAATTTTTTTTTCTTTTTCTAAGAGTGATTTTTTTATTTTTAATACAAGAAAAAATAAGTACTTGATTTTTTTAATCAAAGAATCAATGTGAATCATAGTATAAAGTGAAATAGAACGCAACCTAGGGGGAGTATAACACAATTTTACAATCTACAAGCTCATTCTTTACGATTATGGAAAACATAGGAGGTTTATATGTAATTTTTTATAAACATTAGTAAAACTACTAGCCTTCTTCCTAGGCATGGGCTTACATTAAAAAATTCTCCGACTTTTTCAGAAAAGTCGGCAGATTGCCACGTCATCAAAATACTGAGTTGGCAACACCTGCGCATCAACACCTTCCTCTGCAAGCAATCTCGTCAACTCCCACATAATCGACGGCTATAAATAGTTAAAGACACCACCTCACCCTTTCGCAATTTCCTCCCACAACTTTGCATTACACTGAAACCATTTCTCTATCTCTCTCTCTTTCTCTCTCCGACCATCGAATAGAAGACGACGATTGATACACTTCTCCCCCACCTGTTGTTACCCAATACGATGCCATCCGGAGATCTCGGCTACCCATGCCCACCACTGTCCACTACCACCTCCGCCGAAGAAGAGGCCTTGGTGTGGAGGCAAATCAGAGCGGAGGCTCGACGAGACGCCGAAGACGAACCAACTCTGGCGAGCTACCTCCACTCTACGATCCTCGCTCACACCTCTCTCGAGAGATCTCTAGCCTTCCACCTTGGGAACAAGCTGAGCTCGTCAACGCTCCAGTCAACGCAACTCTACGATATCTTCCTCGACACCTTATCTAACGACGCGGCTCTCCGGTCCGCCATCGTGTCCGACCTTCGAGCCGTGAAGTTGCGTGACCCGGCGTGTATTTCTTTCTCCCACTGCTTGCTTAATTATAAGGGGTTTCTTGCTTGTCAGGTGAGATAAATTTACAAATCCTGATGAAAGTTGATATTTAATTACATTAATTTTAGCAAGATATTGTGAAATGATTCGTAAAATCAACATTTGGTGTTTGATTCTGTTGCTAGTATTGTTTACAAAATCAGGTGAATATCTCGATTAGACGAAGAATTTGATGAAAATCTGAAAAGGCAGTTTAGTTTAGAGCTTATTTTCAATGTTTCATATCATTTGATCTCTCAAAATTTAATCTTTCTACTGCATTATTATTGTTATCGAATTAACAATTCATTGTAATATACATCAGGCACACCGAGTCTCACACAAGCTTTGGACACAGTCTCGAAGATCATTAGCTTTTGCACTCCAATCCCGAGTCTCAGATGTGTTCGGCGCTGATATCCACCCAGCAGCAAAAATTGGCAAAGGCATTCTCTTCGACCATGCAACCGGTGTGGTTGTGGGTGAGACTGCTGTCATTGGCGACAATGTCTCCATTCTCCACCAGGTGACATTAGGTGGGACGGGTAAGGCCGGAGGTGACCGACACCCAAAGATTGGCGATGGAGTGCTCATTGGTGCGGGAGCGACAATATTGGGCAATGTGAAGATTGGTAAAGGCGCAAAGATCGGTGCCGGGTCGGTGGTTTTGATTAATGTGCCACCAAGGACTACGGCGGTGGGAAATCCAGCGAGGTTGGTGGGTGGAAGGCCGAAGCAGGAAGAGATTGATCTGGAAGAACCTGCTGTGTCTATGGATCAGAATTTTCCTGATTATGTGATATGATTTGAATTTGATTATTCTGGACATTTGGAATTGTAGACATTATTATGTATGGCTGTGAAGGTGGTTGTAAATATTTTAAGGTCATCCTGCTTCTGGTGTGTTGGTACAGACGTGTTTGCTTAAGGATAGAGGTGCTACCCTCATGTACATTTACACTGGTATATAATATAATACTTTTTTCTTGTTTTTTTTGATATAATGGTTATGTTGATCCACATTTTTTACTAAGTTTGTCATTTCAAGTGATGTGATCCAATTTAAACTACAACATTACTCTTTTCGATATTTTCTTCTGCTCTTCATAGTCATCTTTATCACGGAGAGAGAAAACCAGGGACAACAATATACAAGGGGATTAGGTATTATTATGTTAAGAATTTCTAACGAGGTTCCTTTATCATTGCAAAAGAATTGTCTGAGGCTAATAGAGTAAGAGCTTTTACCCCAACCCATGGGGTTTTTCAAAAATATACCCAAAAGAGAATTGTTTTCAAAATATTTCTCAAACTCAGATTGTTTTAAAAACATTAGTTGAAATGACATTTTTAGACCAAAAAAACGTCAGTTTGAGTAACGTTTTTAGGCAAAAAATGTTAGACCAAATGACGCTTTTTGTTTGAATAGTGAGCATCTACAACACCTAAAAACGTCATTTGGACTGACGTTTAACTTGTATTCAAATTTCTGTCCAAGCACTAATTTTTTGTATCACAAAAAAAAAATAGCAAAGCTCCTCCCCAACTGAGATTAGCAAAGAAGGCGAGATAGCATCAAATTCAAACGTCTATGGAACCTTGAGTCCAGGATCAAAACCAGTAACCCATGACAAGTTAAAAAAAAATGAAAATTAATTTTAGAGACTGAGAAGGACAAAACGAAAATCGTGATGCAGAGAGATGGATCAACAAATGAACACCAAACTACAACAAAACGAAGCAACTTTATCAACCCAAAGCCCCTAAACAGCATGAATATTCCAGTTATGTAAAAACCAACCCCAATTACCAAAAAAAAAACCATACCTTAAAATTAGAATCGTAAAAAAAGCTGTGTTGTGGGATTCTCAGAAATTTTTCACAGAAGCCAACCCCACTGCCGAAGCCAAACCGCCACAACCCTTGCAATTCGGATGGGAATTCACAACAAAATGGCACCCCTAAAATCTCCTCACCTTCTGTTAGTGATTTGGATTCTTTCGTCTTATTCTTGCACAATATCTTCATTCTTAAGGTTGTGGTTGGGGATGGTGGGTTGAGGACAAGGGGGTGGCAGTGGGCATGGGTTGCTGGATTTCTGATGGCAGAGGTTCGATGGGTTTTTGGTGGTGTTTGGTGTTCTGGGCGTGAGTGTGTGTGAGTTGCAGAGCGTGAAGAGAGAGCGACTAACTGTGTTGAGAGAACCGTGCGTTGGACTGATACAAAAAATTAGTGTTTTGACAGAAATTTGGATAAAAGCTAAAAACATCAGTACAAATAACGTTTTCAGTTAAAACGTCATTCGAACTAACGTTTTTAGGTGTTGTAGATGCTCACTGTTCAAACAAAAAAGTCAGTTTATTTTTTTGCCTAAAAACGTTACTCCAACTGACGTCTTTTAGTCTAAAAACGTCATTTCAATCGACAGTTTTAAAACAACTTAGGTTTGGAAAATACTTTGAAATCAACCATCTTTGGGTATATTTTTGAAAAACTCCATGGGTTGGGATAAAAGCTCAATAGAGTAATATGCTTGAGTGGCACAAATAGGGCTAGTGACTATCTTTTCTTTTCTTTTTTGGCTGCAGTACCTATAAGGATGAGGGCTAGTGAGACTCGAACCTTGCATTAGTAGACAAAGGTAGTGTGTTGGTGACTATTGAGGACTATAAATCTGCACACGGGCAATACAAAGAGCAGTATAATGGTGCACACCGGCTCATATGGGATTGAGGATAATCAAATTTACACAGTTTTATCCTTGTACACAGATAGATTATTTTAGCCCAAAGAGGGTCTTAGCCTAAGTAACAACTGAACTAAAATTTATCATATATAGTGTGCTCTAGGAAAAATATTGCTGCTGTCTCTTGTTCCTTCCATACATCCAAACTGGGATCAATGTCGACTTGCCAGTGATGGTTATACTTTGACAAGCATCCAAAACTCAGTGCAACACTAACACTTACGTATATGAGACACATTCAATCATCAAAGACAAGATGTAATTCTTTTTTTTTTTTCGGTTTTTTTGGGTAAAAAGATAAGATGTAATTCTGCTATTTCAAATAGATTTCAAGAACAGAACTTTAATATATTTTAAACGAAATCATATATACATCCCGAAATGATCTTACACTACATTTATTTACAGTGTGTGTGGATCCAGTCACGGAACCATCAAAGCGCATTGAATCAGTGACCTTTGGTACCTTAAGGGATTTATTCGAGAAAAATATCAAATCTACCTATGTCCTATGGTATAGCGCAAAAGAATGGAATGTACAAATTTAAATGGCCTCAAATAGGAGCCAGCCTTCAACAAATCAAGAAGGCAATGCAGAGATCATTATTATTGTTAGAAATAACTTACTGAGTTTGAAAAGATGAATTGTTTCTAAGAGTGCAGGGATGATGGTTGGCTACTCCTTCGGTTGGTCACAACTTCTATATCAGCCTCTTCTCGGGTTGGAACTCGGAGGAATGATTTCATAGCATCATAAACAGTAAACCCAATTGCAACTGATGGTACAACCTGAAGTTTAACACATATCCAAGCCAGAAATTATTACCTATAACGATCACAGGGAATAATCCCAAAGAGTAAAACAGTTTATCCACACCTTCAAATAGTTGATGGTCAGCCCTGAAAATAATTGCTTCCATCCTTGCTGTTGGACAATCATAACAAGAGTTTTCATTGTTCCTTTCATGTCCCCACAGTTAGATGCTGAGAGCCGCTGAACCTGCCGAGGTACATTACATTACTCTTCATCCTTCTGAGTTCTCAGTTATAGACATAGGTAAACACATTTCTTTGGACTTTTAAGTTTAAGTAAACTACCTGCATTTGTCGCCTAACGACATCAAGAGGGTATGTGGAAGTCTGACCCAGCAAACCTGCTATGGATCCACATGCAAGTTTCACTGCAATATCCTTCTTGTGGCCCTCGGGGACATGGCTTTTCATTTCCTCGTAGAAATAAAATTTCAAACCAGCATATGGAAAGATTCCATAGAGCGATGGAGCTGAAAAATTCGTCGTCGTGTTAAATAAGAAGGCCTCGCCAGGATCAGAGCAAAATGATAGGAATACCACAACATACCCACACCACGGTAGAGGCCTCTTATCCCAGCCTCTTTATATGTCTTGGAGAAGCAATCCAAAATTCCTTTATAAACTTGTTCAGAAGGAAGAAGCCCTTTAACATTCAATTTTGTAGATCCTACTACCTGAATCACTATCTACATGTTAGTACTTAATTCACCGGAAACACAAGGAGGAACCAAATTCTCAAATTGAATATAAACACACGAGATATGATATCAGGAGTGAACTAAAATGACAATCAAAATCTTCTTGCATGGGCTTTGAATTAAGAGGAAGAAAAGAACTTAACTACACATTCTCAGTTATTTACCTGATAAGCCAATTTAGTCCGAACTAAATCAAGGGGATAAGTAAAAAGCACAGCTGTTCCTCCAGAAAATGACCCTGCAACTAGATCAAGGATGGGACCTCCCCCAATGCCAGGAAAACCATGTATAATCAATCTCCGGTACTGTTCATACGCCATATAATGCAATGCGGCATATGGAACAATACGAGCAACGCTAGCTCCATTCCCTCTAAAAAAAAATCCCAGCAAATGCATATAAAATTCAGAGAAAAACAAGAAACAAACAATAAAATGCAACCATTATCTGAGCAAATATGCCCGAAAAAACGAATAAAGATAATATTTCAAAATTCCACCTGTAAAAACCCAGAACCCCTTCTGTTTTCACAATCTTGTTGAAGGATCCCAACAGCCCAATACTTTGAAATTCTGCTCTTCTGGTCTAGCAATAGATAGGAAAAAGAAAAACATGATAATGAATTTCTTTCTAACAATGTCACAGGTTTCCATCTTCCTAAATTTCTTGTATACAATCAACTAAAGCCAATATTCTAAGAGAAGATGCTCAAATCATGTCAGAAATGAACAAATCAACTTAGTCTCTCACAATTAGAAATCAAGAACATCAAGAAAGACTCGAGGTTTAGTTTAAAGGAAATCGTTTTTCACTAATTCCACATGAATCCAACACAACCCATGTCATTCATAAACTCACAATCTAAAATCAGTGAAGGTAAAGCCAATGATCCTCAATTAGGGCAAAAAGGAAAACACAGAACTACTGAGTTATATTACCCAATTAAGAATCGTAATTAAAACAGGACAGAAAAGTATTTATTATACTTGTACCCAGAACTACTGAGTTATATTACCCAATTAAGAACCGTAATTAAAACAGGACAGAAAAGCATTCATTATACTTGTACCTGAAACAAGATCTTCACACGCTCAAGAGGAGCCACAACTGTCTTTGCAAACCCACCAGCCACACCCCCAGCAATCAGCTCCTTTACAAACACAGGCATGCCCTCTATCACCCCATCCCAGTACATACCCCCCTCCCTTTCATCTCTCTTCTTCGCCATCTCACAACACCCTTTCAGAGAGAGAGAGAGAGAGGGTCTCTCTTTATATGATTTTTCAACAAACAGAGAATGGGAAAAGGAAGAAGAATTGAAAACGTTTTTGTGCTGAAAATTCAAAAATTGTCGCTTTGATTTAGTTAATGGGTTATCTATTGGTTTGGACAAGTGAGAGACATGTCAGAGAGGACATACGTCATTGTAAGATTCCAAAAATATGCGAGAGAGGAAAGGGCGTCAAGGAAGTGTTTGGTTGTTCATTTACGGCGTGCATTGCTGGAAAAATAGTAGACCATTTGATCTCGCAATCTGAACCGTCCATTTATTGGTATTGACTCAAAACTTGGACCACGGTCATTGTTGCTAAATTGCAATCTATACTAATATAAAATAAATTATCAGTCGTATACCATATTAAAAAATAATTTTTAAGAATAAATTTTATGTGTTTATTTTTACTTATTTATTATAAAAATAATAAAATTAAATATAATAATAAATTAAAAAATATTTGCATGTTGGTGTCGAGAGACCCTTTGTTATGATATCCAGGAAAACGGAGCTTTTATGTTGTTTTTAAAATATCAAGGAGTCTTTAATTGCATAAAAATATTAGCTACTCGAAAAAAAAAACCAAAAAAAAAGGAAAAGGAGCTAGGGTTTTTCGGATTCATATGAAGGAGTTGAACAATTGGGATCGATAATTTGAGACTTTAGAGCTCCTTCAACAATGGATAGCTCTTATCATGTTGAAAACCAGAAGATCATAACATATAAAATTTATGTATCACCTAACATATAGAATTTGCGATGAAGATCATGAGATGTAACTGAGACATTTGTTTCTCTAGCCAAGAAATAAAAGTTACAACAAAAGGTGCATTAGCCTAAGGTCAAATAGGGGACTATTTTTTATTTTTTATTTTTTGATTAAGCAGGGTACAAATAATGAGTGGGTGTCGAGATTCAAAAACAATAATTAGCTAAATGGTTGCATTATTTTAAGACGTTTTTAATTGTTAATCTTAACAAAATTATCTTATTCAATGGTTAATCTTAATAAAATTTATCTTATTTATTGATTAATTTTAACGACACGAGTCAATTAAAACACATTAAATAGTTCTAGAGATAAATTGGGACAATTAAAAGTTCAGGGGTAATTTCATACAAAAAGCTATAGTTGAGATGGTATTTATGATATTTACCCTAGTGTAATAAAATGCACTTGGAATTGCACCCATCCCTAGAAATAGAATTTTATTTTGGGAAAAACATCAATAAGTTCTATTTTTTCTTCCAAAGAACTATTAAATTCTATCATATTTACCTTAGAACAATTAAATCCTAATTTTGATAATTTATTCCGAAGAAGTCTTAAACTCGATTGTAGCTTTCAATGCTTAATTTTTTTATGCCTTAAAACAATAATTCTTTTCTAATTAATTCAAAATGTGGAAGGAGAAGTACAAAAAAGTATAATTAGATAAATTTTTTACAATGAATGTATTCATGGATTAGTTTTTATATTGTTTATTTATATAATTGTATGTCTTTATGGTTGAAATTTGATAATCAAAATTTATATACTTAAAAAAGTTAAATATAAGAAAAAAAATAGAGTTATATGATTTATCATTTCTATAAGTCTTTATTGTTAATTATGTGTTTTGGGTGTTTTTGCATTAATTAAATAATAATAATAATTTGCTTTGGGTCTTGATGATAAATATTATTGATAAAAATATAATTAGTGTATTGATGGGAATGATAAAATTGGAGGAAAATATATTATTGATGGAGTATAGGACATATTGAGAATAAATTATCTAATAGTAGGACTTAATTGTCCTAAGGTATAAACTCGCCTTGATGGAGTAGAATTCATCGATTCAAATTTATTATTTAGTAATTGCAATAAGAAATAAAAAAAATATCCGAAAGTAAATATCATAAGATTTAACAGTTCTTTTTTTAAAAAAAAAAATAAAACTTATTAGTGATTTTCTCTTTTATTTTTGATCTCTCATTCCTATCTATCATCCATCCAACAGGAATCAATGTTGCCTTGAATGACAGTTATAATTTGACTGGAATCAATGTTACCTTGAATGACAGTTATAATTCGACAAGTAACCCCAAAATCTATGTACCTCAGGACGTGACACACATTCAATCATCACATCAGAGATAACATCCTTTTTCCAGGGAGAGTCTAGAATGGACCCGGCTCCTCTGCTGTTCCAAAAGAACAGCAGGCCTGCTGTTCGGGAGAACGGCACCGTTTGATGCTTTTTAAAAAATAAACACTTGTTGCTCTTCAATTACTCACTTGTTATTTCTTAATTACTCATGTAGTATAATTTTTTTTAAAATTTTTATACGTATTAAAATTCGAACCGCTTAAATTTGATCCTAACTAATTAAAATTTATTTTTTATATATTAAAATTTAAGTCAATTAAAAATTATATTTTTTACGTATTAAAATTTAAGCAAACTAAAATTCTTTTTTTTTTCTACATATTAAAATTTTAGTTGTTTAAAAATTGATTCGAACTAATTAAATATAAAATAGGCTCAGTTGACTATAAAATAGGTAAACAACCCCAATAGAGGAGCCGGGTCCCAAAAATATAAAATTCAAGTCGATTTGAGATCTACTTGAGCAGACTAATTTTTTTTTGCATATTAAAATTTGAGTTGTTTAAAATTTGATTCGAACTAATTAAAAATTATTATTTTTACGTATTAAAATTTGATTCGAACTGATTAAATTTTAATATATAAAAAATAAATTTTAATTAGTTCGGATCAAATTTAATCTGCACAAATTTTAATACGTACAAAAATTTTAAAAAAAATTATACTACATGAGTAATTGAGAAATAGCAAGTGAGTAATTGAAGAGCAATAAGTGTTTGTTTTTTAAAAATGCACCAAACGGTGTCGTTCTCTCGAACAGCAGGGCCTGCTGTTCCTTTGGAACAGCAGAGGTGCCGGGTCCGTCTAGAATAGGGACTTGACATGAAGAATCAAAGATTCATATTTTAATAAAGAAATCATGTATATACATCCTTAAATGATCTTACACTTTTTTTTTTTAAATGTATAATGAGCTCGTTTGATAAATATATTATGAAGGCTTATTTGATAGACCTATTATGAGATAATTAAATATTGAATTATATTATTTTTTATTTAATTGGACATAATACTTTGTTTGATAAATAAATTTGATACCGTATTAATTTCAAAAATGTATATCAATCGTACACTTATCGTATATTTTTATACGATAAACTTGTATTATGAAAATATTTTAATATCACTAAGATATGTGGTATTATAATTCAACTCAAACGTATTATTCTACATATTTACTATTACAACCCCTTGGTTGATAAAATCAGGTTGTTATCAATGAAACAAAACACTGATTGATAATATTTTTGTTAATTCAACAATAATACGATGAAATAGTTTTCTAACCAAACAACCGATTGGATTAAATAACTAATATCTAACGTTTATGTTGTGTATTGTCAAACACTAAATAAAATTACGTATTCTAATGTCCTATTTAATCTTGTCTTTTGTCCTTCTGTATTGTATTAGACTGAATTATTCTGTCTAATCCATCTATTCCTAATACGTCAACCAAACAAACCCTAAGAGAATTAAATACTGTATTATACTATTTTTTATTTAATTGGGCATAATATTTAATTTAGTAAACAAATTTGATCCCGTATTAATTTCAAAACGTATATTAATCGTATATTTTATATACGATAAATCTGTATTATGGAGGTTTTTTAATACCACTAAGAAAAGTGGTATTATAATCTTACAATCAATGTAATAAACACTAATTGATGTTATTTTTGTTAATTCAACATTAATATGATGAAATAATTATCTAACCAAACAATCAATTAAATTAAATTATTATTATTCAACGTTAATATTATGTATTATTAAATACTAAATAAAATTATATATTATTTTAAAATTATATTTAATTTTATCTTTTATT
>CM042188.1:34556782-34576912 GCA_023539305.1 Ilex asprella | reverse complement strand
GCGTGCATAAAGAAACGATCAGCATTCCACCAACAACAATGCCCAACCAAGCAAAGAAACATTCCATCGGCAACAATGCCCAACACAGCAAAGAAGAGAAGTCAAACCAACGGTTCTACAGAGAGAAGCCCAAATACCAACGGTTCTACAGAGAGAAGCCCAAATACCAACAGCTCTACAGAGAGAAGCCCAAATTGACAAACCCAAAGGATTGGGATTGCCCAACAAACCAATAGCCATCAAAGAGAGGCTCAAATTGACACCTCAAAGAGGTTGTCCAACAAACCAATGACAAATGGAAACACAAGTTTCCTGCAAATGCGAAAGCAACGCTATGTCAAATAGCGAGCTCAAACAACCAAATAGGTACTACAACAGTACCAACAACTGTACTACTACAACCATTATAGCTCAACGGTACACAGCTACACCACCACGACGAACACACCAAATGTAGTTCGACGATCAACGGTATACAGCCACAATAACTGTACTACCAAAATTGTAGCTTCAACACAGCTACCACAACGAGTACAGGAACAACATCTGTACAAAACTATTGTTCAACGACTGCAACCTTTCCAGCACAGTCACAATCACACGGGCAGCTGCTTGCTTCAAGCCCTTGCCCACATCTCCATAACCAGAAATCCATCACAACAACCAACGAAATTCAAAACAACCACGGCCAGGAGAAGACGTAGAGCATAACAATAGCAGCAACAACGAACCAGAAGCCCAGTAGACGAACAGAGGCAACAAAACAATAGCAAAGCAGCAAGATAGTAGCAAAAACACCAAAATCAAACGAAAATCATCCAAACCAGTGCACAGAACAAGGATACCCACTGAACCAGGCCACAGGTGCACTGAACCGGACCAAAGGAGCACGACTGGAAGCTGAACTGGCCTGGATAACCGGCCTGGACCACTGAACTGGCTGGCTGGAGACTGCTGGAGGCTGAACCGGGCCTCCCAAGGCTGCTAAATAGATGAACCGGACCAGAAAAGGGTTTTGGAACACTGAACCGGACCATTTGGACTTGCTGGAGTACTGAACCGGGATGAACCGGCCCTCTGAACCACTGAACCGGCTGGAGAAACCGGATTGAAACACTGAACCGGACTAGAAAAGCCTTCTGGACCGCTGAACCGGACCGGTTTTGTCTTCGGGACCGCTGAACCGGTCTGAACTGGACCGGGTCTTGGGCTTAAAATAATTTAAGACCTGATTGGGCTGGACTTAAAATAAGACTTGGGCTTGAATTTGGACCGCTGGATCTGAGACTTGGGTCGGATTGGGTTTGAAACCCGTTGGATTCGGGTTGAATCCAAACCCGTAGACTTCGGGTATCTTCTTCTTCGTTGAGATTAGGGTTTCAGCAAACCCTAATTTTCTGCTTCGCCTCCTCAACGACGCAAATACTTCAGCCACCAACCAGGCAGCCACCAACGACGACAACACCACCGAACCACCACAATCGATTACACCACTGACGCAGACCACGAAGCAGACCCAGAAGCCAAAACCCACCACGAAGCAGCCACACCAGTCTTCGACTACCACCAACGTCGATTAGCACAGTACAACCAACGAACAACGGCCAACGAATAACACAGCAACAGTAGCTCAACAGGTAGCAGCAAACGACAGTACCACGAAACCCTAGTCTTCGACTGCGAACACACCAACGACGGCACAATAGACCTCCGATGACCACCACAACAAACCCACAAAAGACACTCCGTCGACCACACCAGTCGACTGCAACCACAACCACAACACCACTGTGATCAACACAGATCAGCGACACAGACATCCACACAGACCACAAACCAAAAACAACAATACCAATACAAATATACCACCTCCTCAACACTGGCACCACCTCACCGGCGGCACCGCCACAACCGTGGCTCTGATACCATGTTAACTTTGATCAATCATAAAAGAGTAAGCGAAACAAAATGAAGAATATCATTGAAGTACAATCTAAGTTTCTTAAGAGAATTACATATAAGAGGTCTTTATATAGTAGACCAAGTGACTAAGCTAGGGCAACATAATAGAAAGCTAATGACTAAACTACCCCTAAGTGTATGCTATTATTACTATTCTAACAATTTGAACTGTTCTACATGATTTCAACACGATTCTGCGAGCGAAATCAGAATATTCATCAAGTTTTTAAATATAGTGAAAAACTAGAATCGTTCAACACCTAATTTTTCATTTTGCACAAAGGAATCCAATAAATAACATTTCTACATAGGAATCCAAAAGATCGTGACAAATCATAAAATCAAGTAATGTCATTAGGAGATTACAAAACATGCACTAGAATAGTAGATATTCTTTTAAACATAGGCAACCTTTCCATAAGAATTAAGAAGAGTACCCATCTAAAACTTACAAAAAAAATCTCCAAGGAATTGAATTTTACAAGCTCTCGAACCCCTTGCAAAGGACAATAATTTCTTGGCAAACTTTACCTCCTCTTCAAGTGCCAGGTCGGAAGAATCTATTGTTAAAATTTTCAAGACTTCAGCATTGCCTAGTAAATACTTGACCAATTTTAGCACATTTTCCTTACCCTTAAATCCTTCAATTTTAATTTCTTCAAGCTTTAGCAACAAACAATTCGGTACAGATTGTGATCCATCCCAATCAAAGTTGTCTTGGATGAGACACTCGTTTTCTTCCCCCTATCAATCATCACAATGAAGGAAAAGTTAAAACCCTGAAAACTTTGCAAGGACCACTTAATCCGAAATTGTTCGTTACAGCTAAAATTACCTTGTCTAAAATAAGAACTTCTAGATTTGGTGAGCTTTCAAGGAAACCTGGCAGCAGTTTCCAGCCGCAACAATCATGCACAACCACCTCCAAACGGATTAAATTATGAAAGACGGGTATATTAATATCATTAGCAAATCCGAGATGCTTCAAAGGCATGCAAGAAAGATTCATAGTCAGCCAAGGCGTTGTTAAATACAAGTCTACAAGCAATAAAGTTACTGAATTCAATGATGTGTATTTTGCATAAGGCAGATAGAGCAAACTTACCGCCATTGTGTCGCCATCCAATAACAGAGACTTAACGCCAGTGACTCCTCTGAGAAGTTCAACTGTCCAATTCGCATATTCTATGCTTTTTTTATAGCAATATCCCACTCTAACAATTGCTTCATTTAGGGATGACAAGTTCTCCACGAAATAGCTTGCCAATAGATTGTGTTCGAGATCTAAATGTTGAAGACGTGGAGTATTAAGCACAAATTTGATTCCTGGCTGAATATTACGACGTCTGCTCAGTTCTAATACCAATCTCTTCAAAGCAGGGGCAGACAAATCAAAAATCAATTCTTGCTCTAAATTTAGAGATCCGGTCAACATTACATCCTCAAGTCCAGGGCAACCACGAAAGAGGTTTTGCATGAACCTGAGAGGAAGATCAGTACACATACGGTAAATGCGAAGGACTTTCAGCTTTGGGATGCAAAAGGAGTCAGGAATATCAACCTTGCCCTGAAGCTCTAAAACCTCGAGTGAGTTGCAAATGAAAAGACTCATGGGCAACTCAACACTCCAGCCAGAGTAGATGTGTAGTTCAAGTTCGCGAAGATCACGCCTAATTGCTTCACTCACCAAGATAGCAAGACGATTGGGGTCATATTTTGAACAACATAACAGACTAAACTTCTGAATCTGTGCCGAGTTAGATATCAGCACTCTATCCACAAAACGGGCATAACCAAAAAGACTATTCTTTAAATCGTTGTCAGGGTTTAAAAGTTCAGAGAGGTCATCACCACAATGAAGATTAGTGACAGTTGTCCAAAGGTTTCTCCATCTTTTTGAGAGGATACTGGTTTCAGCTGCAACTTTCAGAGGAAGGAAAGAGAGAATGTGAGAAAGAACTTCATCAGGCAAGCTACTGAGCCGATCAGCTTTACAATTACGAATGGACCTCCGACCCATCTCTGATGTGGTACTCTTTTCATCAAGAATCAACAAAACAAACACAAAAGTCTCTACAATACTCAATTTTCTTCTCTTCTTACACCTGGTTCAGTGGCTTCAAAGATTTAATTTCATAAAAAAGAGAAAAAACAACAAGGTTTAAGGGTTAGGGTTTAGATTTACAGCTATATAATAAAGGGTCAGGATTGCATAAACAAATTAGGGTATAGGAGGTAAGAGAATGACATACCTTGTTCTATAGCAGAAGGGTTTTGACTGAAGAGAATAATCCCAATTTGCTTAGGCCCCGTGCTTGGAGCTTTGTCTCTGCTTTAGACTATGTGTTTCTGTGCAATTTTTTAGAATATGTGTGTCTGTGCAATAATATTGCTCTCTCACGTACGTGGATTGACTATTTTTTTTGACTCTTTAGCTTTAGACTAAAATAAGTCCCGAGCTAAATCTAACCTGCATTTTGATGATTGGAAATTTTGAACTCAATTTATGAACTAAGTCCAGACCTAATTTGAATAGGAAAATATTATATAACTCAAATTTATAATTAAAATTTTTATTTCAAATGAAGGGGACCATTCAATAGAGAAAATATTCATTATAACGGTGATACCACGTGAGAAAGTGATGCGGTATCACCAACTAATAATATTAAAATAAATAAGTATATCAACCCCACAAAAAACAATAACTAACTTGTCATATAAGCAAATACTTTCCCACACTCCTGTCATGTAAGCCTAAGTAGGGTTCACTTTTTTCATTTGAGATTTTATTATTAGTTGGTGATACTATGTCATCAATGGTGGCATGATATCACCGTTGCATTCAATATTCACTCCATTGAATAAGTGAGTTCTATCAATTTTTTTAAATGGAACCTACTGATCCAATTACCCCTCTTCATTTGGGATACAAATTTAAATTACATATTTGAGTTACATAACATTACTCATTTGAATATGAGCTCATCAACTGGCATTACAGATTTCGAAAAAATATGAAATTGCAAAATTGATGGAATTCTTTTCCTAAAATTCAAATAACCGAAAATATATGTTTCATCCATGTTTTGAGAGAGATCGATAAATTTTTTTTTGCCGTTGTTTGTGGGTGTGGTTTTTGGATTTTCTTAACCGGCTCTTGAAGGCTCAGAGGATGAGGTTGAAGGGCATTAATGACCTTTGCATTTAAAGTGGATTTATGTTGAAGAAGTTATTTATTTATTTATTTTTTAAAAAGTTTCCCCTCAAATAAAACTTATAAATAGTGCCTGAATTTCCAGTAATTATTGACTGGCCCAAGCCCATATCCATAACAAACCCATCAAAGTTGTTTCCGCTTTATAGCGGTGTAAAATCTGTATTCTCACGGTGTTACCCAACGTGTTCTTCGAATTCAAATAACCGTAATAAGTCTAAACCCTAGCCAGCGAACAATGTCCGACGTCCCTGAAGAATTACTCGCCGATGTACTTTCACGCTTATCGGTGGAGTCTCTCTTACGATTCAGGTGCGTATCAAAACGCTGGTGTTCTCTAATAGACAGTCCAAAGTTCATCAAATTGCATTTAAACCAATCTATTAAAACGAACTCAAATCTCAGTCTTATTCTCAGTGACTGTGGACTCTACTCCGTAGACTTGGATTCCCTAGATACTGTTGCTGATGCCAAAAAATACAATTATTCATTAAAGTCTCGTGAAATTGGACCTAACATATTGGGTTCTTGTAATGGGTTGCTATGTTTATCTGAAAAAGAGGAAAACATTGTGTTTTGGAATTTGAAGACCCGAAAGTTCTGGAAATTACCTGTTAGTCCAATTGAGGTTTCTAGGGGCTCAGGAATTGACCCTGTTATTAATTATAGTTTTGGGTACGATTGTGTTCATGATGATTACAAGCTTATGAGGATGATTTATTTTCATGGTGCTAATGATGAGTTAGGTGCCTCTGAAGTCCAAGTTTATAGTTTGAAATCAAATAGTTGGCGAAAGGGTCAGGATTTTCCGTTTCCGTGTCACCTGCGTTACAAGACGGGGCCTGGTATGCTTGTTAATGGTGTTCTCCATTGGCCTGTGAGGCAGGAACCTGAATCTGATATTTCGCATTTGATTCTCTCTTTTGATGTTGCAACTGAGGAATATGGGTTTGTGCCTTTGCCAGAATGTTTGGACAAGAATTTTAGAATGGGTTTGGGGTTGGCGGTATTGGGAGGATGCCTTTGTGTGGAGTGTAATTATTATCGGCACCGTGATATTGATGACAGATGTGGGTGCGGTTATTATCCAGTCCGTGTGGACATATGGGTGATGAAAGATTATAGGGTGAAGGAATCTTGGACTAAGTTAATTTCCCTTGCGGAACCTAGCGAATTTAGGTCTTTTGTGGCAGTGACACCCATTGCATACTCAAAGAATGGTCGGCGAGTGCTTATGCAAGAAGATGAGGATGAATTTTTTTGGTATGACCTTGAAAATAAGACAATTAAGAGTGTCACTATTCATGGTATGCCAAACTATAGGTATGCTCGTGTTTGTTTGGGAAGCCTTGTTCAACCCAATGGTGGTGGAGGAGGAAGTGACGAAAAGGAGCAACAAACATAAGAGAAGAAAAGGAAGAACCAAAAATCTGAAGAAAGAGGTAAAACAAGTCATTTTGCTTCCTCCTTTGTAGTTTAACTTGGAATTTTTTGTAGTAGGCATCATTTTGATTCTTTATACGACATGTGACATATGTTATTTTCAATTAGAGTTGGTATCTCTTTTATGTTTACTACTCCCTCCGTTCCTAAATAAGTGACGTTTTACACAATTTTTTTTATTCCATAATATCTGACGTTTAATGAAACCAAAGCACAATTAATATTTTGTCTTCCAAATTTACCCTTAACTTTTCAATGCATTAGATTAGGTGTAGGTTAGGTGCCTTTCATATTCCTTTTCTTTCCAATACGTATTGAATAAAGGTATTTTAGTCTTGTGTAATTATTTTTTACTTATATTAGAGTTGTTTAATAGCTTCCTTAATCCTTGTGCAAAAACCTTAAACGTCACTTATTTAGGAACGGAGGGAGTATTTGTATAAATATATTTTTAGTGTAATTCACATTTAGGCTGATCTCTTATTCTCCTTCTGGTAAAACACATAAGAGTAGAAGTGGCACAAAAGTGGGAAGTTGAAGAGATAAGTTTAACATTTTTTTCCATTTTAAATTATTGTTAGTGTCGGCTTCTATATTTGACTTGACTTTGTGGGCTAGTTTAAGTGATTCGAGTTAATTGGAGTTAAAAAGAAAAAAGTTAATGGTGGAGGATCTGGGGGTATACGTGTACTAGGTTTTCTTTTGCTGTTCAAGAATAAAAAAAAAATTGTCTCATTTACACTGAAATGACTGAAGGTTTTGCTGCAAAATGAATTGGGGTGATTAATGGTGACATCACAAGTAGAATTTCACTGTTAACTACACATGTGTAATTTTCTGATACTTTTTTTTTTAAGTTTGTAATATGAAAAATTTGTTTCTTGTAGGATCAGGATCGATGCTGGGTTAATTTGGGAACGATTGGGGCATATTGCAAAGTTTGAGAAAGCACAAAAAGGAAGTTTATTTATTATTGTGTCCTATTTGTTTCTTTTCTTATGTTCTTGGTGAAGAAAATACAATTAGGCAAGGTATTTTTTTAATTAATTTGAATATTTTGGTCTTTAATTTTGCATTCCTTTTTAGCATTTTGATTCTGTTCCTTATTTTTGGGTATTGATTTTTCATTTGCTAATAGATAACTCAAATGAAATTCAAAAAGTATAATTCAAATGTATATCATCCATGGATGAGTGGGTCGTACTGAAAAAATTGATGAGATTCACTTGTCCAACGGATGATATGTATTTGAGTTGTAATTTTTTAAGTTTTATTTAAATATTATAACATAAGTCCAATTTTATAATGATTGCACTCCTTAAGCACGAATCCTGCGACAACATCTATATCGTTAAGCACGAATCCTATAATGGTTGTCACACACGTCTGTTCTTTGGCAAAAATGTAAACTTTCTATTCATATCCTTGGATAGCATGTACATAAATTTTTAATGAAATCTGAAATGGATGTTAGTTTGAATGTCATATTAGAACTAATTTATGATATTCAAAGTGTAATACAGAAAAAATAAAAAATAATTTTTCAAAATACAAAATAGGAATCAAAACATCTTTTGAATGCAAAGTGTAAAAATCCCAAAAAACAGAAGACCATCTAAAAACCAAGACAACTTATTCCATATCAATAGTGGGAGGAGGTAAATTTGGTCTGGAAATGTCACCATTGAGAGTGAAGAAAACTATTTTATAAAGCATTTCAACAAACAGCTTATATGCAGCATATAAACAATTTAAATCCAGTTTATATTTCAATCACAAACATCATATAAAAAACAAATAAAATTAGAATTTAACGATAAAAAAAATGCCAAAAAGGATGCAATCCAAAACCATCCATTGAAGCACAAACAAAACAACTTGGCAATGGCGGAGAAGACGCTGCGCTGCTCGGCGTGGACTGCTGGTCATTAGTCGAGGAAGGATAGCTAGTCGACGGAGGATCTACTCTCTATTGCTGGTGGCTGGTCGCAGCAGAGAGAATACAGGGACAGAGAGGAGGCATAACAAAATGGTGTTTTAGAGCAACTCCAAGGACACTAGCTATAATAGCTAACTAAAATATATTTTTTTATTACAGTATTTATTTTAAAGACTAACTCCTACTAATTCACTCTAACAACGTTCTCTATTTTAATTAACTATTTTAACTAACGTTAACTAACTATTAATTATTAAAATTTAAAATATTATGTAGCATGTCACGTCATCATCATATTGATGACATCACATGTTGGCATGTTACACCACATCATCATAATATCAAAATTTTGATTTTTATTAATAATGAGCATATTTACAACGGTCAAGTCATCAAAATTTTAAATTTTGAATTTTTTTAACTTTCATATTTATAATGGTCATATTTACAATTTTTTAACGATCATATTTTTTGATATGTATAAATAGGATCTTTCCTCCTTCATTGACATACACATCAAATATATTTATTGGCATTGCACTCTTATTTGTGTTTATGTTATGGCTTGTCATCCTGCAATCAAGATGATTCTTAATAATTCTGACTCCGATGATGAATTGGAGATAGTAACAATTTGTGCTATGGAAATGAACAAACTCAATAGCGAGGAAAGCTCTGGTGTATGTTGTGGTTCCATTCAAAGGCAGTCAATTATTTTTCACAATCGAGTTCAAGGCACAAGCGACTGTATCGTGATTATTTTGCTGAACCGCCTATCTATCCCCAAATTTATTTCGGAGAAGGTTTTGAATGAATCGAACCCTTTTTTCGTATTCTATCTATAGTGGAAGCTTATAATTCATATTTTGTCCAAAAAAAAGATATTGTTGGAATTATTGGATTGTCTTCCCTTCAAAAGATGACAGTCGCCATAAGGATGCTTGCTTATAGAGTTGCAGCTAATGCTGCTGATGATTATATGAAAATTGGTGAAAACACCGCAATAGAAAGTTTGAAAAGATTTGTGAGGGCGGTAGGAATAATTTTTTCAGATGAATACCTTAAGTCACCAAACAACGATGACATTACTAGATTATTAGCAATGGGTACCAATCGTGGATTTCTTGGGATGTTGGGTAGCATTGATTGTATGCATTGAAAATGGAAGAATTGTCCAACAACATGGAAATGTATGAATTCTAGTCACGTCCATGAACCAACAATTATTTTGGAGGTGATGGCTTCATATGTTATCTAGATTTGATATGCCTTTTTAGGGTTACCTGGATCCCATAATGATATCAACGCACTAGAATGTTCTTCTGCTTTTGCTCTATTTTCAGAAGGTTGGGCTCCTCCAGTCAATTTCTCAATCAACAGAAGCAATTATACAATGAGATATTATCTTGCTGATGATATATATCCAAAGTGGACAACATTTGTCAAAACAATTTCATCTCCAAGCAGCAATAAGCAAATTTATTTTGCAAAATCTCAAGAGTCAACAAAAAATGATGTTGACCGAGCATTTAGAGTGCTCCAAGCACGATTTGCTATGGTGAATGGACTAGCACATTTCTAGACACTTGAAGTACTTAAGGATATTATGAAGGCATGCAAAATATTACATAACATGATTGTCGAGGATGAGTAGGACACTAATGAGTTGGACTTTAATTATGATACGATGGATAAGAGTCCAATTACCACAATCACACCTAAGCGGAGTTCAGAACTGCTCCAATTATTAATGCTCAAAATTGCACTCGAGACAAAAAAAAAAACTCATTTTAAACTCCAAGCTGATCTAGTCGAACATCAGTGAAATATGCATGGAAACTTCTAGGCACTACTTAAGCAAATGTTATTACAGTACTTGTAGCATCATTACTACTACTTCAAAGTTGTTTGTCTATTAATAAAAAATAACTATATATTCTTTCCCAAGATTTCTATTTGGCGGTGCTGAAAATATTCAGCTTGCAACGGCGGCATGCCACTCGTATCCACCGACATTATTCGCTCTTCCTCTCTTAGTTGTTCCATTTGCATTCTCTCTTTTTCTTGCACTAGACGCTCCTATTCTTAAAGATAACATTTTTCAAACATTTCAACTTTCTTCTCATTTATTACCTTTTTCTCTTCCTTCATTTCAACTAACAAATTAACAAGTGTAGAACTAGTTGCATCACCTCCAGGTTCTTTGCTCTTTGATTTTTGTAGTCTCGCTTTCTCAGCTTTCCTTCCAGATGGCCTGTCTAAGAATCCATAAGACCCACCTTCATCTCCTAAATTTATGGAGTTCACTGTAGAAGGCGCGGAGCTGTCAGAAGTTGCATTATGTTTTGTTTTTTGCTTCTTTGATTGAGAATCATCCATCTCTTTTAGTTGATATCTTAACTCATTCCGACAATGTTCAAACTGAAAAGGAGATTTATAGAGTTCCTTGTACAAATTCTTGGCATCACGAATCTGAAAAATTTTACAACAAAACTCATTATTATGTCATTAAAAGTACATTATTTTCTAAGAAACATTCACTCATATCTTGTCTTTCTCTGTCAAACCACTTTGATTCAGTCTTTCTATTTGTGCAAAGCACCTACAAAATTTGTTGGTGGTTAGTTGAATTATCGACCAACGATTCATCAAAGAATTTTAACTACAACTAGGGCATGCCTTAGGTTTGTATTTGTAAAATCCAAAAAAATTTGAACTTTTTCTAAAAAAGGTAAAATGATAATTTATTACTATAAAGCGGATTTAAAATACGTATTTTCTAGAGCTCGAATGACGCGACGGACTTTACCGTTGGATTCATATCGCGAAACAGAGTTATCCTGCAAATATTCGTCGAATTCTGAAATAGTCAGATTTAAAACGTTTTATGAGACAGCGGGGTGTCAGGTGACCTCACAAACATCCCCAAGAACAAAATTTATAAACTTTGTTTATAATTGAAGAAAAATTCAAATAAAATTAATTTCAATTTAAATCGTGATGAAATTAATCGTTTCATACCGAAAACGGACCCAGACAAGGGTGAGACATGGGCCAAGCCTTGAAATTACAAATACAGCCTAAATATCTGATTTTTGGGCAGAATATCTCCACAATTCTGTTGGTCTTTAACGTGTGAGGGAGAAGGGAGAAGACAAGAGAAAAATCTAATTTTCTTTCTTTGATTTATGGAGTTCCGCTGATCGGAATTCTTTGAGCCAAAAATTAAACTTGATCACCTCAACGAGGGCTACACAACTATACCAAGAAGGAAGGATTTTACCAAAGATCCAAAGATGAGGTTTTAGAAAATCAAGAGTTTAGAGGGTGGTTGGCGTTCTTGGAGGCTCTCCCCTTCATTTCACGCTCCAAGAGGTAGGGTTCTTTCTACTTTGATTTATTTTTAACCTATGGTGTCCATAGGAGATGATTAGGGGTATAGAACTTGCCTCTTGTTATGGAAATGAGGAAATGAGTAGAATAAATTCTATTCTAAATTAAGCATGTAGAAATTGCTTAATATCATTTCTTGATAAATGTGAAATTTTGGGCATGATATGTGTTTACACGATTGGTGTCTTGAAGGTATTTGATAAAATGTCTTGAATGATTGAAATTGTTGTTTTGATGAAATTGAAGTAACATGATTGGGCATTGTTGTTAACATATGGATATATGATTTATGATAAGTTAGCATGGTGATGGTTCATGTAAATTGTATGCATATGATATAGCTTGTCATGGTATATGTTAAATTGTGATGGATATGGTTCATATAGCATTCATTATATGTGGAGCATGGTAATAATGTTGTAATTGTGTATTACATTGCATTTGTACAGAGGCATCACATTCATGTGCACTAGGCATGAGTGTGGGTGTGTGTGCATGGTTGATCAAATACCATACTTGGTGATTGATGTGTGGGCTCGAGAAGGCTAGATCAAATATCCCGTTGAGTCGTATAGTTGCATGGAAAACTTGTGTCGGGTAAAGCAAGAAGGGCTAGACTCTCCCTCGAGTGCAAGACTCGGCTACTGGTTTATACACTTCCGTCGATGTCAGTCCAAAAAAGTGTAACGGTATACAGAGTCGGCAGTGCGATTCCAAAATCTGTTACCCAACAAAGATACAAGATTTTGTTTTATAAAAATATTCCTTTGATGTGTAACATCCAACAATGCTTGATTTTATAAACCTGGCTTTTATTTCAAACATGCATTGAATGTACTTTATCAACGATAAATTTATTACACATTGGCATTCCATTGTGTTGTGGGAGCTGGTGGGGCCCAGGTTAAGGTACATGAGTGAGTCTCATCTCATTTCATGACATGGGATGGTGAAATTCTAACATGTAATCACATGTTCTTGTTTGAAATGGATAAATGTTGTTAATTGTTGTATGTGTACATTTCATATGCATCTAGGTCGGGGAGTAGCCTCTGTAGGGGATATTATATTGAGCATAGCTCACCCTATACAGGAAAATATTTTAGGTGCGGGTCACATGTCGGTGGACAACTCTCGTTCGGGCCATCAAGGATAAAGAAAGCCGAAATGTGGCTTTATCTTGAGTTTTTTGTAAAATTAATATGAAAATTTAGTTTTGGCATGTAAATTCATGGATATAAATATAATATAACCTGTACGTATCATGTTTTATGTGAAAAACTTTATTAAACATGTTTTGGGTGGTTTTGGAATGGGTTTGATGGGATTGGAAGTCGAAAACAGATAAAACAGGCAAATCTGGGCCAAGCGTACCGGTACAACCCTTTCCAGTGAGCAAACCATACCAGTACACTTGATAAACCGTACTGGTACACTATACCAGTACTCTTTTAAAAAAAACTCAAATTTTAAAACTGTTTTGTCATATTTTCGGGCTATGTGTTCCTCACTTCAAATGATGTAAAATAGACTACAATAGAGTACAAATCAAGGTACATTGGACCTTGGGTGGATTACATGGAAAATGAACACAAGTTACACTTGTAAGTTATAAGTAAGCACCATATTGGAATAGTTTCATGAGTAATGCCTATAATTGAACATAATCACCATGGTAGAATTAACAAACTTTTCACATTACAATCACAATTCACAATTTAGAATATCACAGGCTTTTTTTTACAATTTAGAATATCACATTTCCTTCACTTTCTATTAACTACAACATTTCACCAAATTCCACAATAATAAAAAATATATAGATATGTTCTTCCAACTAAACCTGGGCAATTAATGAATGACTTATCCATTTATCATCAATTGTAACTAAGTAAACATCACTGTGATGTTAGTTAAAATTGACTTCTGGTATCCCTTTTGATCTCTCATTAGGTGTAGAAATATCTGACATTGATTTGGAGGAGCAAAAAGTGACTATGAAAGGCAACGTGCAGTCTTAAGCAGTTCTATAGATTGTTTCCAAGACTAGGAAGAAGACTTCCTTCTAGGAAGCCAAGACACCAGCAGAAGCACCAACACCAACACCAACTCCAGCACCAGCACCAGCACCAGCTGAGCCTTAAACAAAGCCTGCAGAAGTTGTTTTTGTTGCTTAATATATTTCTGTTTATTACTTTATGGGATTAAAGTGTATTTTACAGTGGATTTGTGACTTATATTATGGACACTCGATTGCTATAGAGTTTAGCAATCTTGTGAGCTACAATAAGTTCTTGATTGTTCTTGCTTTGTGATTTCTTGTACTATTTTATAAATAGAAAGTGTTGTTGTACCACTTTATATGTGTAAAGAAATTGTCTTCCTTTTGAATTCTCGTCTCTAACCATGATGCGAATTAGGAGAGATAAGTAGTGGATAATTTTATTCTAACTTTGGAGATTAGACGAATAAGCAATTATCATCACTCTATGTCTATGAGGTACTTCACTAGCTATAATTTGAAACAATTACAATGATTTTGTATGTACCATTTTTTTATGTTCCTGGATATAGTAATTTAATCAAAATTTTCTTGAAGTGTTCTGTTTTAGGTGAGTGCTGGTCTTTAGGATTTCCTACTGTTATAGAAGGAGAATTCGGAGAAGGCTTGGTGTATAAAATTTTTGTTGTTTGTTTTGAAGGATTAAAGTCATATTTGGCTTTTTTTTCCTTTTTGCTTCTTGTAATTGATTGATTCTTTGGAATAAAATCTATATTTTCTATAATAAAAAAAAGAGTACCCAAATCAGGAGCCACAGAAACAAAACCCACCTCTAAAATTAGCTCGAACCCACCTCCATAATCGTCAACCGAAACCAAAGATCCCAAGTTAAGACGATGGAGTTTTTGCGTGTGTGTGTGAGAGAGAGAGCATACCTGCTTCTGTGATGATGTAGACAATGAAACTTCTGTGGATCTTCTATGGACTGATCTGCGATGATGAAGACAATGGAGCTGTGGAGTGACGATTTTGGCGTGAAAAATAGCCTTTGTTGAGGAAATAGTTAGTCTTAGAGGTCGCCAGATCCAGCAAGCGAATATTAGATTATGGGAAATACCTAATGGGATACATAGCCCGTTAGAGCCAAAATTTATGGACTGCCTATGTAAAATAGCTAAAAAACTGCCCTTACATAGCCCGTTGAAGTTGCTCTTACATCGCTGGATCTGGGTCAGGGTTGTGTGTGGTCACTAGACAAAATGGTGTGGTGGAGTATGTCGTCGGATCTCAAAATTCTGACCGGAGATTTGAAGCTTCAGGGCCGACGTGTGTGTGAATGAGAGAGAGTGTGTTAAGCGGCTGATCGGAGGGATCTGACAGGAGTTAAGGTTGCGTCGCTGAATCTGATTAGTCGATGGTCCACCTATGTATTCAATATTTACTCGTGAGAGAGTGAAGTATTTGAGTGTATGAGAGAGAAAATTGGGCGGGAAAAAAGTTCAAAAGCTAATGTTAACTATTAGATCAAACCTCAATAAATTTCTATAAATTTAGGTCACAAAAATCTTTTGATATTTGAATTGATTTTTACTTTATTATATAAATGGTCTTTTTATAAACTTTTATTGTTTATTCTGTCAATTTTAATGGAATGATTTTTATTGGAATAAATAATCAAAACTTATGAAATGATCATATTAGAATATTTTTAATTTATTAAAGTTGTAATATAAAAAAAATTATTCTCTCAAAATAAGAATTATTTTTTGAGGATACAAAGTCTGATTCTCGTATTTTATATCAGCTTCTCGCGCACCCAAGCCTTATTCTCAGTGTTCCCGAAATTGCTGACCCATCCTTTTCAGAAAAACCCTAACCCTGAACTCTTGACCAGCCAACAATGTCGGACGTTCCTGAAGAAATACTCACAATCATACTTTCACGCTTACCGGTGGAGTCCCTCCTTCGATTCAGGTGTGTATCAAAACCATGGTGTTCTCTAATAGACAATCCTAATTTCATCAAAAAGCATGTAAACCAGTCGATGGAAACAAACTCAAATCTCAACCTAATTCTCCGTGACTCCCGACTATACTCTGTAGACTTTGATTCACTTGATAACGTTGCTACCGCCAAAGAACTCAACCATCCATTAAAGTGTGATGAATTTGGAACTGAGGTATTGGGTTCTTGTAATGGCTTGCTCTGTTTATCTAACACAGAGGAAGACATTGTTTTGTGGAATTTAAAGACTCGAAAGTCTTGGAAATTACCCATTGCACCAATTGAGTTTTCTAAGGATTTTTGGTGTTGCCAGTATATTAACTATGGCTTTGGTATGATTTTGTTCATGATGATTACAAGCTGGTGAGGATGATACAATTTTTTGGTGAAGATGATGATTCTTTTGGTTCTGAAGTTAAGGTCTATAGTTTGAAATTGAATTCATGGCGAAAGATTCGAGAATTTCCATATTACCTTCGATACAAGAGGGATTGCGGTAAGTTTGCTTACGGTGCTTTTCATTGGGTTGTGAGTAGAAAACCGGAGTCTGATATTACAAATTTGATTGCTGCTTTTGATGTTGGAACTGAGGAGTATCGGTTGGTGCCGCAGCCAGAATATGCGGATAAAAATTTTCATATGAATGTGGAGGTATTGGGAGGATGCTTGTGTTTGCTTTGCAATTATTATCCGCACCATGTTGATGTATGGGTGATGAAGGATTATGGGGTGAAGGAATCATGGAGTAAATTAATTTCAGTTGCACAACCAAATGATATTAGGTCTTTCGAGTTTTTGAGGCCAATTGCATATTCAAAGAGTGGTGTGCAAGTACTTTTGAATCAAGACAATACAAGGCTTATATGGTATGACCTTGAGAAGAAGACGATGAAGAATGTTAGGGTTCGTGGCATGCCTGCTAATTTTGAACCAGATGTATGTCTGGGAAGCCTTGTTCAACTTAATAGTCATGGAGGGGAAAGTGATGGGAAGAAGCGGCAAGAAGAAGAGAAGAAAAGGAAGAAAAAGAAGAATCTAAAGAAGAGGTAAAACACTTTTAAGTCATTGTGTCGCCTTGCTGTAGCTCATATTTTTATGGTGCTTTACTTTTACCTTGCTTGCCATTTTTGTTGTAGACATACTTTTAATTCTTTAAACGACATATCATTCTTTTGGTATTAGACATTGCAAAAGTTGAGAGTTGAATTGCAGCTTGTTTTATTTACCTTTGTATCACATGATATTGGCTTTTGATTTTTAGAGACGATTTCCTGTCGAAGGGCTTTAATCTGGTGCTTTAAGCAACTGGAGGTGTGTAAAAATGAGAAGCTGAAGAGATAAGGTAACAAAAGTCATTTTGTCCCTTATAACATTCATTTCTACATATCTGATTTGGCCATATTAGCTAGTTTAAGTTATTTTAATTGATGCTGGAGGGATGACTAGTGTTTGAGCGTTTGTGCCTTGTGTTTGTGTTTTCAATTACTTGCTTACTGTTGTGAGAGTGTTTGGGTAAAATAGAGTTTTGAAAACCAAAAGAAAGAATAAGATTACAGACTGCTTCTTGTGAAATCCGATTTTCTTTTCATTTGTTTTCTTCTCTTGGTAAAGAAATACAATAGGTCAAGGTTTGAAAATATTCCTCATAACCATTTCTACTCAGGAAAATACATTCAATCTCTTGGTAAAGAAATAAAATATATCAAGTTTTGAAAATATTCATCATAATCATTACTATTCAGGAAAACGCATTCAAAACCATGGGCGTTATGGTTTCTTGAAGCCTTAAAAGATCCTATTTCACTCATAGCATGTCTGCACCTTATTTCACTTTATAAATTTGTTCAATATTTGCATGGTTCAAAGTATTTCCACTTTTTTTGCTTGGTGTGAAACCTATTCAAGAGAACTACTGGATTTTTTTTTTTTGTTGTTGCTAAATGTTTTAGGTACCTTATGTCCAAATTGATTGTGTGGTATGCTGTGAAAATTTGTGGTTGGCCAGCATTTCTTCGATTTCTCTGATCAAGGCTTTTTTTATTAGGCAATGTGAAATTGCTTTAGGTGGATTCAAATTTACTATCTACTAATAGCTTCAGGTTATCTCAGCGTGGCTTTTGATTCATAAACTTCTACTGAACCTTTGTGGTCCAAATCAGAATTTGTCTGATCACTGGGTTTTTTCAACAGACAATATTTCAAAAATAAAAACTTTCATTGAGATACAAATATTATTGAATTTTTGGAGGAAACTTTATTATAAGCACTTAGAATTGCATAGTTTTCCAGAATCGCGATATACATTTATGAGCAACCGAGGATAAAAGTGACATTGAAAATAGATAAACGTGTTAGTTATTTGGAAAGATGGCTTTCTCCAATGAAATATTCAAATCAGATTGCTAGTTGTTGCATACTTCAATGGCAGTTTCCATGTCGGATTTTCTTTTGAGAGAGAGAGAGAGAGAGAGAGGGTGTGTGTGATATGGAGCATTTCATTTGGTTGCCAATTATCTGGTTTGAGTGTATATAAGCATTTGACTTACCTGTTAAGGGATTTGGATATCAACCAGCGGTATATTTCTGTGTATCTGGGTGAGAATTTACCCATTTTCAATTTGAATTAGAGGTTCTTAGATGTTTTAAAGTTGCAAGTTAGAGAGCTATATATATTCCTATTTATTTGGAGTGGGGGAAAAAGCAGTCTTGTGTTTTATTGTAGAAAGAACATGAAGAAGTGGATTTCAAGTAACCCTTCTATTCGACTTCCGTTTGCAAATGACTGCTGCTTTGATTTAAGTGCAGCTTTAGAACTCATTTGCGTCCCACCAAAAATCTAAATGAAATGGACGTCATGAGAAGTAGCATATTTTTTATTAGTAAAAAGGATAAAGTTAACATGACAAGCTGATTAATGCAATTGTTATTTTGAAGACTGTTCTCTCAATTTAGAAAAATCTGTTTTCTACGGTGGTTCACAGGGCACAGCCGCACAGCTCATACCAGCAATCTCAAAGAGTTGGGATATGCTTTGGGTTGAGCTTTTAATTGTGGATTTGCGTGGATCCACGAAATCTTCAAATAATCTCTGTTTCGGTGTTGGGTTTTCTTTTTCTAAAGACCACTTCCTTTTGAAGCAGTTAGAGCTGGTGCTTTAAACAACTTAAAGCAGCAGTAGCATAAGAATGAGAAGCTAGACAGTAAGTTATAAATATTTCCATAAACTTGTAATTGATGGTGGTGAAGTTTCTTCTGTGTGGCCTGGCTATATTTTGCAGTTATGCTGATTTCCTGTATATACTACTATCTTTTAGAGTTGTGAATAGTGAAAATTTGGTTATTCAAGTTGATGCCTGAGCTTGATTTTAAAGATTATGCTATATAACTCAAATGAAACCCAAAAATTTATCACTCAAATATATATCATCTATTAGATGAGTGAGTCTCATCAATTTTTTTAGTGGGATCCACTCATCCAACACTCATTTAAAGACATTTGGGTTGTACTTTTTGGGTTTTATTTGAGTTGTGTAGCATTTATCGATTTTAAAAAGAGGGAAAAAAAGTCGATGCCAGAAGGATGGGGGTAGTGGTAATTATAATTTTTTAAGAAAAAATTAGATTTTTATTTTTGATTTTATTTCAATAAATGATATAATAAAACTTGAATTTTTGTTGTAAAATTTAAAATATTTGATATTTTATCTTTGATTGGAGTATTTTTTGTCTAAGTATAATATTTTAAACTTAAAAAGTTTAAGTATTATATACTTATAAACTTCAGAGAATTTGAGTATAATTTAATAACGGACATGGATGACGAAGGTCTACAAACTTTAGGGGGTATCTATAATATTTTAAATGTCAGGGGATTTGAGTGATAAAGTGACAAGCTTTAAAGAGTTTGAGTGTAGTTTTTCCTAAAAATTTTGTGTCTTGCAGGATCGATGCTGGCTTGATGTGGTGATACTTGGGCATATTGCTAAGTTTGAGACAAGCATGGGGGAAGGAAGTTTAAAGATTGCTTATTTTGTAGTATCTAATCGGTTTCTTTTGCTTTTGTTTCTAGTGAAGAAAACATAGTAAGTGAAGTATTGTATTCTAAGGTTGCAATCTTTATGTTAAATCACCATTTATTCCAAAAATTTGAAACTGTTAGAGATGATATAA
>CM042188.1:34522276-34551782 GCA_023539305.1 Ilex asprella | reverse complement strand
ATATATATATATATATAATATATAATATATAGCTTTGACCCCATTTCTTGTGCACACCAATTTATTTATATTTTTTTAATACTCAAATTAATAGCACATGCTCACCACCGCACTGAATCTCATGTGCACCAATATATATCAAGTAAATTAATTATGTCACATGTAATATGCCCATTTAATTATCCCACACCCAATCAATTTTCCATTTTTAATTAATAGGTACCTGTCAAACACAGTTAGTTATATCACATAATTATGCTCGTAATAAATATTTATGTAGTCGTCATACATACTCATACTAATAATAATTATTTATGTGATCGTCATATGTATTCGGGTTTTTAATAGAAAATGATTACTATCAAGTTTTGTGGCCAAAAATTATATTAATTTTATGCTCCTTTTGGCATGAAGAATGGAAAGTAAAAATAATTAATTTTTTTTGTGTTTGATATTGATGAAAAAATAGAAAGATGAAAACATTATACATACATAATTTACTATTTTATCCTTATACGAGATTAGAGTATATATTACATACCATGTCATTATGGTATCCGCATCATGTGTTTTAACAAATATAAATAACATAAAAATACATCTATTTTTATTTTATTTTTATTTAAAAATTAAAAAATATACACACTGATATACATGCACACATAGAGTGTTAACACATAATATAATTTCACTAATTGGTATGAGTTCGGGTTTAGATTCTTAATGTAAATAACTAATTAGTTACACATTAAAAAAAAATAACATTTTTACCTGACATGAATACTATTTTCCTTCCTTTTCTATCCAATTTTTGAGTGACTGGTTTTTGTGAGTTAAAAGAAAAGCTCATCCAATCACTTTTCTATCATTTCTATTTTCTTTATTTACCAAACATAATATTTTATCTATTATTCAAACTTTCCATCATCGTACAAAAAGAGAGCATCAGTGATTTTTGGTGTGGTAAGAAAGAGTTCTCAGTTTGGGCCTACAAATAAGCTAGAAAAAAGAGTGCAACAGAGTTGATAGATTTGTTATCAATACCCACTTGCATTAGCATCGATTGTTTTGGAGTGATACCAAATTGAGGGGTTACATTGCTTGTCTAATCGGGGGATTATAAGAGTAGAGCAAAGGTGATTAAATCCTTCATCTTTTTTAATCCTTTACAGAGCAAAATGAAATAGAGACAGAGAATAGAAATCATTTTCCGGGCATCATCCGTAGTATCATAAATTGCGCCACAACATCAACAAATAGCGTTACTGGTTGAAATTTTTTTCAAGAACTTGTATAAGTGAAACCATTACATACCTATTCTGTCTAGAATTGCACCTGTGAGCACTGTCGCTTTCCATTAAAGGCCCTTATTCCATATCTTCATCAGTTGGTGGATTCTCTACCTCGCTCTCACTGTTTGAACCATCTTTGCTGACACAGGTAGACTTTTTTGCTGATGGACCAGAATCGTCAGAAAGGTTATACTTCAGAAACTTAACCTGCTTTTTCTTATCAAGCCTCCTCCCATCTTTTCGTTTTCTTTCCCCACCATCTGTCAACTGTATTGCGTGGGCAGCAGCCACAAATGCAGCATTCATGGAATTACTCGTCCCTTCATCTTCCTCGTTCCCATCTTTTTCTTCCCCTTTGTTATCTATGTAAAAGAGGAGATCAGCATCTGCTTTATTCCCATCTGTTTTATATGCTGATTGCCCATAGTCTTCTTTCGAATTTTCAAGTACTAATTTGGCACGATGTTTTGACAAGCTGCCATCAAGTAATCTTATCCCTTTGTTCTCTAGGTGAATCAACCACTCTGGATGATCAAACCAGTTGCATGTATCAGATTATTATCAGTTATAACTTATAACCATCTACTCCAACTCATTGCATATAGTAGGTGTGGTTAGAGGTTAAAAATACCAGAGCTACTTACTCAAAAAGGCCTTAGGAGAAGAGCCATTTGGTCCACTGTCTTTGCCCTCCATCCCAATCTCACTCGTGACCCATTTCATTAGTTGGGAATGCAAGTGAGAACCAGAGAACGCAGTTGTGTAAGAGAGAGCTTTTGTCTGATGCCCCTGTTTCCTGTCACAATGCAAAAGGTCACCGTTTGATGAGATTCTGCAATTGCAGTTAGATTAGGATTGTTCAACAATGATATCCGCCTTGTATTACCTAAATAACTCTATGGCTTCATGGGTAACCATCAATCTTGCCATAGCAAGCCTTCTTATGGTCTTGGCAGATAAATGATCCACAATGTAAGGATTAAGGAAAGAATACTCCACCAATATCACGGCATCATACAGAATGTCTCTCATAAAAATTCCATCTTCCAAAGGCTGTAGACATGTAAACAGGATATTATATGCTCTTAGATTATCAATGAAGAGTAGATGATCAAACCCATCAATGCTAATAAACAGTTTGCAACAAACAGCTAATTCTATTACATTTCAAAAATCAATAAACTTCTTATCGGAAAAAAAGAAATCAATAAACAAACCAGCAGATTTCAATAGCAACCTACCATCTAAAGGACAATCTCTTCTTGTCAACCGTCCATGGTTTATGAAGAAAAGCAAGACAAGAAATATCATATCACACATTTTGGGCTCAGCTATAAGAAGGAAAAAAAAAACATGGTACTGAAAAACAAAGGACTGCAATACCGCACTTAAGGGAGCTCTGATTGCAAAATTGCCTTTACAGGAGCTCTAAATAACTGAACAAATGGAAAAAGACACTAACTCAACCATTCGGAAAAAGTTTACTAACCAATAGGCAGGTTACAGGCAAAGTTGGCTCCAGCAGCATCCTCACCAGGGTCTCTGAACACAGGAAAATTTTAAATGTAAGGACATTGAATATGAATCAAGCTGAAAAGTAAAATCAGATGAACACTAACTACAGAAAAAAAAAAAGAGTCTATTTTTCACTGAATACTGCTGTTTTTGTATTAAGAGTTTGGTTTTGCATATTTTCTTGTTTCCTAATGCCATATTACAATTTCATGAATTCACCATATTCAAGCAAAAGCAAAAGAGAATGCCAACCGAAGAAGTGGATGTTTTGAAAACCAGTAACGGAACCAACAGCCCAAGTCCTCAATTCATTCTTCAAATCCTTTTTCATATCCCCCTCGCAAATTCTCAGGCACAATTTCAGCAAAAAAGCCTCCAAAATCACAACCCCAGCTAGCTCACTGATTCCACATTCTCCATTATGCATCCATTCAACAATGTCAACAGTCAAAAGCGGGAAAAACACACTCAAACCCTCCACCCCCTTTCTCACCAACCTATCCCCAATCCAAACACTAACCAAATCCTCCAAAGGCATTGTCATATTATCTGAACCCATTTGTAACTTGTCCGAATCACCACCACCTCTTAAACCCTCACAACACACATTAATATACCCAAGAATCACATCAACCAAAGCCTTGATCTTTCTCATAGCTTTTCTCTCGGCCTTAAAACCCATATCTTTTTCCTTCAAATCAATAATAACCCTATACAAATTACATAATACCGGAGCCATTAACGCAATACTTTTTGAAGAACTACAGGAAACAGAACAAGAAGAAATCAACTGAAACAACTCTTGTGTAACTGCAAGTCGATCAAAAGACTGCTCTTTTTGTGAACTAAGATTGAGAAAGGTCAAAGCTGAGTAAACCCAGATGGTTTCAAGCGGTGGGTCTATCCTAGATTGCAGTAGTTCGAGAAAAATTGAGCCAAAAACAGAGGAATCGAAGTTGGGTTCGTGAAGTGAATCTAAGAGGGTTTGAATCGATTGGTTTAATGCAAGTTCGTAGTTTTGGCCCAGGAAATTACTGAAGTTGAGGCGTATTTGGGAGTCCATCGCTGATAAAGCCGTTGAATTGGCGATCGAATTTGACAATAGAATGAGATTTTGAAGTTGATGAGTGCAAAACCCTAGTCGAGGGGAGTGAGAAATTCTAGGGTTTTAGGGGACAAGCTTGGTTTGTTTTTTTTGCGTCGTGTGTTTGTTTCATTAGGGGAATGAATATCTCTGAGCTAAACTACTTAGCTGCCCCTCGAATTTGCTAAAATGGCAAAACACCTCGTAGGGAAATTTTCTTCCTTGCTAAAATGAGATTTATAATTTTATAATATAAAATAAAACAAATTTTAATAAGTTTATTCGGTAGTCTTAAATAGACTCATCTAATAGTCATCAACATCTTTCCCAAAATTATTCACATTACTCCGTACTTTTAGATACGAATTCCTCCTAGTAAATCACTAATCCAAGATAATTTAAGTGGTTATAAGAATAAATTATAAATTTAGACTCTGAGTTCAAATTTTAACAATATCTTGAGGTCATGCATGAGGAATTTAGTCTTCATTAATAGTCTAATTTTCGCATAGATGATCCATCTTTGATTGAACTGGAGAAGAGATTAATCAAAATACGCATAAATTAACTCAAATATCCCTGACCGTTAAAAAAAAAATTTAAATCACTAGGGCTAGGAATGAGTATCGTTGTTTCATGTTATTTCTTGCCAAAATTTATCATACTGGTCAACTTATTTATATCCCAAATTAAATAAGATTAAATTCTTACTCAACATTTTTTTTTCTTGATTTTATATCGAATTAATAAGTCATACTAAAAATTGTCAATCATATTAAAAGTTGATAAAATTTAACTTGAGTTATCAAAGTAGGTGGAAGTTGGAGATATAAACTATTTTTCAAGTATAGGCATAATTTACTTAAGTTGAACTCAAAAATACAAAGAGCATAAATTATCATTAATTAGGATAATTACTAATTACCTAAACTGAAGATGCTGGAACGAGTAGAGTGAATACAAAGCTTAACCCTGAACATTTCTTCACATGATTCTCTTAATTTCAAACCCAATCTTGTAGTTGCTAGGTCGATGCATGCAATGGCCAGGAACTCCCATATTAAAATGAAGTTTGACAATCAGAACTAGCAATGTATCGTGTAGGATAAAGCGTCACTACAACTCATTGGTAATGCATATTGAAGTTCCCATTGCCTCAGGCTTGGCAAAGCAACTAAATTATATATATACATATATAGATGTATATGTATATGCTTGAAAACTTGAAACTTACTAGACCCAAAACATGAGCAAAACGAAAATCATGAACAAAAGAAACAAAAGAAGGGACACCAGATCTTGGACAATGAATTAAACTCAAGAATAAATTTGCAATAGTTACAATGTTATATCTAATATTTTGAGAAATAAATATAAGTTACACATGCTACAATTTGAAAAATGCAATCTCCTCCCTGATTCGTTCTCCAATAATGTCGCAAGGCCCCGATCCCAACCCCCACAAAAACAACATACGAACGAAGATCCATATAGAAAGAAAACAAAAGGAGACAGAGAGAGAGACATTGTCAACGATTAGCTCTTAAAAAAAATGTAACCACAAACAGCTATCGCATTCTGTAATATTGGGTTCTTGAGGCAACGCACCGGCGACCATTTAGTGAATACTTGAGCATAATGTCAACATCACGGGGATTCTTTTTGTTCGGTGCCACAGTCATGCTCCCAACAATGGCCTCTCCCTCGCATACGGTTAGCACATCTTCAAGGTACAGAACCGTTTGCTTCCAATGTGTAGCCCGTGATTTTGGCCCTGCATATTTATATTTTTAGGCTCAACAACATAGAACACTAACCAAAGGCTACTTGAATTATTTAATATATGTAAACCGTAATGATCGTATACATGAAACAGGCCCTTAATGCATTAATTTAATCACTTGGCCCCTGAATTGTTTCACACTCGTATTTAAATTAAAAACATTGACGGAAATATAAAAACAAGATGTCATCCAGATTGAACCAGACTGAATTGCCACATGAAAAAGATAAATTGACCAACCTTTTGTGGTGGGTCAGCAGCAGCCATTGAAACACACATTATATGAACTCACAAGATGACTGCCACTTGTTACATTTAGAATACTAAATTTAGACATAAAAAGAGGTTTATTTAATGTGTCTAAAATCCCAGCAAGAAAAATGACTTTCCTTTCAAAACCCTATAACCATCAACTTGTCCCTACACAAACTTACCCAATCAAGATTTTGAACAAGAATAAACAAGTGACAGAAGAAGGTAAAGGACAAACAAACTAACCTGTAGAGAAGCCCATTAATTTATGGCACTTAGTAAAAGACACGTCGAAGTAGGCTACTAGAGCATGTATGTAATCATCACGTTCCACCACAAGCTTAAAAGGAGCAGTGAAGGACACATCCCCAGCAGCCATCTTAGAGATGTCCATAGTCTGTACAAGTAAATCAACTCCTGTCAGCACAGTTTAATTTTTTTCTAGAAAAAAAATAGTGGATGGGGGCCCATCAGAAGAAAATTTCAATCATAATAACTATTAGGTTAGAAGAGTATATAACTCCCACCTTGAGTAACTGGGAATTTGTAACAATCTGATTCTGGTCAACTGTGTCAACAAGAGGTTCCATCATGGCTTGCTTCCTGATGCACTTCATGTCAAAGCCATATACATTGTTCCAAACTGCAGTTGCATGCAAATTCCAAGGAAAAAACAAATATATCAAAGCAATACAGAAGCATAGGAACTTTACAAAAAAGAGCACATCAACTCATCAAAACCTTTCTGGGACTCGACTGATCTGAGTAAAAGAGCTGTGCATACCTATGTGTAAGAATGTGCGTGTAGAGGCAAACAACATTCATCTAGTACAATAAATGCAGGAGGTGAATAAGCTCACATTCAATTTTGTCTTCTTTGTAATCTGCATCCTCAATGGCTGTCAAATAGAGAGAAGCTTTATCCGGTAGAACAAGTCCACTGCTAGCCTGCAAACAGAACACACATGTTAGCACAAAATAGAAGGACTATGACTTGTGATTCCTGAAGGCTATAAACTACAAACAGCTATTAGTGTCATCCAGGCGAGAGTATAACCACACAATCTGAGTACATGAAAGGCAACTCACTAGCCATTTGTTACGAGCATACAGGACAGTATCTAACATGTTCTCATACAGCAAAAAATATCCCATCCATTCAGAAATGATGATATCCACTTGAGCGACTGGAAGCTCGATTTCTTCAACCTTTCCCTTCAGAACTGTTATGACTGTAATTGTGAAAAAGCAAGAGAGAGACACAAAAGGTAGAATTAGTTGAGAAGTAAACCCAAAAGAGGAAACAAATTTCTTCGAAAATATTGTTACAGTGGCCATTACCATTTGAAAATCCGTTTGAGTTAACAATTTCTTGTGCCATGTCGGCCATGCTGGAGCACTCCACCTACCTCGATACATAAACCAAGGGACAAACCATTAGGATGAGCATTACTAAAGAGAGGAAATAGTACATAACTAACACCAACATAATTATGCGTTCTGGTTATACATTTAAGCTTAAGGAAATAGTACATAACTAACACCAACATAATTATTCTTGAGCACTAATATTATTAGATTACTCATTAGTATAACTAATATAACTACAACATAAAAGTCAAAGTTATGTTCATAAGTTTATGTCATGACAATTGTGGTTGATAAAACCCTTGCCATCGGAATGAGGATCATAAGAATCATTTTAATTTTTAATTAAGGAAAATAAACTAATCACCATACACCAGCTCCCAATCTTTGTACGGAGAAGACTAGATATTATCCATGCATCGGCATATACAGATTGTAAAGCTCATGGTTAAAGCAATGAATTCATGCACATGAGAGATGTCCTCATTAAGAATCATTTTAATTGTTAATTAAGGATAATAACCTAATCACCATACACCAGCTCCCAATCTTTGCACTGAGAAGACTAGATATTATCCATGCATCGGCATTTACAGATTGTAAAGCTCATGGTTAAAGCAATGAATTCATGCACATCAGAGATTTTAACATATTTCAACTGACATGATGATATAGGCAAGTAGACCTCTTTAAAGGTTGAACAGGTGATTCAAGAGTTAGGGGTCGATAGGGATTCATCATCACCAGGTCAAGCTTAAATACTGATTCAAGTCTCAAAGACTTGTTGTTGAAGTAGAGTAGCTAACACAAAACCAAATGCTATTTTCTAGGAAAATAGATTAGGGATATCTTTTCAAGCGAACAGATGAAAGCACATCTGGAATTAGTTGATAGTGTGCAGCATAAATGACAAGTCAAAAACAAGGAGACACCCACAGAGATTGTTTATCAATTGCCATTAATGAGATATTAAGAAGATCAATGCTTATTCTTTCCACCTTCACTTCTAATATCATATAAGATCAATAAAAAAATTTCTTATTAAAAAAGGATCTTGAGGAGAAAAGCATTTCAGAATCCCCAGAAGAGACTAAGAATCGTGAATATAGCTTAATGGGTGTACTAAGACAAAATTTAATCAATCAAACCATCAGGTCAGTGCTCTTGCATTTCATAAATCTTTTCTTTATTCAATGAATAAGTGAGTGAAAAAAAAATGAAATATCTAAAAATGTCTAGTTTCTAGGCACTCACCAATTTTACGATCTCTTAATTATGTCAATTCTACTAGACCATTATTACAAAATTCAAGAAGAAAAAAAGTAACTCTATGAATCAAGAAGAGGGTGGAAAGGAATTACGATTGCCACCAAAAGCGAGCACTAACAGTGAGAGAGAGGGAGAGACAGAGGAAGGAAGTGAAATGCATACCGCATAAACATGTTTTGCCCCAGCTTTTGCACAAAAAAGCGACAAAATTCCTGTACCAGCACCCACATCAAGGACTACCTTGTCCTTGAAAAGAAAGGTATTTTTATATATTACATTTTGGTAAGTCCTAGTCCTTACTACATCCTTCAGCATTTCCTGTAATGCAGGGAAAGTCAGAAGGGTAAGTCTTAAAAAAACTAGGGAACGAACAAGGGGGCTAAAATGAACTAAAAGATCGACATGAACAGTCACAACCACCAAACATTGAACTGATTTACACCAAATGCAGTAAACTTACTTCATGAATACCTGCAAAAAAAGAAACCAACAAAAAAGGGGAATAGTTAGTTCTGAAAAAGAATGAAAGCACACATAAAACCAATAAACAGTAAAAAAAATGAAGCACCATGTAATGTTAAACATAGACTCTCAAGAAAATTACCCAATGTCAAGTATTGGCAAAAATACAATTCTGCATACTCTGTTCAACTTTAATCTAACAACACATAGCGCAACACATACATACTTCTCTATTTGCGTTTTTATATATATTTTGAGAAGTTCAGCTGTCAACAGCTACATGTAATTGATGATTTCGAAACTTTGCAGAGTGCATTGAAAGAAAAAAAAAATCTTTAGAGACATTAATCCAATTGGTCCGCAAGGGATTCACAGAAAAAGTCGACAATTTGGATATTTGAATCTGACGACCACTAATTCTTGAAGAAAACGGAATACACAAAAAAAAAAAACAATATTTTTACTTCAAAGCTCGATAACTAGATACACAAACACATTCATACAGAAAACAGAGACTAGTGAGGAATTAGAGATTCGTCATACCGAAGTGAGAGTAGGAATCGAAGTAATAGTCGGCGCTGGTCTTGTCAGCGCCGATGATGGACTCGACGGGCTCGCACATGGCAGAGTCGTCCTCCAGGTTGGAGCTCTCAGTGGCTATTTCTTCGAGGATTTCGTCTTGTTCTTCGTCGTCGTATTCGAATCTGATCTTTGTTGGCCTATGGTTGCTGGTACTGACCGAGTTGTGATCTTCATTGTTCTCTCTCATCAGATCCATTCTTTAGGGTTTTACGAATGGGGGGCTCGGTGTAGGGTTTTTGTTAAGCTCTGCCGTCTCAGAGCTTTATCTGTGTGTGTGTTTGTGGCTTTGACGTTGTTTTTGGCGGCGGATACATATTTTGCACTTTCCATTTTAACCCTCTAAAAACTAAAAAATACACATCATGCCATAACAACTCCCATAAAACAATCCTGAAAATCCTGGGTTTAGTGGTGGATGATTTATTTTTAATTAAATCGAAAAAAAATTAATCGCACGTGTGTGAGTTAATTTGAATACTCTTTATCATAAGATAAAAAAAAAAAAGCAATCGTGATAGTAATTATTATACGCAAACATGTTACCAATCATTGTCTAATTATTTATAGAACAATGATACTGTGGACATATATTTGTTGTAAGCATTCCATCAATTTGAAATTTTTACGTTGAATAAAGTTCATTTCCAATTCATCGACTATCATGAAGTAGGTCTCCAATTAGGTAAAAAAGAGTTTGGCTTATTCTTACACTCTCTTAGCATTATATCCACCCCCAACTCTTCATGATGCACAAGACCATGTGTAAACCCCAATGGAGTTCAACTCTATTATTTATTGGTGATGGTGAGGGAGGTGAAGATAGTGGTGGTCCATGGTCGCAGAGATGATAGTGGGTTACTATCATTAAGAAAATTTATATCCAGCATCAAATTTATATATTTGAGAAAGAACAATGCTATACATCCCAAATTTATATCACAAATGCACATCTCAAATTAATAAAAATAGTTAGATCAATGAATCCCAATTAAAAAAAGTTGACGAGACTCACTCATCTAATAATCCCCCGTTCATTTGGGATACACATTTATGATAGGTTACATAGTATTTCTCTTTGAAGAATCACTCCTCCCATTATCAATTAATTTATAATTAGATTCTCCAACGTAGTATCAAAGTTAAACATTGAATGGTCAATTAGTCAAGTCTCTTATCCATTTAAATTTTTTTGTATGCATAATTATTTATTTGTTTACTGACCGACCCCTTATGCAAGCTTGAATCCCACGTGAGCGTGAGGGAGGATATTAAAAGAACTTGTATCCCACATCAAATAATTAAGCACACAAAAGTTGGCTTGAATACTTGAGAAAGTCATTCCACCCATTGCCAACGGCCACAACTACGTTGAGAGAGAGAGAGAGAGAGAGAGATGAGATAGGATGGCAATGGAATTATGTTTCCAAGTGAGAAACATGGTGGTTGTGGTGGGTTGGCTCGTTGAACTTCACTATTTGAACGACATCGTCTCATTCTAAACAATAGTCGGTATATTATTCGGGTAACAACTCATAATTGTTAGATACTTTGAGGATGAAGCAGCAGAAAAACTTCTGTCCTTTTATAAACATTTTTTTGCATAGAGCTAAACTAACTAATAGCAGCAACCATAGTACCTGAGTCCAACAGTTTTTGGAGACTATCCCATCCAACATCTTCATCCAATTCATCAAGACACTGAGCATTGACAAAGCTAGCACTCTCCATTTCCCGAAGGAACATAGATCTTGTGGATTGGCCACAGTGCTCCTGCCATTACAGACTCCATATCCCTTATCTCTCGTGGTACCTTTGTCATGTTTACACAGCCATTGCAACTAACATACTGGAAACATTCAAAAAAAGCAGAATATAAGGATACAGAAAAAAGTATGGAAGGAAAATGGGATTGAAGCATAAGCTGGAACCTCCAACAAAAGACGGAAAAAAAATGCACATGAAAAGTAATATGGCCAATCAACATACACACCATATCTATAAAAGATTCAGTTAATGTAGCCGATATAGGAAAAGAGCTGATGAAGAAGCAAATATTCAAAAGTGCAACATGAGATCATTTAGATAACAAAAAGGCTGATTAATACAATCTAACCCTGATGATTTCCAAATGCATCCTCATGAAAAATGCGTCAAACTATGGCATGCAGGATTCCTCTCCATCAGAGACCATAAGAATATGGTAAGATAAACGATGAGCAAGTCGTTGAGGAAGAAAGGGGAAAAAAGATGCATATGAATTATAACTACTGATTATTCTCTTGTACAGTTCACCACAAGATGGTAATGTTAAGCTTATTCCCAGCTATTCCAAGACATGTGAGTAAACAACCATTCAAACATAATGAATGTCCTAATATGAGGATAAAAACTCATTCACAAGATAGTGGTAAGACGAGACAGATGGTATGGAGTCAAATAGTTTTCAACTGAGAAAAAGTATTTTCATATTCCCTCTATTCCCATTTCTATTTCTACTTTTAGCACACTTGTATTCAATGGAATCAATGCATTCAGTAGTAACCTCACTAACTTTAAACCATATTAATTCCAGTGCAAAATTTTCAATGATATCCTATCTAACCCGTTGTGGTCTTGATCCTACTCAAATTACAAAATTTCATTTCCACAAGGGTTAAGGCAGCCAGCACACATTTGACCCTCTCCAGACTCTGCAGTAGCAGAAGCTTCTGCCATAGATTGCCCCCATTTATTCTCTATAAAGGTTTTTGCATGGAAAATGCATGAACATCTCCATGAGAAGTCATTTGAAAGTTGTGGATGACTATCTATAAACCCTAAATTGACCCGGAGGGGGGTTGAATAGATAGAAAGTATGGATACGGACACGAAAACAGTGATACAGAAAAACTTAAAAAATTTGCTATATATTCAAGAAAGCATTGATCATCTCAGAATGGTATATATTCAAAAATTGAACGTGACTAATTAAAAAAATTAAACGAAGTTTTAACTAGTCAGTTTAGTTAGAAATTCCTATTGCCAAGATGTATGGTGTAAGTAACTCATTTTATGCTCTTTTGACATATAATTGTAGATAATACTTATAAAATACACATGTGCCTTCAACGCCGTATAGCTTTTTCTTTGTGTGTTGCATTACATGTGAACTTGCGAGGAAAAACTAAGATTAACATTAAAAATTACATGTTGATTTGCATATGTATTATGAATACGTACCAGCGAAGTATCCAAATACTTATAATTATTGGATACGTGTGTATACGATACTGATCCTCGAGTGTCTAGTAAGTATTGTATCCGATAAGGTATTCAAAATGGATCCATCGAACTTAACAAAGTATTCATGCTTCATAGAAAATATCTTTAACGAATATATGCGGAATCAAAACTTATTAACACCTTACGCAATCAAAATGCCTTCAACAAATAAACAATTTAATACACAAGACAAATCATAAAAGAGGAAATGATAAGATATAAGCATTTCATTGTTTCATTAAGACATGATAAGATTTAGTTATATAATGCCTTTTCTGTGTGAGATTGGTGATGAACATAAACTTTGCAGATATTGAAGTTCAAGGAAAGCAAACATTATAAAGGTTTAGATGTGATAAATAAATTTTAGCAACTGCAGTACCACATCACTTTCAATTCGGACTCCACCGAAACCTCTAAATTTGCTAATCTCTTCACAATCAAAAAATTTTGAAGTGTTTGAACTTTCCATGGCTGGGACCAACAAAGCATCAATGAAGTAGCATCCAGGCTCCACAGTTATAACCTGCAGCAAACGCTCCAATGTCATCATACTTCTGTATTTTTTCAAAGTAGGGTTAGGAGAAAAATCAATGGCTACAGTTTTGGTACATTGCCATGAAGATCTTCACGCACATATTTAAGAAAAATAATTATATTAAATTTGACCCAGAAAATGTGGCAAAACTAGTTTGCGTGCTCACTTAGATTACCTCTGAATGCACAGACTGACGGACCCCATAAGCATAGGTTATTTTTCTTTCTCGTCCAATGTAAAAAACTAGAGGATGATGCCAGAGATACAAAACCATGCGCATTTAGTACCCAAAGACACTTTAGAAAAAAAAAATCGATTAAACAAGTATGAAATGACAGGTTGGCACATAAGAGTTGTAGTATTTCCGTAGTTTGCACACAAGTGTGTTCTAGTAGGAAAGTAGAAGGTGTGGTCTCTCATATGCGGCACATTGTGGTCCCATGTTCACCAACATAAAATTATTTCCCTGTTTGCTTCAATGCACATACAAAACTAATAATAACCTACAGTTGAGATTCTGTTTGAATCGATGAGTTTCGGACCAGACATGTTTAAGACAAAATGGAAAACGCCTGTAAGGATAAAAGAGAAATTAATAATTCTAGGTCTGATAGTGCTGAGCCACTAGGCCAACTTCCACCCAATAATGATGTGGAATGGTGGAGTGATTGACCTTTGCATCATCGACAGATCAGTATAAATCGAAGGCCATGGCACAATCTTTCAATAGAGGAGAACATGGTGACTCATGGAGATCAGTTAAAACTTGATCTTGAAGGACCGAACATGTAAAGAGTGATTTAGACGTGTTGCTTTTGGAAAGTAGAGAATAAAACCCAAGGAGGAGTTGAAGCTTTGATATGATTCGCAAGTGAGGGGCAGATTCTTGAGGTTCACATGTGGATTAATTCCACATCAAAAGGAGAAGTGAAAATATACAATTAATGGACTCACTATCAATAGAGCTTAAGCTTTTAGGTGGGTTTGAGTTCCAAAAATATGCATCAAGCCTATATAGTTGGCTCTCCATCCCTCCAACAGTCATCATGTCTGCAAGCCATATCAAATATGCATAATATAAATTACAAACAGTGAACTGGATTCAAGCTTAGTCCAAAATATAATCCCCCAATCAGGGACAAAGCCAGGATTTGGACATGGAATTTACAAAAGCGGAAATGATACAACATAAACTTCATGGGACTAATAGTTTAGGGGTGCAAGTCAAAGGTTTCAATAATTGTTTCCTAAACTAAAGTAGCCAAAAAATAATATTGGGAAGTCAGGCGGGACCATGGCCTGTGGTCTCTATATAGCCTAGCCATGTTCCCAGCTGTATTTCTAGAAAGAAAGATCAGAACAAGTTGACTCTAAAAGAGTAAAATATTTAACAGGAGCCATGAATCTTCCAATTTTTACCTCTGGTTCTCCATGAGAACCTACACATGCTATGTAAATAAATTTCGAATAGTGAATACAGCATCATCAAAGAATAGGGCATATGGTTCTTTGTAACAAACATAACCTGCCATATGAAGAAGAGCACATTCCTTTAGTAGGAAAAAAAAACAATTACACACCATTCCCTCCAGGAGGTCTCTACTTGTGCGCAAAGACCTTAATCCAGGCTCTGTGGGTCTCTCAGCTCCCTGCATATAAGGTCAGTTATTAATTTGATTAATAACTTGCAGTAGTTAACATTTCTGACTGCAAATTCATATCAAAAGAAAATGGAAAAATTCATAGAAAATTTAGTCATGAAAACCTTTAAGTAACCCCCAGGATCATGAGTATCGATTCCCAAGAAGTGTCCAAGGCCATGCGGCATGAAAATAGAACCCATTCGTTCAACCATCATATCATCAACATCACTAATGAAATAAACAAGTCAATAAATATATAAGTACGGAATTAGTTCTTTCATATATCTCAGAGACAAGTTCCATGTAAAGAAGTATAGCTCTGAGAAAATAGAAGATACCCAACCAGGAGGCACCCTTTCTTCAACGACTCTAGAATAGTTTTCTCTGCCAATCTAAAAGGAAAAGAAAGACGCATTAGGAAAACATGCATATCTGATAAAAAAATTTATGTTGTCTTAACAAAGCAGTTAAGGGTATTAGTAAACTATTTTTGGATCTGGCGAAGTGCTTTAGTATTTCTATTAAAACACAAAATCTTCCTGATGGTGTCAACTGTCACATCACTTTCACTATATAAGTACTTGCAATTATGAACACCATGCATGCCACATTCTATGTACTCATGTTGAAACTTGCAAAACATGTCTCTCAAGGTCCCAAACTACCATCCTGAATCAGCATTGAGCTATTTTGCACTGAAATGTATAGAGTGTTCAAGAATTGAAACCTATTTCACCTTTTCAAATTTACTAAACACTGGTAATACTCTACTGACATCACTTGTCAACCAAAAATTATTTTTTACGGATATTAAGTCAAAAGTAAAGTAGAGTTGATATAGTTCCCTTCTATTTTTCATATACCAAGTGCATTTATAGTTTTGTTCTTTATTGTTGAATCCTCATCAGTCATATGGCTTTGAATTTTGTTCTTCATCCTTGTAGTTATCCATGGAGGACACTGTTTCCTTCCTACTTTTGTATCTTTCGAATTTGCTTATTGAAAGAAACATAAAAATTATCTTTTGGCCTTTTCTTAATACTCTTTTTACCTTTTTCCTATAAAAATTATCATTCTCCACATGGTCATATTGTCTAGTTTATCACAGGCCTTCAACTCAACTGAACAATTATGGCCTGTCAATCTATGGGAAGACTCATATAAAATATTCAATAACTAGTTTTCAAAAGCATTAAGGAATAATATGAAAATCTGAAATTCAATGGAACTTTTCTGTAATCCAGTCTTACTTGTGCATATCCACCCAGCTTACTCCGGGTCTCATAGCAGATATAACAGCATTGTGAGCATCAAGGACAGCCTGCAAAATGAAGTGATAAAAACAATGGTATGGGAATGGGACCTTAGGCCCCAACTAGCATCCACGTCTATGTAACGACAGCACACATATACACAAAGAGGCAGTTTGTCAAAAGTATATTTGCATAGAAACTAAAGAGTTCTTACAGGTTAAAGAAATCCTAAACCAAACTAATTAAATCAAATCTACAATATTAGAAGAATCACACTTACATTATATACAAGGCTTTGATCACTTGTAAATTTCCCATTCACCTGCATAGAGAATTGGATAAAAATATAACTCATAATCCTAGAAAAAGAGGAAAGAAAAATTACGGAACTCAGTAGCACAACGTAATAGATGATAGCATACCATTAATGATGCATGATATAAATGAGTCCAAAGGGTTCTAACAGTGATCTGTACCATTAGGTACTGCATTGTAAACTGAAGGCAAAATACAAACCTCAAAACTTCAAAATAAACAATAAACTAAAACTTGTCACCAAGTCTTCAGCATGATGACTATTCCACTTCAGCAGAAAATCTAACACTCCAGAGCATTCTCCAACAAATATCATTGCTTGAGATTGCATAAAATGATTTAAATTTTGCAAACTGCAATCAATTCAATTTTGCATGGAATCAGAAATGAAGTTCAAAAGAATCCAAGTTAGGTGGTAAGAGTCAGCACAAACCTTCTGGTCAAGCTGAAAATTATCAAAAACTCATAGAAACAAAAAGACCCCAAACCCACCCACCCACACACACACCCCACAAAAAAACAACAACAACAATAACAACAAAAAAAAACAAAACCTAAAGAAGCAAGAAGTTTTCTCTGTCTTGATATTATGCTCAACGATTCCAAAGTAAAAATTGTGATGAGAAATTATAAGGTAGAGACAAAATAAATCATTGTCCAACGCTCTATATATTTCAACAAAACAATGCAAGCACCAATGCAATATTCCTCATAAAATTGAAGCACTCTAGATTCTGAAAAGGCACCACCTTCAACTTTTAGCTTTTCTTGTCCTGACACAAGTTCATCTCTAAATTTCTTGTGCCAGCCATGACCCTTAGGTGATACCCATCATTCTTGCTCTTCTGAAACAAAGGTCCCCCCCCCCCCCCAAAGCCAATATAATGAAAGTGAATCAAGATTGAGTACTTTGAGCTCTTCTATCTTCCCTTCTCCCTCATTCCTGTTCATAGTTTTAACAAAATTTTCTTCTGTTCTTTCCGAAATGTGCTTTGATAGAAAGTGAATTAGTTTTTCTACGTATCATGGTGGAAACCATTTTGTACTTTGATAGAGTCAGTACTAGAATACCATTGTGAAGGAGGGAACCATAATAACTCTCTCTTCCAGCTGCACAATCTCTTTCTCCTTTCTTCTCTTCTCTTTTTCTTTCTTTCTTTCTTCCATACCGTTCGTGAACTAAAATCAACTAGCATACTTAACCCAGAATCTATGGACTCTTAAGCATCTCCTCATGGTGCTAACAATAATCCCCATTAATAATCCATCATAAACATGGACACAAAATGAACACAAATTCTGTAAGTAAGCTTATGCAAATAATGACACACATACATGCAGGCACATCTGTAATGTCCACAAAATGTAAAGCTCAAAAGCATCATATCTGCAAAGACTAACTGTGAATGGCTTGTGACATTAGCGAATAGTTAAAGCTTGTATGGATAGTCAGAACTTCAGCAACAGATACAAGCATGCATTTGCATTTGTGATGCTATCAAATGGGTAAACATCATAAACATAAATTAAGCACACCAATACCCATTGCAATGAGCATAAACCATGTCCTCAATGGTTTATTGTAAAGATAGTACAAGAAATGTCAAATGTACATATACTACCACTGAGCGTTAGATCAGTTGGTGAAGGACTGTTCTTGCTTAACCAATCTCGAGTTCGAGTTTTGGAAACGCAGCTGCGTTCGGTAGGGAGAGCTTTGCCGCCCTTGTAGTCCTACCCGGCTCGAATCCGGATTAATCAGAGCCCAAAGTAGTTTTCGGATACCGGATGGTCTAACCAAAAAAAAAAATATGTACATATACTCACAGGGAAGGAACAAGTTATATCAGAACCATAGAAATGGAATTCAGCTCCCATGTCAAGCAATGCCATGTCTCCATCTTGCAAACTCTGCACAGAAAGACAAATGACATTCATTGAACAGGTTACAAAATACTTCTTCCACCAACTTTAACCCTAGAATTTCTCTCGGTAGCATTTGATACCATCTCTACTAGATCACACCATTCCACAGTTTCTCTAAATTACCGCGTTACATGAATCCTCAATTTCTACATTTTGTCTATGTCATGAACTGATGAACACGATAATAGACCTTCTGGGCTAACATCAAAAGGGAGCCTGCCTCTCCTAAAAGCAGAGCTTTGAGTGAGCAAATATGTCACTGTACTTTCTAAGATGGATATCGAACACACACAGAAACACAAACAACTATCATTTGTACACTAAACTGAAGAACACCCTAAGTAAAAATTATGAGTAAGGATACGCTACAGAAGTCCAAGCAAAACATAAAAGGAAACCCTTTCCTGATACATGAAGCCACCCAAAATTTGTATATTATATCAGGAGATAGAAGCATCAAGGCTATACCCTGTCATTTGGAGCTGCTGCATGACCGTAGTGGAGAACAGAACTGTTAATGAAAACACAAAAACTGTTAGCTGCTAATAATTGCAGTGGAACTAAATTACAAAACAGTGCAGTTGTATCCCAATAACTGACAGTCAGTATTTCAAATTACACCGTGGTTAGACCAAACTTTCCATTATAAGGGACCCAGAACAAGAGCATCAAAGAGTAGTGTCTTAAAACTGTTTTCGAAGGACGTGTGGAAATTGTAAGTAGTGTAATCAGTAAAAACCAGTGAAAAAGGCACCTCCAGTGTAGTCTGCTTAGTTAGAGACCAGAGTGGGTATGTGTCGAGAGTTTGGTCCAGTATGTTCCATAATTTAGATCCCAAGGAAGTGCTTGCCCTACAATTAACAGTAGGGTACCTCCATTTCCTGGGCAAAGGATAATGTAATACTTCAGGGGGGACTTTGAAAGGGTGGTAAGAGCTAGGCTAAAAGGGATATCTCTGTCTGAAACAAAGTTCCACACTTAACACACCATCTTGCTCAGCTCTAGAAATTGAGGAGAAAAAATATGGGGAGGTCCACCGAACTTGCAACTTTGCGGCACACCAGCTATCTGAATGGGCAGTTCTCATGAGACAGCCCCCCTTCTGATCTCCATCACACATGGTAGGTTTAATTGGGGCAAATGAAAAACGAAAATCACCTGTTTTCACCTGTAGCACAAATACATGTGTATGAACATTGCCGACAGCCACCATACATGTACGTGTGGTGCAGAAACATGCTTTCCAATTGATACTCTTTCATGCCAACTCTTGTTTTTCTCATAACCTACTCAAAAGAGACAATCGAACCATGTATCACATGACATACCAGCTCAGAAACAAATAATTATTCATGAAGGAAATAGAACAAGAAAGCATTTGCACTATCTTTAAAGCATATATCAACAAAACATGCATAGAAAACGTAGACAAAAAACTATAGAAAAAGAAATTGACTTTCGAAAAAAATGAACATAATGAGTTTCAGGTCAATTAAGTTCCTCAGAAGATTATAAATGCTTTTATTAGGAATCGTAATTCATATTAACTCTATAATAAAACAATGAACAAATAAATGCTTGGAATGATTTTTTTGGAGGGTAACTAGCTGGGTATGACTTTTAATCCCAGAGTATTTTGAGAAAAATACCACATTGTTGGCTTAGAATACACTTCATCTCTTAACTTGTCCTCAATTAGTTGTGCCGTGTGTTACTAAATCACCCCAACTGCACGATCAGTGGTACTAACAGTAAAATTACTTCAAACTTCACTTAAATATGAGATATGATACAAATATGAATCATATATTTTCAAATAATGTGTTCTTCAAGGTTCTTATATCCAAATTCATATATATTCTTCTAACATCACTAATGCTAATTACGGAGGGCTGTTTTTCTTTCATAGAATTACAGTTGTGAATGCTTCTCGCAAAGAAGAATAGGATGCAGGAAGATATATAAAATTACAAGCAAGCTTCACAGTTACAATTCCGAGTTACATGAAGAGAAATTAATGGAAAGCAAACCTTCAAGGATAAAATGCAAAGATATACAATAAAGAAAGTAAATTTAGGTAGTGAGACAGTTGAAGAACGCTGACCTCAATATGAGCTTCAGAGCTTATATCATTGGCAAACTGGATAAGAGAAAGCTCCAGATCTGACTTCAAAACACGACATTCTGTCAAAATAGGATGCAAGGTATTAAGATCTTTCTGAAACCTATCCAACCCCTGAAAGATGTAAAAGATAACTGATCAACAATTTTCATTCGGAATATAAGAGCAATTTAAATATCTGTGCACCAAAACTTGAGGAAGTTGTTCAAACATCAAAGCATGGATACATGGAACTTAAAAAATTGCATTGCACATGAGAAATATCATAATTGAGAACTCTAAATTGTTCCACAAAATCAGCAGATCCACAACAACAGAGGAACTTCACACCAACAACATCATAGTTAGAATATGTAGTACTGTTGAGCAAGTCCCACCATAATTAAAGAGGTTCACACTTACAAGGGGATCATACACTCGTTGATTTCATAGTGATTATAGATTCAACCTTAAGATGTCTTAATTTTAATCTGAATCGACTTTATAATAGCAGATCGTAGTTCATTAAGTAATCACATGGCCCCATAATTTTGCACAGAATGTGATAAAGCTCTACCACAGTTGATCGAGCATCGCTTAATTTCTCATATATTATATTTGTGCATCGTCACGACGGGGAAGAGACAAAACTTGGAACAGCGCATCTTAACTGACTCAAACTACATTTCGAAGTAGCCTAGTAACAAGAACAGAAGGGAAATAAAGTACGTAGTTGTCAAGCTCAAGCAAGTATTAAATAGCCTTGTAAATTGTCACAACATCCTCTATTGAGCTTTACCATTTCAATGAGTATAAATCAATCACATATTGAATCAAATCATAGCTAAGCATTTGACATCACATTATCAGTGAGCCTGAAGCTAAGCAGTGCATAAGCAGTAATCCAGACTCTATCAAGTATCAACAGACTAGAAGTTGCAATCCATATGAGAAAATGCAGCACGGCATTGCTAGCATCTGAAGGCATTAAAATGATTTATCGAGAGAGAGGATATGACAGATAATAAAAACCTCAAATTCAGCTGGTTTTGAGAAGTTATTGCTATCAGTGTTGAGCCCATGCAATAGAAACAACAAGGGTTCTCCAGATCCCTGGTACTGGTTATGCAAAACTTCTAAAATCTCATCAGTATAGAAGGCCATGCTAACCATGTATCTTTCCTGCAAATAAATAAATAAATAAATAATCACCTTAATTAATATGATGTTGAAAAACAAGAAGCACAAACTTTCATGGTGCAATTACCTTAAAGTAGGATAATGGCTTTATTTCACCCAACCAAATAGCATAATCAGCAGATAATCTGGGAGCAAATAGCATAGATTTCCCGGTTGCTATATCCTTCACCCAAGAAAATGAAAATTTTCGAATTCCCAATATTCCAAGAAGTGCTAAATCTATTGATAAGCAAAGCATCATCAAATTTACACAGAGACATTAAAATAACTGACATGTGGCCTGTTAGTATAAAAACAAATAAAGAGCTTCTGTCAAAAGGGAGAATTCTACCAAAGACCCCACAAATTGCCTAGAGAGCATAATATGCTTCAATTCAACCTTTTCTTCAGTTTAGTGGCTAAGAGGCAATGAAACATAGATACTTCGTTAAGGTCCATGTATCCATAATGCATACTATATCAAATAAGATACTTGACATATGCTTTAGGATGTATATCAGATACACAACAAATGTATCTGATAATTATAAAATGTCAGGTACTCCACCAATGCGTATCCACAATTTATATGCTTCGAATATGAAAGTGTGTGTGCTGAGCAATATGAATGATTTTTAATTTTAAACTTTGTATGTTGCTCTCAAATTCACACATAATGAAACACGTAAAAAAAAAACCACAAAATTTTGAAGACACATGAGTGTTTCTCAAGTATTATCTACTATCACATATCAACAGCGCATAAAATGTGTTAGTTACATCATACCTTTTAATTTCTTTAATTAGTTATATTCACTTTATTGATATACCATAAGACAATTAATACTTTTTTGAAAATAAAAATTGTATTTCTTGTTTGCATTATGGTTTAGTGAAAAATGTAAAATGTATTTTATGTAGACGTATCCAAGGCGACCCATATGGTCATATCCTAGTTTTTTAAATTGGCGTATTGCTATATCCATATTGTATCGTATCCGTATCCGTATCTCGTATCTATATTCGATGTTTCCCAGCTAAGATGCATAAGAAACCGAACCTTTGAAAAATTACATAATTAATGTTTTTCAGGGGAACAAGATACTTTATCTTAGTGTAAAACATAAATATGTTCATGGCAAACAGTACTATGGACAGAACTTCAGAATGCTATGTGGGATAACTGCCACTCAATGTCAAAGTCAACATTAACGAGCTAGAAATAATAACCTTTTTTCCAGTACACCATCACAGTATTTTTCAAAACACAAAAGAATCGTCAGTGTTTCCATATTTACTACTAAGTTGCCTCTTTGTCACAGAACATTCAGTGCTTAATATTGTCAAGTGTAAGCAAAAATTACTTTCAGGATAGAATGTAATATTTAATGGACAGGAACTTACAATAGCTCCATAGAACCCAGGCTCTTTCACTCCAAACAAGTAAGCAAAGTAGCTTTCCTGCCTGTAAATCGTGTTAGCCATCAATTTGTAAGCCACTCAATCATCCTGTCGTGTCACGCATATCAATGCTATCCAAAAACAGTTTGAACACACTAGTACTATTATTATGACTATTATTTATTTGTACCGGCACTACTCTTATTATATATTCCACTATCAGTTAGAAATACAGCTATCATCTATGAAAAGAAGAAACATGCAACATAGTACTTATGGCAATGGTTTTTCATCATTAGTATCCAATAAAATGTAGAACTCCAAATATGATTGAGTTTTCCAGGTCATAACTAATTTCCAAATCCTGTTTTGAGCTTGCTTATATCATCCCATTTCCAAGTGAAACTATACAACATAATCTAAATTCTAAACCAAAGAATGAGATTACTGAGGCAGTTGCTTTGCAATACTACGGATTGGTGATTGTACCATTCATTGCGACCCAAAAAAATCAGCCAAACAAGAAGCAAATTTACAAAGCCACATTAGAGAATATTCAAGAAAGTGCATAACTACAGAAAGAAAGGGTGATCGAGTACCTAAAGAGCTCGATGTGATCCGTGCAATAACGAGTTTTCTCATCGCCACCCTAAAAAAATTTAAATTTCAATCCATTCGATCAGAGTTTGGATTGAAGCAGCAAAAGATTAAAATGCGAAAAGAGAGAGATTTACCTGAAGAAAGACGAAGCCCTGGAGAGGCAGAGATGATAGAGAGAGGTGTTGACGGAGAGATTCGATGAGTTTCTCTCGATTGAGTACGTGAAGCTCCATCGGGACCTCCGGGGGGGAGAGAGAAGATGGAGAATTAGATGCCATTGAAATGGCTTTGCTCCAATACGCAACTCTGAACACTGACACTAGTATTAACTGAAGCGATATTCTATCTCAAAACGTCGTCGTGTGATCTCGCCTTTCGGTAGCGTATATATTTTGGTAATATCACACTCACACCCCCAGGGTTTACCCAAATTTTAAGCGATGCACTATTAGTTTCTGATATTACACCTTATCCCTTCTAGTTTTGATTTATGTTCCGCGAACGGTTGAAGATTAACATAACCCCCTCAGATATTTAAATACTAACAATAATTTCGTGCTTGATTGGACGTGTTATATTTATATTTTAAATAATTAGTTGATGTACACGTGCGTTACACGTGGATCAATCTTACGAATTATAGTCTTGATTTTTTTTTCTAACCATTTATTTTCATATTATAGCCCACAGTAATACACAAATATTTTAATGCAATATTTATGCAACAAAATAATAAAATGTAATAAGTGACTAATCTGATTTCATATTCTACAAAGGTAAAAAAAATCACTTTGGAAAAGTCATAGATTATTGTGGTCTATATTTAGATGACGTAGAAGTTTATTTTGTACACAAAAATTGTCTTTTTGATATACAAAAAACCATTTTAAGGACAATACAATCAGAGCCTACATTTCCATGTTACTGACTACTTCTCACTGTCAATTAAAACCAAAAAATTAAATTACCTTATTCGGAGTTATTTGTATTTTATATTTTATTTGGGTATTATGGAAATTACCATCACAAATTGAAACTTTAATGTCTAGAATTTGTAGAGTCTCTAAATAAGGAAATGAGAACATGAAGGCAAATTATTTCTATGATCACAAAATAACAACTTTTCCACCACAATAATTTTGCCCATTTATGTATATTTTACACATACCTTTCAATGTTTTAACTCAAATTAATTTATTGGATGGCAATGATACGCACAAAACAATTTAATTCTTATCTTAGCTAGTAAGAAAATGGTCATTAAAGTTATAAAGCATGTATGGCACTCAAATAAATTAATGAGAAAGGAAATCAAGCTTGAAAGAGAAAAAACTATTATTATTATTGTTGATTGAGATGTATGTAACCAAATTAATTGAGGCAAAAAATGGCTTTAATATGAATAAGAAATGCACCATTACTGCAATAAGATAACATTTTAGTGAAAACACAAATTATTATCATTATGAATTACGTTTCAATAAGAACAAACCTAGATTTTATTCAACGTCAATCTCTATTTAGTCCTTAAAATGATGGTGATGTAACAAAATGCTTTAAATAATCTTTTTTCAATTATCAAAGTCTCCCTAAGAGATACTTGAGGAGAGAAAGGGCAAGTCCTTGTGAATCATAGGCTATTTTTTAACATAAAATAAAGACCCAAAAATTTTGTTGAGGCAAAAAATAACACCTCCAACACTCGATTGATGATCTTCTGAAAAATAGAATATTGTGCCTAATCTCTCAATCTCCTTCCTGCAAAACGAACAAACTGCCCAAGACCGAAGTGCTTCGATCGAAGGCACTCCGATGCTTAAGTCAGTAAACGAATTGTTTGAATTGCTAGAAGACCAGAAGGATACCGCGTACTTCCTGTTCTCTTTATAGGTCATTAATCCTTTAGGGTTTCCGTCAATTTAGATGCAAGGTGGCACCTCTTTGGGAAGTTGCTGATATTTCTCCTATAATCATTATCAAGATATTTTATCTCGTCGATCTCGTTTATCTGATTGTCTGGATTTTAGGCGATAATTTATATCTGTGTATCGTTTGAATCAGCTCGGACAATAAAGACCGAACACATCCAATATTTGTCGAGCATATCGAACTTCCTGGTTTGGTACAAACCGAGCTCTTCTGATAATGCTCAACCACCTCGGTTTGGTACAGACCGACCTCTTGCCTTATAATGCTTATCGATTTGAGCTTGGTGACAAGGAGAACCGAACTGGTCCTGTGTTTAATGGATCTCTAGCGAGATCGGGTCGGATGAAAAACTTCGAATGGCTCTTCAGAACGTATGTCACGTGCCCTGTCTTGTCACCACCATGTGATTACATTAAATGTTGCAACACGTGTAACAACGGGGTTTGCTTGTCTGTCAGCCGTTTTCTTATACTTCTAATCATTATTGTTTCGCATTTCGTGATATCCTTCATTTTGGCGGCAGATTCATAGTACTGCCTTTTGAATTTCGTCTTCCTTACAAAACGTTCTTCTTGACTGTTCAGTCAACATAGTTCCTGCCACATAAAGACTTTGCTAGAAAACACTGTCCCTCAAGCATTTTGCCTGTCGAGTTCTCTCTCCTCTTTACCTTGTTCTTTTTTTCTCCATCAATGGCCCCTCTTACTCTTTCAGAGGTTCCTGCCTTCAAAGCCAAATACAGCATCCCAGATGACGTCGATGTCAGGGTTACTGGGAAAGATGAACCCTTGATTGGTACCAGAGAATCCATCCCCATACCAACTCGCGCGATTACTGAAGGAGGGGTGCGATTTCCCCTTGATCCACTTCTGATTTGGGTGCTGTCTGCAGCCAAACTCTGCCCCCTACAGTGCTGCCTGAACTTCTTTCGAATCGTAATGGGGGTCTGTTCTCTGAACAAGATTTTGAACATGAGTCTGGGGTTGTGGGAGATACTCCATTGCTACATTCTCAAGGCTGCTGGGGATAGTTATTACTTGTAGGTGAGGAAGAAGGACCGCTATTTGGTCACACATCTTCCAGACTCCAACAAAGGCCATGAGAATGATATCGTCTTTGTCTCCGGTAATTGGGAGTATGTTGCTGGTGCTGTCCCCTCCTATCGTTGTCCATACGAAAAAGACACACCAGGTATTTGATACGTTGTAGTCCAACAAGTTGTAGTCTGTTAACCACCTTTTTTTCTTCATTTTTTAACTTGGGTATTCTGTCATCATAGGCGAAACAGTCAAGGGCAAAGTCCCAGAGTCTTCAGTGAAACTAGACCAACTTCAGAAAGTGTGGAGTTTCAATGAATCGTTGTTTTGCGGAGCCGCACATACACTGCTCGGGTACACACCGGGGTACACATCTTTCATTGCCGTTCCGAGCCGTCCCAATGCAACACTGGCGGCAGATCGAGAGGCAATCCAGGAGGTTCGGGAGAAGATGCCCCGGGGAAAGAAGAGGGCTTCTTTGGCGGCTTCGGGTCGTAGGACGGTGAAGAATTTTCTAGATTTCCTAACGACCGTTAATCCAAGCCCTACCACCGAGCCATTGGAGGTAGTGTCCGAGCGCGCTATTGTGGTCGATGAAGAACCTTTGGCCGAGATCTCTGCTGCAGCAGTTGGAACCGGAGCCGATGTGCTGAACGACGAACGGCCGACTGAGCCGGAGAATTTAGACACTTCAATTTCCTTTGAGTTCGATCCTCCTTCTAATGAGCCTTTATTGGTTGAAGACGATTCCATTTTTGAGCTCGCTGAAGATCCAACTCCCAAAAGACGAAGGGTTTCAGAGCCCGATCCGAGCTCTTCCCCTCAACCGTCCACCCCTTCTTTCCGACCAGTTCTTCGGGCGAAAAGGAGGGAGATAACAGTAAAGGATTCAGCCATAGAGGACTTCAATGTGGCAGTTGGATTGGCTAGGGAGTGATACTCCCTCGGGATCTGGCGATGAATGAGGCCCTGACTGACGACGAAGTTTCTCGTCAGGCAATCCAACACATGGTCTTGGTGAGTAGCCTTCTTTTTTTCTTCCCAATAGGTCCCCTTTTGACTAGTTTTTCTAAGTAGTCACCATTTTTCTAAGTTCATCTTTTTTTCAAGGGTTTGCAAAAAGTTCATGAGGTCGGAGCTCGGATTGCCCGTAAAGACAAAGCGATGAAGGACGCTATCCACGCCCGAGCATCTGCTTTAGCAAAGAAGGAAAGTACTGACGAGGAGTATGCCAAGCTTTGTAAGGAAGTGAAGGCTCTTCAGGCTCAAAACCAAAGCCTTTCCGAAGAGGTCAAGAAGCTTTCTTCAGAGGTTGGACAACTGAAAGAGTCCGAGCACGAAGCCAACATGGAGCTTACCCAATCCCAGCTTGAGTACTCAAACCTTTTAGAGGAGTATGATCAATATAAGTCCGAGGCCAAGGATAGGGAGGATGCAGCTTATAATGAAGGTCTGGAGAAGGCTGAGGAAGATTTGGAGGTGCAACTCCCTAAGATTCAAGAAGTCTTTTTCAACAAGGGCTGGCAGGCTGCCTTAGCTGCGGCTGGAGTGCCCCAATCTTCCGACCATTATTCGAGGAATCCTCTGACTAGTTCCTTTTCTGCTCCATGAGTTTTCCTCTTTCATCTTCTGATGTAATAGAAGTGAACTTTTTGGTGATGTACAAATCTGTTTTTGGAATTTCTCTTTTGGATGTGATGCTTTGTAGAATTGTATAAAATGAAAATTGTTTCGACTGAAGGTTGCTTCGCTTTCACTGCGATTTCTTACTTAGTGTTTTGCAAGAAAATAGTAATATCATATTTGTGGGCTTGGTCCCTAAAAACTTTAACATCATCATTTCTGAATGAGGCTGCTAGGCCCATTCTTTGGGAGCTCGGCTTTATTGCCAGTTGTCTTTACGAGATAGTGTTTGGACCATTGCTCGGCCTTACAGTTGAGCTCGGTCGGTACGGGGAGTCACTTGTACTCCATTATTTTCAGTGTTCACAACGCTACGAGTTTTGCCCTTTGTTCGGTCCCCACGCAGGTTGATAAGCAGAGAGCTATGCTCGGTTCGGTAGGTTTACCTAGCCCTTCTGTTGGCTAAGCTTTTCTACTACGCACCGACCCGCCAATTTTTATGAACTCTAGAACCCGTTCCTTAACGGCTTGCATCATCATGCCTAGCTGAAGGCTTTGGGTTAGATCGGGTGGCTGAGCCTGATTTAAGCTCTTAGCTTCTAATAGGATTTTTGCCTTACTGCCTTGGCAGTAGGTCGTTTAACAAATGGGGGAACCACAATTATGGACCTCAAGAGTTTTGATTGATGATTCTGATATAAACAGAGTAATTCTTATAGATTACCAAAGGTTCTTTGGAGTTCCAAGTAAAGACTAAAAAAGACCCTTAGAAGTAGAATCTCCTAAGGTTTGCAACATTCCAGGGGCGAGGTACTGCCTGGGAGTTGATGGTTTCGAGCTCGTAATATCCACTACCCCCGACCCTAGTTACTCTGTAGGGACCTTCTCAGTTTGCACCGAGATTTCCATGGACCGGGTTTTTGTTTGACCTCAATACACGCCTTAGGACTAGATCCCCTATCTTGAAGAATCGAGGGTTTACATGCTTGTTGTAAGTTCGGGACATCTGATGACGATATGAGGCCATTCTTATAGCGGCCTGTTCTCGCTTCTCCTCGACTAGGTCCAGATCTCGAGAGATGACGGCATGATT
>CM042188.1:34501104-34512276 GCA_023539305.1 Ilex asprella | reverse complement strand
TGAAACTTTGAATAGAAATAGTAGTAATCCATGCTTGGTTGATCACTAATGACCACTCTATCTCTCCAAACAAAAATGTTTTAAATCACCAAAGATGTTTGACCGATCAGTTGAATAGAATATAAAAATGACTGCATTCCTTTACTGTTAATCTTCATGTTTGTATTAACAATGATAAAGATTTCTTAAACCTCATTGCATTAATTAGTCTCTTGTTGAATCTTGAATTCATTTAATAGATTAGAATGGGGGTGGACTTGGGCTTGGGCTTGGGCGGGGATTAGAAATTTACCCGTGAACAAGGATGTGAATGAAAATTATACTCGTTAACGGGGATGGACCGAGGATAGAAGGAATATTTTTAAGCGGGTACGGGGATAGAGACTACACCACCTGCCCCTGTTTCGATCTACTAACATCCCTAATTTCAGTTCAAGAGTTCAGGAAGAGTTAATACACGTCGGAGAAAAATTATCGGGATAGCTATTACTTCAGGTAATGTCCATCCTCAACGGTAGTTAATCTCTCCAATAAATTAGTAACTTGACTCTCATGTCACCGCCTCAACTAGAGTTTTGTGCCTATAAATTGCAAACTCTTTACACATGAGAGATAGACATACGTCTCTCATACAGAGATATCTCACCTCACCTAAACTGTGCTCGCTCGCTCTCCCTCTTTATCTTACTACCTTGTATTCTTTCATTAATAAAGTTTTACAGCCACTGTCACTGCCTTCGAAGTAGAGTAGGTCACTCTGACCGAATCACTCTAAATTTGTGTGTTGCCTGTATTAATCTCTCAGCCTTATATTTATTGCATTTTATTACCTATATTAATGACTCGATAAGTGGTGCACAAATCTACTTTTGTGCATCATCAAACTTTATTTATTTAAACTGGAACTTAATGATTATTCTATAATTAAAACCTAATGGGAAAAAGAGGAATGATGATAGAATTAGGATTTATTTGAAATTACATTGAAAAAGAAAGTCTTAGTTGTGTTACTAAAAAATTAATATAACTAAATGGTTTTTTGTCACAAAAAAAAGGACTTATTAGTTATTTTATCTCTTATTTTTCATCATTAGTAACATGATATTTTATATATATCTTTCCGACTTTTTATCGTATCAAACAAAGCATTAATCAGATTTTTATTGCTTTGAATGAAACAGTACATAATCTCACATATATAGGTGATCATGAGGCAGCTTGCCTGGCATGGTGAGATGAAGTGATTACCTCTTGTCTTGGCTACCTTCAATCTTTTTTATTTAACAACCTAATGTCAAGCATGTGCTTTAATTTTCGAGGTCTTGTCTGATCACTAAACACAAAGAACTTTTTTTTATGAGTTCCAATGTAAGCTGTGGCATGCCACTGTTCCCTAAGCTAGCATTGTTTCATGATTGGCTAGAAGCTGCCTACCATGAATAGAATACAACATCACAAAGAATTAGAATATATTCGATGAGTAGGAGAGAGAGTGAATGAATTGAAAATTTTAAGCAAAATGGAGAGTTGAAGTTACAGCTAAAGCATGCATGGTGTGTGTTTGATACATTGCCTCTGTAAAGTAATCTAATCTTGAAGCCTGTGTGGATGTTCTTGGATCACAATTTAGGAAGCCCAAGCTGTTCTATATCGATAAAATATTCATTTTGAACTATTTTATCTATCATCTTCGTTTTTTTAATGGTCAATTTCAATTGAGTGTTATTTAATCTCGGGGATGTAACATAAATTTTAGATGTGCACAATCATCTCAAGTCATGCACCAGAACAACTGAGAGCTTGAACAAATCCCCTATAACCCCTCAAATGATTCAGTTGAATTAAGCCCGGTCCCCGGCGAGTCATTCCCTTGACCCAAAATCTAGTGTTTCTTCAAATCTCTCCTCAATCTCTACACAATACTGTCGTTCGAAGTCCTTCCCTTCCCCTTTAACTTAGCATTGATATTTTACAGAGCTAAGTAGTGGGTCTTGATAGAAACAGAGAGGTGTGTTTGAGTGAGGCATTGAAAGAGAAAGAACTACACAAAAAGGCCATTCTTGGCGCATATGTAAAGCCACTTGCTTGATAATACAAAGCCCTATGGAAATATAGATAGATTATTTGGGCAGGAAAGTATAAATATAATGGAAACTATAACTATGACAAGTGGATGTAAAAAAAACTACAAAATTTAGGTGCAGAAATGAGGAATAATATAACTCATTGATGTATAATCGAAGTCAGAGCTTATGTGGATTGCCATGGATCTCATTTTGATGCTTTACAGACATACCAATAACAATTAGATATTAGTGACTACAAGAGAGCATATTCTGTGTACTAAATGTATGACCAAGTCCTGTTGCTCAAGCTGCAGGAAATTTCCATCCTGCAGACAATTCTTGGCGAGTTTTAGGAAAGATTACATTAATCGCAACATTGATATTGTCAATCATTTCAGATTCACACAACGTGTTAGTTCAAGAAAATAGAATCAAGAAGATATATGATATTGTGTGTTCGAGCTTGGGAATCAACTTCTCTCATCCTAATTGGGGGTAAAAACTGTCTAAAACATACTTCTTCACTTTAAAGTTTACTATAGACAGGATTCTTATACGCTAGATCTGAAAAGTTTGTGTGAATATTGTATTAAGTATATGAGAATGGGAAGTAAAGAAAATAGAATGGTTAAACAACAAGACATTGCCAACCTCATACTTATTCTTATGTAGCTAGAATGAGACTGAGTAGCTGACCTACTTAATATTATACAAATTCTCTTTCTTTGATATGATCTTATCTTCATTAGTACTGAAATCTCCTAGTGGCGTGCTACCATTGGCATTGTAATCTTCTGAGAAGATTCATGCCCTTGAATAAGGGCACAAACATGTTAATTTGTATTCTCCTACATTGTTAGCATACATCACAATGCCTAAGTATGCTTAGTGCTGATGTCAAGTTTATTTGGTAATCTCTAAAAAAGATTATAGTACTTGAAAGAAAATTAGTGCTAGGTAGCTATGACAAAGTTCTTAAATAAAGTAAGAAATAAATTAGAAATCCAAAAAATAATAGCCCATTTAGAGAAAAAACAAGTGTAAAATCGTTGTAATGATCTTGTTCAGATTGATAACTTTATAGTGACAATCATATGCTCAAGGGAGAGAAAAGGTCAGGTAACTAATATCCTACATGAAAAGTCTATCACTAATACACAGATTCTTTTAGCTCAAACGTACAAAGATACCTAAAATTAAACTTTATTACCATGGGCTGTATCAAGTAAGACAAGGTTTCTCAAAGCTGCTTTGGTGTTTCTGCAATCTTTAAACGCACTCGTTTGTACAACGTTACTTAAGAACCCTGAAAAAGTTTCTCGAAGCTATTTGTTTTTTTCCACAATCATTCAAATTACCCGTTTGGACAGCACTACTTAAGAATCCATGAGAATAACAAGAAGATCTCTCTTGAAACAAGCCTTGTCCTACTTGGAAGCTATTTTGTTGTCTTTACAATCATTTAAAGCACCCGTTCATTACAACATTATGTGAGAAACCATGAACAGAATTTTCTCGAAGCTATTTTGTTGTTTCCACATTCATTAAAATCACTCCTCTGGACAACATTACTTAATAACCAATAAAAATAACAAGAATGATCTCTTGAAACCACCCTTGCCCTACTGGATTCATTCCATTTATAAAACATGAGCAGTCTCTTTCACTTGCAGTCCATTAGTACAACATAAAGGGATCCCAATTGTCCTTTACTGCGAGTACATAGACACTGTGAGCTGTTTACAATTACACTTGTCTCCTGTTTGATCCCTAAGGCATGCATTATTAGGTTAAACTAGTATGTGATATTGTTAGAAATACCTCTCCAAGGAGTCCAGTTGTCTGCTTTTTAGGTATCCTATTGTCCTGTCACTTTCCTGTGAAACTCCCATAATTTCTGGGTTGCTTCACTGACTTGTTGCCTAGCTCTCAGTTATAGTCCACTGGGGAATAAACCCCTCTGGCCCCTTCATTAAAGCTGGTATTGTAATGTTTCTTTCAAGAAATACCTAAAATAGGCACGACTCACGAACCGTACACGGAATCAACATTGAATTAGTAGGTTTGGGTTAAATTAGTATGTGGTGATGTTCAAAAGTCTCTTCAAGTAGTCCGCTTTTCTTTGCAGCCAATTGTCCTGTATCTTTGCTATAAAACTCCCATAATTTCTGGGTTGCTTCATTGTCTAGCTCTCAGTTGTAGTCCACTGAGGAATAAACCCCCCTTTACCAAGGCTGGTATACATATACCTAACACTAGCCCTAGCAACAATAGGCACGACCCACAACGACACGAAATCGACATATAATTTAGAGGGTTTAGGTTAAATTAGTATGTGATGATGTTGAAAAGCATCTTCAAGTAGTCCAGTTGTCTGCTACATTCTATGTAGCCAATTGTCCTGTCCCTTTCCTATGACACTCTTAAAATTTCTGACATGTATCCTGCCTCTAAGTTGTAATCCACTGGGGGATAGAAACTTCTTCATCAATGCTGTCATGATATTATTATTTTCTGAAAATATCTAACACACTGATTAACAGTGGATGGTCTAGTGATTTTTGTTTTTCCTTTCTATGACACAAAAGTTGTTTTAGGTGATCCCTATGCATTATTAATGAAGAATGTTGTGCTTGTTCTAATAGAAGTATTAGTATACAAATCAAAAGCTTTAATCAATTACATGAAGTTAACCATGTTTATGCATGTAAATATAGTGAAAGATAAATCTCTCTTCGTCTCTTGGGTGCACACACAGTCAAACTATTATTAGGATTCATGTTCAAATTATATCTAATCCAACTATTTAACATAATTCTTTTATATCCGGACTTTGAACCTATATAACACAATTCTCCTTCGGACTTCGAATCTATAATACAAAATATAGGTATTGAAAAACAACACAAGCGGAGTTGTTTTTACAAGTAAATAGTGAAAGATAAATGATGTCAATTCATCTCTCTCTCTCTCTCTCTCTCTCTCACACACACACAGGCGTACAAACACACAGAAACATTATAGAAAGTTTCAGTTGGGACCTTGGGTGGTGGTTCGTTGCCCGAGGAGCATGAGAAACTATATTCAACCAACTTCAAGCTTTGCAACCAATGATTTGGTTCTTTTCAGCAGTTAAAGAGGACCTTCAAGTAAGAAACAGTACTCCAATAATTAACCCAAAAAATAATAATAATAATAGAACTACAACAAAGTATTGATATTTGGTGAAGACCACTGGCTGAGGCTGAAGTCGTGGAACAACAGTCCTCATCAACTACTCCTTTCACGTTCTCTCAATCTTTCTGCTTTATCATGAAATCTATTAATGGCAAATCTCATGCTCTTATTTCTCGCACATGGATCTTTGTGATCTTGAGCCCCACGTCAATGAAATATACAAGCATGCATGTTCTTGATCTTATCATCAAAGTTTGTTATTTCTTTCTTTCTTTCTTTCTTTCTTTCTTTTTTCCTTTTGATGTTGTTTATTCTCTTGGGTAGTTGGTTGAAATCCACACAAACCACAGAATCTCAACTCAGAGGCAATAGCCCCCAAAGTGTCGAAAATTCTTTTGAAGCCCCAGCAACTTTAGAGGCTCAACCATATATATGCCTTTGAGATTTGTTTGTTGGCGAGAAAAGAGTTCTAATATTCTCTTTAATTCCCCATACCCCCCCCCCTCCAAAACAAAGAAAATATTCCAGGTCCACCCTCAGATATTCCAACTCCAACATCTAGATATGCCTCCACATCCATACCTAAACATGAACTAATCTATGTGTTTATGCATTTGTAAAGTGCTTAGCCCATTCATCTCAATGTATGTAAGATATGTTCTAAATATTTGAAGTCATTTCATGCATTCCTAATATATGAATTGTGTGCCGTATTTGAAAGCAGATGGTGTCTCAATATCCATGCTGCAAATATTAGCAAGCAAGCAGGGTTTTAAGGGTTTGTCAGAAGCTAGAACGGAGAGGAAGCAGCAGGAGCTGTCGAAAAATCCTATGGGTACATCTGATCAAAAAATATTAGAATCTTAGATAGTGATTAGCAATGATTAGATCATGACCATTGTGATTAGAATCCTTAAAATCTCCATGGAAGTACTAATAAATTCTGTTGTTCGAACTAGTAAAAGTGTGGGGACATCATATCTTATCAGAGCTTCTATTTTGTCTCACCTTGGACTGCAAAATCAGAATCTTAATCTTGTGCAAATTGGTATCTTTGTCATGCCATCAGAAACTTAACCACTCTTAGATCTCCTCAATTATTTTCATGCAATTATGATTTTAGTTTCCAATAGAATTTGATGAGCAAGGAATTGATTGGTCATAGGTTGGGATGTGAGGAGTTTTAGAGAGAACTCAACTCATCAATACAAAAAATTCAGATAGTGATATTGTAACTGTGAAGAAAAAAAGAAATTGCCTGTTAGCTAAAAAGAAAGTCAGAAATGGGGACCTTTAAGTGAAAACACCCACCCCATCAACCACCACATATGTTAATGGATCTTTTCGAGATTGAGATATAGAAAGCTTTGAAAAGATGACAGAAGCTAACAGTTGTCACCAGTAATGAAAACTATATTTGTAAAAGGTGAGCTTTGATCTTGCTTACTCTACAGAATCAATCATTGGTTCCTTTGCTTTCTTTGAAGAGAACTTTATAACTCCATGTAAGCGTAGGGCCCCTTTTGTGTCTAAGCCTTCCTACATAAAGGGTCTTCGACGAAGGCTTCAATCAACAGTTCTCTCTTTCATTTCAGCTTTCATTTCTCTACACGACAGCTTTCTCTGAAGAAAGATCATATACTTGCACAAAAAAGCTAGTTATGGTCACAGATGTTGAGCACCCTTCTGTTGGGTTATCAAAAATAGCAGTTTCTGAAACTCATGGAGAGGACTCACCATATTTTGCAGGATGGAAAGCATATGATGAAGACCCTTATGATGAATCAAACAACCCATCGGGCGTCATACAGATGGGATTGGCAGAAAATCAAGTAAGTATTGAGACAATTCCAAAGATTAAAACCTTTTGATAGACTCCATTTTAAAGGTTTTAGTTTAATAGAACTTTCAAGTGACCTTGACTGTTCTTTTGGACAGGTTTCATTTGATTTGCTAGAAGAATACTTGGAAAAACATTCAAAAGCAACTAGCTGGGGAAGTAGAACTTCTGGTTTTAGAGAGAATGCTTTGTTTCAAGATTATCATGGCCTACAATCTTTCAGAAAGGTATCATCTACCTTATATGTTTCCCAACTTAAATCAACTTAGCCTTCTTGTCCCAACCATTTGGGGTTGTTTAAACTCTAACATGTATTTCTAACAGAATAATACTTGTGCAATAATACAGGCAATGGCAAGTTTCATGGAACAAATAAGAGGGGGAAGAGCAAAATTCAATCCAGATAGAATTGTTCTAACAGCAGGCGCTACGGCTGCTAACGAGCTATTAACCTTCATTTTGGCCGACCCAGGCGACGCCTTGCTTGTTCCAACTCCTTACTATCCTGGGTAAGAACCAGCTCTCGAAATAATTGGCACAATGCTCATTTAAGTTGAGAGTCGAGTCTAAGACTAACGTATTCATTGGATGTTTACAGATTTGATCGAGATTTGAGGTGGAGAACTGGAGTGAAAATTGTACCAATCCACTGTGACAGTACAAACAATTTTCAGGTCACTCCTCAAGCTTTGGAAGAAGCATACAATAATGCAGAAGCCATGAACATTAAAGTGAGAGGGGTACTCATAACCAACCCATCAAACCCATTAGGAGCAACCCTTCAACGATCAGTCCTGGAAGATATTCTTGACTTTGTCACTCTCAAAAACATCCATCTTGTCTCTGATGAAATCTACTCGGGATCAGCATTTTTTTCTTCTGAATTTGTCAGCATTGCAGAAGTTCTCGAATCCCGTAACAATAGAGAATCAGAGAGAGTGCACATTGTGTATAGCCTTTCAAAAGATCTCGGCCTCCCTGGCTTCAGAGTTGGGACTATATACTCGTACAATGACAAGGTCGTCACAACAGCAAGAAGAATGTCTAGTTTCACTTTGATATCTTCTCAAACACAGCAACTTTTAGCTTCAATGTTGTCTGACAAAAAGTTCACAGAGAACTACATAAAGACTAATCGAGAAAGGTTGAAAAAGCGATACCAAACCATCATTGATGGCTTGAGGAATGCTGGTATCGAGTGCTTGAGAGGAAATGCGGGGTTGTTTTGCTGGATGAATTTAAGTTCATTGTTGGAGAAGCCCACAAGAGACTGTGAATTGGCTCTTTGGAACTCAATACTGCAGGAAGTGAAGCTAAATATATCACCAGGGTCTTCTTGCCATTGTTCGGAACCCGGCTGGTTCAGAGTTTGCTTTGCAAACATGAGTGAGAAAACACTAGAAGTTGCACTCAAGAGGATACATGATTTCATGGAACAGAAGAGAGTAAGAAGTAATACAACTGTTTAATCTCATCAATTTATTTTCAGTTGTGATTCATGATTTGATACTTTAGATGACCAGACCCTTTTCAAGAATTGGGTTTGTCTCCACATACTGTAAACCAGATTCAACTGGAACATATTTTTGCTTGCCTATGCAAGTTTCCCAGAAATATCACTTTATTTTTTGTTGGAGAACAACTGTGCAAGTTTCTCTTGCATGTGAATATAGATTTTATATAACTCAAGGCGTAATTCAGGTGGTAACTAAGACGAGTTGTACAGTTAAACGTTTTGAATTCGAATCTTGATAATTTCGGTCATAAAAGATTTATCTCTCGTAAATATCCTAATTCTGACGTACATGACCTGTCTTTGATCGAATTAAAGAGGAGGTTAGTCGGATATGCGTGTAAACTGACCTAGATATTTTTAACCGTTGAAACAAAAAAATAATAATAGAGATTTTATATTATGCCTTTGACTTAAAAATTATTCAATTCAATAGAAATATATCTTTTTGAGTTCCTAGCTAGCTTGAGCTACATAATCAGAAATGGAATATCTGAATTGAAAAGATCCTATCCATTAAAATGTACCAACCTACAAGGTAGCCTTGTATAAACTCACAAGTCACTAGACCATGTAACTATGGGTTGATTTTGGTCGGTGGATTGTTGTCAAACAATAAAAACCTTGTTAAAAATGACTACCACAAATCAATCTTCAATAAACGAACTTGATCCTGCCATGTAGTGTTCTACTTTCTGCAATTTTTTTTCTCAATTTTACATTAAAATTTTCTTCGTTCAAAGCACAAGTTACGATAGACTCTAATCCAATCTTATTTTTTTTAATGCGAATTGTTGCACCAAACACTTCATGTTTGCTCTACCAAACACCTAGCAGCCATTGCTCAACACTAAAAAATACCAAGTCTTCACATTAAATAGCATCAAGATGACCAACTTACTACACAGATTTTTTGAATCCAAATCTACAAGCTTGATTTTATTTTGTTTATTTCTCCATTTTATCTATTTACCAAACTCGTGGGTAATTGAACTCTCGACTCAATTAGTGAGTCAATATTGCCGACTCAACTGCGATTACAGGTGGTAAAGTTAAAAGAGTCTGAGTGATATTTTCTTATAACAGAATTAATGAGGAACTGTCTAATATGATTTTGAGGATTAGAATTTAAATAATTACCTAGGTGTTATAAATGGGGTCAAAACTACCAAAGCCAAAGCTTATATTTCTAGTTTTGAAACTGAAACTCAAAACCTTTTGACATGAGAGTTGGCTATGTCATGGTCATGTGGGCATCAATAACCAGCTTAATCAAGCAGTGCTAATAAATTATATATGGCATGCCATGCCATGCTTCCAACAAGGAATTTTTATAGCTCTCTCTCTCTCTCTCCCTCTCTCTACATGTGTGTGTATATATATATAAGTTGGTACACCAACCTGCATACACTATTCCATAAGAAAATCTAAACATGTTACATTGACCAAACCTTGATTATTCACCATTAATTAAAAGATAATATCTGGAAAATCCCCTCCAAAAAAGTTTAAGGGATAATCCTTATGAAGAGCATGAGGAGTAAAGAAAATCAAAGTTGATGCAATATAAGAGCAGTGTAATTTAGTTCCATTATTTTGGAAGTATATAACCATCTGTATTGTTTATACTTCAAGGAATAGAACAAATTTTTATATGAAGTTTACTTTTCACATTTTTTATACTGAGTACAACTCACTTTCATAATGAACAGAATTATTAGACTTGAGACTTAGCAAATTTGCAGGTAAGCAAGTGATGAGTTAGAGCTTCAATATGCATCCTTGATGTGACTTTTTCAAGGTAAAATAATCGTGTAAATTTCCTTCTGAATTGCCATGTATGTATGATATTTTGTCGCACTTTAACAAATATCTAGTTTTTATTGCGTAAAGAATAAATTTTTATCTTTGCTTCCATATGTATCCTTGAAACATGATGTGCCTAAGAACTTTTTCGAGGTAAAATAACTTTGTAAATTCCCTTCTTGATTACCATATGTAAGTTTGCCACACTATAACAAGCATCTAATTTTTTATTATGTAAAGAATAATTTATTATCTTCGCAAATCTATTGACTAAACGCTGTCTTCAAATATATTGTAGTGTTTATCGATAGAATAACATGAACAACATCATCAAATGGACCAAATGAACTTGTAAAAAAATATCTGAATGAGAGATACCTAAAGAAATTTTACAAGATATCAAATAGTTTGAGTTTTTTTGCTTCTTTTTGAAGCATCCACTTAGAATGAGTACAACATAGCAACTAAAGTTGACAACTACTTAACAATGTGAAAACATATTGTTGCCTGGATCTGAGTATGAAGAAACATCTGAAAAACAAAAGCAAAAGCTTTCATAAGCTAAAAGTGTAGGTCAATGTTACAAGTGCTAAATATTGACAATGATATTTCGGCATCTCTACATATACATTGACCAACCCCCCCCCCCCCTCCTCAATATAAATATCATTACACACATGAACAACAAGAAAAGGGGAGCGGCAGAGTCAAAAATTTTGTTCAGACTGGACACGTTAACTATAAACTTAAATTTTTTTCTTTCACCTGAT
>CM042188.1:34467023-34485404 GCA_023539305.1 Ilex asprella | reverse complement strand
TATATATACTTAACTTATATATGGATATAGATATATAAGATAGAGAAAAAAATTTAAAGTTAGTCAAATTCTTGACCTATATAAGGATATAGATAGATATGAGAGAGAAAATACTTTAATATTGGTTAAATTCCTAAGATTTAGGAATTTTTAATTTTTAGTTTTATTTCACTTCTAAAAGAAAAGGATAGCATAGTAAAATTGACGAAAAACGGACTTCATAACAAGTAAGTTTCCTTGACGGACTTAAGTCCAAACAAGTAAATTAAACTCTCTCTCTCTCTCTCTCTCTGGCACACTAACACTAGCATAAGGCAGACCCTTTCATTTTCTTTCTATTAGCACTTTAGACCTTAAATTATCTCAAAAACCTCCTTAAAAAAACAAGATAGAATGATGGGGTTCTCCCACTTTGGTGTAGGGTTGTTAGTCGAACGAGTCTGAGCCGAGCTGAAAAATTTTATTTCTTACTCGAGCTTAAAAAATTGTTCGGTTCTTTTAGGAAACAAGCCGAGCTTGACTGAGTCGAACCCGATGCCGAGCCCTAGTATTTGCACATAAACGAGTCAAGTTTGTCGAGTTTGAGCCGAGCTTGTTTTCTAAACGAGCTTAAAAACTAGTTTAAATTTAGGTTCGTTTAAAAAACGAACCGAGTCTGAACAAATCGAACTCAAATCAAACTCGAATAACTCAATTTGATTAACCGCCCTACTTTGATATAGTGGGCTTTCGGTGGGAGTTTTGAAAGACAGACTTAGCTTGATGGTAGAGTGCACCATGATAATTGTTATTGTTGAACGCTTTAGGCAACCCATGCAAATCCAATGCTTCATGAGGATATGGGTATCCTAACACAATTTCAGAAGTAATAGGGGCATCTCCTGAAAGTATGAGAATTATAAGCGGCGTCATTGTAATTCTATGAAGAATATAATTACAAATTTGGCCCCAATTTCCCCATAAAAAAACCTAAAAAAAAGGGTTAATTGCAAATTACACCCTTAAAGATTGTTTAAATCTCAATTTATACTCTCAAAATTCAAATTTTCAATTAATACCTTCAAAAATAGAAATTTATATCAATACACCCTTGAAACTAACAGTCATCAGATTGTCATATAAAACTAAATAGATAAATTATACTTAGATCTTCTCATGATTATCACTTAATCATGTAGATTCCCTCACATTTAAAATATTACTCATATATCTTATGATGTTTGTATACGTGTAATGTATAACTCATATCGTTAATATCTATTAATATAATAGTTAAAAAATATTAATTCATTTTAATAAAAATTTATAATTTCATACTACTTTTTATTTTGTGTGTCCATTATACTCTAAAGTTTAAAATCAAGTTTACCATTTGAATGTTCAATATAATGCATATATTTATATAATATTTTTTATATCCAATGCAATACATCACTTAAACATAATTATTTGAATGTTCAATTGGGAAAATTTTTTTAGTCATATTTGGATTTTTAAGAGATGTAGATGTAATACTTCAAATGTGAGGGATCTAGGTGATTAAGTGATAAATATGAGGGGTTTAAGTGTAATTTATATATTTAGTTTTATAAGGTGCGTTGGTACAAATTTATATATTTAAAGATATAAATTAAAAATTTTAATCTTTAAAAATATAAATTAAAATTTATATGGTCCCGTTTGGTAACGTTTCTATTTTTTGTTTTTGAAAAACGAAAAACGAAAATAAAAAATGATTTTTTTTTATTTTTGAAAATCGCCCCTCATTTATCAAACGAGACAAAAACGAAAAACATAAACGGTTACCAAACGAGTTTTTTTTTCTCGTTTTCTCTAAATATAAAAAAAAAATAAAAAACGAAAAATTTAAACGTTACCAAACGGGGCCTAACGATTTTACCGATTACAATTTGAGACTAACCCTTTTAAAACTCTTATTACGTAAACTCCGTTAAAGTAAACGTAGTGTGATTCACCGTCAGATCTTCCCTATCTTCTCTGAATTCTTTCACTCTTAGCCTCTGAAGAAACAAAAGCTTGGCGGCCAGAGAAGCAAAGGCTTTCATCGTCTTTGCTTTCACCAACAGAACCTTCTTTCACAGAACACAAAGGGTAAAATCAGAGACTCGATTCACTTTATCTTTTTGGGATTTTCATTCCTACCTCATTATCGGCTATAATCACATAAATGGCGGTCAAATTTCTCAGATCTCGCTGTTTATTAACTCAATTTCTCTCTCTCTCTCTCTCTCTATATATATATATATGTATACTCATATATACCTACATGTGTTAATGTTTGTGAAACGGGATTGTGTAATGAGTTTGTTTTGTTCACTTGTTCTCGGTCTGATCTGTGTAGAAATTGGAGTCTTAGGGTTGTGTATAGACTAGCTAGAAATGAGAATTTCTAGATGGAGTTAACGTAATAGGATGCCACTTAATTGATGGAAATGTTCGCCTCCTATGAGTAGTGTGTATATGGGATGATACTTGCTCTGAGAGTCCTGAAGAGTACCATACTTGGTTGAATTATTGTTTGGTTTGGATTTAAGATGTGTTTATTGATTTTATGTCTTCGAGAGTGGTATTCTTTCTAAATTTAATTTTTGAACTATCAGGAAGGTGATTTGAAATAATTGCTAATTGTGTTTCAATGAAATGATTGGTGTTGTGTATTTTTGGTTTCTTGCCTTATACAATGCTAATATGCTTGGACTAATAATCGTAAGGTTGTGGATCTGAATGTGGACGGTAGCCACTTTGTGCTAAGTTATGCCAAAGGTTAAGTCCATATGCACTTCTTATAGCGTCCTTAAATTAATGGACCTAAAACTAGACAGGGACCTTTTTGAGACTGAGAATTAGGAGGAATTGCTTCTTCTTTTTTTTTTTTTTACGACTTACTCCTTCCATTTGTGGTTTGAATGGGTCAATTTTTGTCAAACAAATAGCTTTGGTAAATATTTTCAGCTTTTCCCTAGTCAATAGGTGGGATGCTACATTAATTGTGTGCTGTTTTGGCTTTTTTGTTGATTATTATGTCTGAAATGTTCAGGTATTATTTTGGAGTAGATGGCGTCAAAGTTGCAGCAACTGCAATCCAAGGCATGCCAAGCTTCACAGTTTGTGGCAAAGCATGGCACTGGCTACTACAAACAGATGTTGGAACAGAACAAGCAGTACATCCAGGAACCACCCACCGTGGAGAAATGCAACCTGTTGGCCAAGCAGTTACTTTACACTCGTCTTGCTAGGTTATTTTCTCTGCTCCCATGTTTATTCTGCTTTGATTTTTATTGTAGCTTGTTCTGGAGGGATTGCTTGTACCTCCTTGGTGTTTCATGTTTTGAGAAACCATAACAACCAATTTTGTTTTGGGTAATCAAGTTCCTATATCTTGGTGGTCGCATCCGCTATTTGGATTTCTGATTAATCTCCATAAATAGCCATATATAATAAATCGTTGAGATGTTTGAAACATGTTTTTCCCTTTCCTGTAAGATTGATTGCATTCACAGGCTCCTCGTTTCACATTTCATTTGTGTGCCCTTTTGCATCATGGTGCTTGATAATTAGTTGTTTGTTTTCTAGTGAGTTCTTGTCATATTTTAGTGGTCATATCACATGTGATACCTTCACAGAAAGTATGGCATATATGAACACACACTAGCATGTTTCACCTTTCAAAGGAAGGCTCTCCTAATCCTTTGATGGTGCATTTGGACTGGGAGTTCAAAATGCAGGCCTTTTATTTGGAAAGACATCTAGAAAATGTGGGAGCTTGAGCAAGTGAACGTCTAATTTGTTAAATTAGTGTGTGAGCCAGCATAGGCCCTTCATCTACAACAATTGTAGCCTTTTGGCATATTTTTCTGATTCTTGAGAATGCCTTATGTTATACATCATGCATCATGGAACCTTCAACTTTTATTAGACAGTGAAAGATGTCCTACACTCTTAGCCATTAATACATGTTATTTCATGCCATTATTTTGCCATTTGCTTCTTCTTAGTAAGCAAAAATGTGTCTAAACTGGTTGATAAATAGTTTTTTTTTTTAACACAAGTTGAGTTGATCCAAAATCATCTACGACCATTTACACCCTTAGTAGATGCACATAGATATTGCAACTTATGATTCCATACAAGTGCTTAATCACTACACTTGATGTTTATGGATTAGAATTTTGAAATCTACTGTTTGAATTTTGAATAGTTCTCATGAAGGAGCAACAAGCCCCTGTCAAAACAATTGTACAACTCCACATAGTTTTATTTTATACATTTGCATTTGATGCTTTATGGACTTAATTTTATGAAGGCATCCACATGATGCATGAATAATGGTGATTTTGAGGGCAAGTTGATACCTAACCATTAGCCCCAGTGAATGCTATCTAATGACCTATTGATTCCTATATAACAATGGTGCTATGCTCTTTCTTTCCATAAATAGTGTTTGAACAAATGACACTTCCTATTTTCATTTAGTTGTTTGGGGTATTGCCTTGGAATATTTATTCCCTAAGATTGCTTCTTTTTTTTTTTCGTGACTAATTGGCATGATAGAGGTATCGAAACATTTGTTGGTTGCTTGGATTGGGAATGAATATGCCATACACCGACTACATTGGAAAGCATGGCTAATGGGGATTAATGGATGTTGTAGAAGACTTTGGTACTAGGTGAATATAGTGAAATTGTTTTACTTAAGGGTGACAACTGTGTCATGTCGAGTCGTGTTCGGGTTGTATAAGTTCAGATTCGTGCCGAGTGGTAGCCAATCCTTACACAACTCAATTAATTCGTTGTGTTAGATGTCATGACCATAGTTGTTAGTATCGTACGATACGTCACGATACAGGGCTAAAACGATACGGATCGTAGTTCTGTATCGTTTTTGCACTGTATCGTCCGATACACGATACGTTTTTACGATACGATACGTATCGGTACGATACGTATCGGTACGATACGTACAATTCGTGCAAAGATTGTTTTTTTTTTTTTACGGAACGACGTCATTTTAGGCTAGGTAGACTGATTTTTTTTTAATTTTTTTTTATGGAACGATGTCATTTTGAGCTAGGCAAGTATTCTAACAAACACGTGGTCTATACAGTGGAATAAATTATGTTAATTTATTTACAAAGTCATTTTTTTTTATTAAAATTTCTGAATCTTGATTAATGTTATTTTTTTAATTTATTTACAAAGCCCAATGGTGTTTCAAGTTTGAATTAGTGAACTATGGTTGTGAACTTTACATTATAATGTTAGTGGACTATGTTGATGACTTGAATAGTTGGTGGAGTATTAATAAAATACTATGTTTTTATGAATGTATAATTTTTTTTCAAAGGTATATATATTTTTTCATTATTTATTTAAAATTGCACCGTATCTTACGATACACGATACGATACGCGATACGATACACTATTTTTAAAAAATGATACGCCTTCCGATACACGATTTGATAACTATGGTCATGACTCTTACGCAATTGGTTTATAGTTGTGTCGTGTTCAGGTTAACCCGTATAACATGTGAATTAAAAATCTAAAATTTAGACTCCATGTCTATCAATCAGACCCACACTCATAATTTTTCCATAAATTAAAAATTTATTGAATCCTTATAATAATAAAAACAAGTAAAAAATTCATTTATTTTACAGGGATTCATGTTGATGCTTTTTTTATTAAAAAAAAATCTGGTATACTTTCCACAATAATTTTTATTACTTTGATGTTTAACGCTATCTGTTTTTATAATTTTCCGTATAAGAAAACTCATATCGGCAAACTATGTGATGATTCAACTATGAATGATACGTAAACTCGTGTCAATTTTGGGTTATTCGTGTTTAACATTAGCCCGGTCTATTTACTATTTATATTAGCAAATCATGTCATGTTAAGGTAGTATCAAGAACTAGTTGACCTCAACTCGCTAATTTTGTGTTAGGCTTGCATCGTGTGGTCATATTGTGTCAAAAATTACTGCCCCTAGTTTTACTGAGGAATATGAGATTGATGGGCCTTTGTTCAAGTGATGGGAGCTGACCAATAAGCCACATCATTTTGTTTGACAATTTCTTTACAAGTGTCTATTTCTGTCCATTTGCAAATTATCATTTATATTATTCGTTTGTGCACCCTACAGCATTCCTGGTCGGTGCGAGTCATTTTGGAAGGAAGTTGATTACGTGAAGCACGTGTGGAAGAACAGGCAGGAACTGAAGGTTGAGGATGCTGGCATCGCTGCTTTGTTTGGGCTGGAGTGCTTTGCATGGTATTGTGCTGGTGAGATTGTGGGAAGGGGATTCACATTCACTGGTTACTATCCCTGAAGACAATTCACATGGGTAAAAAAAAAAGATGTTCGGTCAGGATTGATCTCTCTAAGGTTTCTGTCATCATTTTGTGATTTGAGTCACTGTGGCACACTCTACATTCAAGATCTTGTTTTCTGCATAATTTTTGGAGCTGAGAAATCAGAGGTTAGATTTGGTTGCCTCAATAATCCACATACTTGGAAATTTCATTCCCGTTTGAGTGGAGTGACTTAGGTTGATGAACTTTGTAGTTGTGTTGCTTACTTTTGTTGGAAGCTATGCTGCTTCTGATGATTATAGTTCGACTTTTTTTTATCGTTACAATCTCCATATATAGCTTTATTCCTAGTAATCTGTTGATAAATCTCTCTAGTGTAAAAACTGGGGTGATAGAATGGATTCGTCTTTACACCCCAATCTCCTAGATGGAATCAAAGAGTCAGGTATAAGTAGCAGTGACTATCTGACCGGCATTTTCCCTCTTCACTTAATTGTTTCACCACTGTTGCGATCTCTCTCTCATCGAAAATTTACGTAGACATAAGGTTGGTCTATATATTTGAGGGATTATATTATCTATGATTAATTGATTTTGGGTTGGATGTTTTATCATGGCATTAGAGTTGGGTCTTGGGCAGAGGTGGAGTCACGTGCCACCACTGCAATTTTGAAAAAATTTGGGATGTCTTTAGCATTTTCAAAATTTTAGGACCTTGAACCTAGTGAAATATTGTAAAAGATTTAGAGGTATTTGTCACGTGGGTTGTGTGGTTTGGGGATAATGTGTCTCACTTGAGTTTTTTATTTTTAATTTTTTGGGTCAGGTCTCTCACTGAGTTGAATTGAATCACGTGGAAGTTTGTGAGCAGAGTTATTATAAGGGAAAATTTCAATCAAATTATTTCTAATGTATTATATATTCAAGGACACTTTTTTTTATTTTTTAAATCTTTATGGATATTTTTTATCATATTAATAGTGTTGACTAGAATGTAATTTTATTAAATTATCCATAATATAATTTTAGAAATAACATTATTTACACTCCTTCTAGATAGACATAACTTCAATGATTTTTTGTTTTCTAAGTTTTTTATGTATTAAAATTTAGATTAATTAAAATTCTACTTGAGCTAATTAAAATTCGTTTTTTCGTATTAAAATTTGAGCCGATTAAAATTCAAATTGAGCCAACTAAAATTCGTTTTTAATCGGTTCAATAAAATTTTAATCAGCTTGTATTTAATTTTAATTGACCTGAATTTTGATACATGAAAAAATATAAATTTTAATTGACTTGAATCAAATTTTAATCGGCGCTAACAACTTAAGTTGAGTTCGAATTGACTCGCATTTTAATATGTAAAAAAAATAAAATTTAATCTATTCGAATAGAATTTTAATCGCTCCAATTTTAAGTTATAAACAAACAAATTTTAATCGGCTTAAATTTTAATCGGCTTAAATTTTATGTAAAAAAATTGCTTGAAGTTTATGTAAGGGCAAGTTTGATATTTTAGATAACAATTTTTTTTTTTTGGTAAAAAACGATGGCTTAATAATATAAGTTGTTAGTGATATTTTAAATAATGAAGGGGATTTCATTAAAAATATGCCTACCTAGAGGGACTTATCGAAAAAATAAGTAGATATTAGCTAATTAATGTACAAGCATGACAACATGACCACCGTCTTAGCATAAGAGCATCTCCCATGGCGTGTCATTTGTATGTGAACATAATTCGGCACGAAAAGGGGAAAAATTTTTGAGCATCTCCACGCTATTTTGGAAATTAATGCCTAAATTGTGCGTGAAGGAAAAATAAAAATAAGTATATTTTTTTTTATTTAATGATCAGGGTTATTCAACTCAGTTTATACGTATTTCAATTAATTTTTTCTCTAATTTAATTAAAAATAAATTATTCACACCAAAATTACGATTATATCCCGTAAGAGTTCTAACATAGGCACACATGACACAATAAGTATCTCTGATGATGTGTAATTTGATATGGTTGACCAACTACTTTCTTCAAATTTATAAACATGGTCTCACCAAATGTCACATCATGTATTTATTTTATACAATTTTAAATAAATTAATAAATTAAAACTATTAGGATACCAAATGTCACATTAAAAATAAATTTTAAAAACAAAAAAAAAATTGTTTAACGGCTATATTAATAAGGGTGAATTGCATTTTATACCATAAAAAGATTTTAAATTTTTTACTTTGTATTTTTAAAGATTAAATTTTTTATATTATACCCTCAAGTATCAAAAGTATAGTAATGTGACATTTCTTTTAGTTTTCTGTCCATGGGTTGGTTTTTGACAAAAAAATTAATAGAAGCTAATAAAAATATCATATTATAATAATTTTGATAAATTGTGGGTATAATATAAAAATTTAGTCTTTAAAGATATAAAATAATAAATTTAAAACTTTTCAGGGTGCGAACTTGCAAAAAAAATCCTGCTAATAACGACAAGTAAGCGCATTTGAAGAGATGCTCCAAATAAAGAATTGTTATACATCTATATGTAAAGAGTTTCGGAGCTAAGAGTTCAGACCCACCATTTGTTCTCAAGCCAAAAATCTGGGGTACTCTCTCTCTCTCTCTCAGACACACACACACTATTGCAGATATGCAAATTGATTCTAGAATGATTTATCTGTTATTTAAGAAGCAATGCTTGCATGCAAGTATCTAAGTACTATTGCAATCTCAAATTCATATTGGTGGTGATAGATTTGCATAGATTGAATAAAGCAATTCCAATTTAATGATTATATCATTGAATTTCATCTTGCTTGGTTTTTCGCTTACACCTAATAAACTACCAGTGTCCTTTACACTAAGGAATTTGTTTCTCCTTTTCAAGTGTTTTTCTTAGATTTCTACCAGTTAATCTAAAATTCAGCAATTGATTTAGGAGGAATTCTTGGGCCAGCAACAGATTATGATGACATTTTTTGTTTATTTTTCTTGAAAGATCAAAGAGATCATGATGACTTGAGACTTAACTATTGCATATTTTTTTCAGAAGGGTTAAAAATTTTGGACCACTTCTCAATTTGTGCTATGCTAATATTCTTTGTATCGGATGTTCCCAAAGGGACAACTGTTGCATGTTTTACTTATCAGACTGGCTAGAATCTTGGATCTGATATCTTGTTTCATTTGAAAAACAAGTAGAGAACTGCAAAGGGTTTGCCATTCATTCTGTTTACGATAAACAGAGGATTTTTTGTTTCCTCCCTTTCTTTAAGACATTAATTTTTGTTTTAGGAAGTGAAGATGGTAATCAAGTTCCTGGAAATTTTTAAAATTTGCTATATTTACAAAACCCAGGTGACTACCAATCAAGCTAGCTGGTACCTCCACAACAAATAGGAGAAGTCTAGGAGCTTCAGGGAAAATTAAAAACTAATCAGATGAGAGAAATTGAGAATCATTTTGAACTCATGTTAAATTAAAGGGATTTGAGGTGGGAGCTTCTATGTCTTTATTTTAAGGTTTGTTGTTTAGTCCACGGCATTCAAGTTAAACTAGTTGTAAAATCCTGTGAAGATAATCAATAGACTAGTAAAGTGTCGAAGTGTTGTGCTAATTGTAGCCTAAATGGATATTTCTATGATCTGTTCAGCCTACTGGGGGATGATAAACTTTTGAGCATTTACACATGCATAGTTTGGAATGGTAGCAGAGCAAAGATTATTGTTGAGACTGTTAACATGTTTAAAGAAAACTGATCATGGCTTTGAGATCGATTATTGATTCTGTGGAGTTGAATGCACTAAAGAATGCGAGGAAAGCAAACTAAGACGAGTGATAGGACTATCTACTCAAGTAAGAATAAAAACCAAAGAAAACTATGCTTGGTTTTGGTGGAAATATTTTGTTTAGGCAAGTTGAATGCATTAAGAGCGAAAAATTAGAACTTTGTCACAGTTGACCAATCTCTCCCAACGTCACTCGTTCAGGGATGAAACAGTTGTAGTGCATTTATACCAGTGGATCTTCAAAGCATGACCAAAAGAAATTCTTGGAAAGGACTTTATCCTTATTAGTAACATTTGAAGCATAAAGCACTTAGATGAAAAAACTATCCAAAACACTCATTATTGAAAATCATCCTACAAACATTCAGGTCATCTGCTGACTTATATTCAGGTTTAAATCACAAGTGAAGGGTACAGTTGAGTAGAAAATAATGAATGACCTACAGTAATACTGGGAGTAATGTAGAAAAACAGAGCGTGCAAGTCCTGAGCTCTATTAAAAAAATATGTGACATCTCTTTCTGTAAACACTGTCAGACTTCTTGCCAAAGTAGTTCGAGAGCAATGGAAGACAAAACAAAGAAAGTATCAACTTCTTCCAAAGGATTATTGCAGAGTGAAGAATTATATGAGGTACTCTTGTATCCTCTTTTATTTTCCTCTGGTTTGCCTTTTTCAGAAACTAAGCTGATTGCTTTGTCAATGAGGCAGTATCTCCTGGAGACCAGTGTTTACCCTCGTGAACCCGAGCCCCTGAAGGAGTTAAGGGCTGTTACTGCTACCCACCCAAGGTATTGCTGTTTTATAGAAACTTTTTTGCTTAATCTGGTGTTTTAAACAATTTTTGCTCCATTGAATAGGGTAATCAATATCTTGTTCAAAAAAAAGAAAAAGAATAGGGTAATCAATATCACCAAATTTAGAAAGAACTATGTATTTTTCTAATGCTCATCATAGGAAATTGTCAAGAAAAATAATGAGTTGTAACAAAAATTGGTTCAGAATGTTGTTTGAACATATCTATGTGAAGAAATTAAATGGACTTGTTCAATTCTCTCGAATGACTACTAAATTGAGTTCAAACTTGCTGGGAATCAAAACTGAATAAGTCAATTCCATTCTGTGTTGACATTACAGCTCATTTAACGGATTCTGTGCCGCTAGATAGTATAATAGGTGGCTCATGCAGCTTCCTGAATTAATAGCATTTTTAATGATAATGATGTTGTTATTTGCAGCCATGTAGATAATGAGTTTGTAATTTTCCAGAGCAATGATGGGTACTTCTCCAGATTCAGGTCAACTAATGGCCATGCTCTTGAATCTAGTAAATGCAAAAAGGACAATTGAAGTTGGAGTTTTCACTGGCTACTCGCTGCTTCTCACTGCTCTTACAATTCCGGATGATGGCAAGGTTTTCACTGCTACCCATCGCCACTCCGTCTAATGAATCTATTTCCTGATACATTTGTGATTAAAGATATGTTATTGCAGATTACAGCCATAGATTTGAATCGGGATACATATGAGATAGGGTTGCCAATTATTAAAAAAGCTGGGGTGGAGCACAAAATCAACTTCATCCAGTCTGAGGCTCTACCAGTTCTTGATAAACTGTTGGAGACTGTAAGGATTAACCATCTTAGATTGTTGGTTCTCGATCGTGGTTGATGCAATTTGAACTCGTTTCTTGGCTTTCTATCATTAGGCATATCATTTTTGATTCATTCTACCGTGGGTTCTGTTGCAGAGTGACAATGAAGGAAGTTTTGACTTTGCTTTTGTTGATGCGGACAAAATCAATTATCTGAATTATCATGAAAGATTGTTGAAATTGTTGAGAGTTGGTGGGATAGTTGTGTATGATAACACACTCTGGGGGGGAACAGTTGCAATGCCCGAGGAGTCAGTTCCAGACTGGATGAAACCTGGCCAGCATTATACAATTGAGCTTAACAAATCATTGGCAGCTGATCCACGTATTCAAATTTCTCATGCTCCACTTGGTGATGGGATTACTATCTGTGAGCGTCTATGCTGATATATCACTTGAATCTAAAGTAAATCAGGTTTCCTGTCGAAACTTGAGAACTGTAATGTTTATGACATAACTATGTTTGAAAATAAATTTCAATGCACTTGGTTAGGAATCGACTAATGCTTCAATTTACACATTAAAGTGGCTTTTTATTGTTTGTCCACTGTGTATATCCTTGTAGTCGCTTCAGCCACCCACAAAGTTAGCACCATAGTATTGTACCTGCTTTGTCATTTAAATAGTCGCAGCTTTGGCCCTGGGTGCATTGCCGCAGGTGCAACTAGTTAGAGTTTTGGCCATTATTTGGCGATTTGTTGAGCTTGAGTGGCAAAGTAGCTTTGTGTTTTGTACTAGGCAATCTATGGTTTTTTTCCCACCTGTCGTGCGTTAGTTTTAGGTTCCTTCTAAAGAAGTTTATTGGCAAAAGATGTTTTGGTCTGTCACTGATTCAACATGAGAGCACAAAAGGGAAAAAAACTATGTTTTATATATTACGTGACTTGATACACAAGAGATTCTTAGAGAAATTTTAGGGGAGAGATTTACACAAGTGATAAATAAAAATTTCCTAAAACTTATCCAACAACTCCCTTGGTGTGCATGTCTGTAGCCTTATCCAATAGCTCCCTTGGTGTGCAGTATGTAGCCTTGACTGGAACATCACCATATTCTGGACTCTCAGTCCTAATACTCCCCTTCAAACTAGGCCAAGAAATAAAGCCGAGTTTGATACATAAAGTTGCAAAAATATCACACCAAAGCAGTTTGGTAAAGATATCTGCTAGCTGATTGGAAGAAGAAACAAACTGGGTCTCAAGAGAGCCAAGAGCAACCTTCTCATGAACGTAGTGATCGAGCGTGAAAAACGGGATTGACAGTGAGGTAAAGAGAGCTCAAATTATCGCAGAATAATGTAGGTGGACGAGTCAAAGGAATCCCTATGTCTCGAAGTACAAACCCAAGCCAAGTAATTTCGGTTGAAGTAGATGCCATGGAACGATTTTCAGCTTCAGTACTGGATTTGACAACTGTTGGTTGTTTCTTGGAGATCTTGGCACTCCAAGAAATACAATTTGGTCCTAGAAATGTGCAAAATCCAGATGTGTACCGTCGAGTGAAAGGGCAACCAGCCCAATCTGAATCCAAAAAAACATGCAAATCAAACGAGCCATGGGCTTGAAGATGTAAACCATGATCAAGAGTGCCGGAAATATATCGAAGAATCTGCTTCACAACCTGGTAATTGGCTTCAATAGGACAAGCCATAAATTGAGAAACATAATTTACACTGAAAGAAATGTCTGGTTGAGTCATACTAAGGTATTGAAGTCCACCAACAAGACTATGAAATAAAGTAGAATCATGAAAGGAAGGTGAAGTCTCAACATGAGATAATTTCTGCACCATAGGAGTAGAAACAGGATGACAAGAGAGCATGTGAGCCCTTTCAAGTAAATCTATTGCATATTTTGTTTGCGAGAGATGAAGCCCACCATGTAGTTGTGTAACCTCTATGCCAAGAAAATAATGAACAAAACCGAGATCCTTCATAGCAAATTCAGTACCCAATAACAAGATAAGATGATGAAGCATGTCACTATTATCACCAGTAACCAACATATCATCTACATATAGTAAGAGTATAATGGTTCCATTTTTGTTAGGACATACAAACATGGAAGGATCTGTTGTGCTACAATAGAATCCCAAGGTTAGAAGAAAACCACTGAAGCGATCAAACCAAGCACGAGGTGCCTGCTTAAGCCCATAAAGAGTTTTCTTTAGATGGCACACAAAATCTGGATGAGAAGAATCTTCAAAGCCAGGTGGTTGCTCCATGAAAACTGGTTTAGATAAATGTCCATGAAGAAAGGCATTTTTGACATCGAGTTGGCGAATATCCCATCCTTTCACAAGTGCAATAGATAAGACAAGACGAACACTTTCAGGTTTTACAACAGGAGAGAAGGTCTCTGAAAAATCAAGACCTTCAATTTGACTAAATCCTTTAGCCACCAATCGAGTTTTAAGACGTTCTAATGAACCATCAGAGTGAATCTTGGTCTTATAAACCCATTTGCTATCAACCACATTCACCTGAGGAGAACGAGGAACAAGTTCTCAATTATTATTATGTTTGAGGGCATCAAGTTCTTCTTGCATGACCTTGGTCCATCCTTCATGTTGAAGAGTAGTCTTAACATTCTTGGGCTCTTTGGGAAGTTCAACAAAAGAAAAAGGAGCATATCGTGGATTAGGTTTGACAATACCAGATTTGGAACGAGTCACCATGGAGTGGCCAACATGCATAGAAGAATTGGACGGTGAGTTAGGGCTTGGAGGATCTTCAATTAGACTTTCATCATAAATAGGCCTCGGGTTTTCAGTATGGGACAAATCACGTGGACCAATGTCAGGAACACTTGGATTTGGTGAGTTGGAGCCTTGCATGGTTTGACCATTTGGGCCATAAGTCTCAATGTGTGTACATGTATCTGATCTGGGTTCTTGAGAACATGAGGCTTGGATGGAAACCAGTGGACTTGCCAACGGTGATGAAGTAGAGATAGCTTCGGTAGTGTCAACCCACTCCTTGAATGTGGTCATGAGATGTTTTCTTGTGAAACATGCAATAAACTTGGGTTAGCAAATGGAAAAATATGTTCAGAAAAAATAGCATGCCGAGAAGTGTAGATACGATTTGTTGGAGGGTGTAAACACCGGTATCCCTTATATTTGGAACTATATCCAATGAAAACACAAGACATTGATTTGGGTCCAAGCTTATTTAAGGCATAATCACGAAGATAAGGAAAAGATTTACTGCCAAAACTCTAAAGGAACTAAAATCCGGATCTTTGCCAAATAATTTTTGGAACGGCGAAGACATGTTAAGTGCTGAAGATGGCAATCTATTAATAAGGAAAACTGCTGTAGAACAAGCATCAACCCAAAAACGTTTGGGAATCATGGATTGAGCCATCATGGTGAGCCCAAGTTCAGTAATATTACGATGTTTCCTTTCAGCCATGTCACTCTGTTCAGAAGTTCTAGGACAAGACATATGATGAATAATACCAAGTTTACTAAGATAACTTGTAAAATGCTCCATCCTTATACTCACCTTCACCATCAGATTGAAAAACTAAAATATTCTTTGCAAACTGTCGTTCTACCATTGCTTGAAAATTAAGAAAACATTGGAAGAAATCATATTTATGGTTAAGAGGATAAAACCATGTGAATCTCGTGCATTCATCCACAAAAATAACATAATAACAATACCCATCATGAGAAATAACAGGTGAAGGCCCCCATAAATCCGAGTGAATAACAGAAATAGGTTTAGTAGAGCAATTCCTAGTGAAAATAAATGGTAAACGACATGATTTTCCAATCTGACAGCTATAACATATAGTATTATTACTGTCCCAACTATCAATTTTAATCCAACTGCTTTTATTCAAGAACCGAACCACCTTTGAATTTGGATGCCCAAGTCACCAATGCCATATCCTTTCACTTGTACTTTGGTGACGGTTGGAGAAGAAAGCTTGTTGCTGAATATCCTCAAGTGCATATAGATTTCCTCTCTTACTTCCGTTGATCATGATATTCTGGGTTTCCTGTCCTTTATCACAAAACCTTCATTTGAGAACTCAAAGTAACATGGATTATCAGTAGTGAATTGACTCATAGACAAAAGATTTTTCTTGAGTTCCAGCACTAAAAGAACACCTTTCATAACCATCTAACCATGACTAGTATTAAGGAAAACATCACCAGTATGAGAAATTTTAAGCATATGACCATTGCCAATCATAACACGATCATGACCATTGTAAGTTCTCAGAATAACCAAATTGCCTGAATCGCCTGCTATGTGGGTAGAAGCTCCAGTATCTGGAAACCATGCACTATCCTGAATATCAGTGATAGTCATTGTAGTAAGAGCCTGTGGAATATCACTTGGGGCAAAAGATTGATTAAATTTGTGCCAACATTTAAGTGCAGTATGGTTTTTCTTACCACATATTTGACATGCTACATTAGATCTAGAATCAAAAAAATCTGTCATGCTCTCTTGAATTTGATTGTTGAGGCTCTTGGTTTCTAGCATTCGGTGTAAGATTAGGAGCACGAGTCCACTGATTTTGTTGGCTAAACTGGGTAAATCCCTTACCTTTTGAAGAAAAATTGTTGCTTCCACGTCCCTTCTAAAAAGAGCTATACTTCTTTTGATTGACAAAAGCCATTGTTGGATCACTTGAAATAGGTAGTTCATGTGTAGCAATCCAAGTTTCATGGCTTTGCAAGAGTGATATAATCTCACTGTAAGATGGTGTTGGTGGTTTAAGCATAGTTGTGACAAAAGCCTTATATTGGGTGCCTAAACCATTCAATAATCAAAATACTTTCTTTTTGTCCTCAATTGGTTTGCCTATAGCAATCAAATCATCACAAAATGTTTTTAAAATCTATGAGATATACAGTCATGGTTGATGTGCCCTTCTTAATCATTTGCAAATTTTGAGTAAGATGAAATTCTCTCTCTTGAGAGTCTTGAGCAAAGGAGTTATGTAAAGCATTCCAGACCTCTCTTGAAGACTCAAGTCCTACCACAAGGCTCAAAGTATCCCCAGTGAGTGTATCCGTTATCCATCCTGGGAGTAGACGATTCGAACGCCTCCAATCTATAAAATCAGGGTTAACAACCTTCTGTTGGTCTGTAGTTGAATTTGAAGCATGTACCATATCCGGTGGTGGTGGAATTTCTCCATCAATGAAGCCTGTAAAATCTTGGCTTTCAATTAAGCTTAAGATTTGTGTTCTCCAGAACAGGTAATTATTTTGGGTGAGTTTGATTGACACAAAATTGCCAACATTCAAAGTAGATGGGTAAGGATACTGACTTTGTCGATTAGTCATTTACGGAGTTAAAAAAAAAACAGGGGATGATGATTTGAGGCACAAGAAATATGAATGGTTTAACCCACACAACTTTGATTGTGTATTGCTCTAACACCATAAAGAGGTTTATAGGCAAAAGATGTTTTGGTCTGTCACTGATTCAACATGAGCACAAAAGAGGAAAAAAAGTTTGTTTTATATATTAAGTGACTTGATACACAAGAAATTCTAAGAGAAATTTTAGGGGAGAGATTTACACAAGCGATAAATAAAAATTTCCTAAAACTTATCCAACAGCTCCCTTGGTGTGCAGTCTGTAGCCTTGATTGGAACATCACCAGATTCTGGACTCTCAGTCCTAATACCTTCGTCTCTCAATGTATATAATTTGTGCAGGAGAGCTTGCATTTCAAGTTTGTGTTATAGTTGCTATGAATCCAGGTAGCTCACATGAGAAAGCGTACGGATTATTACCTTAGCTTCTACATTTAATTTTAAATTTCGCAAAAGACGTTCTGATTGATTCGATATGAATGACTTACTTTGTAATTGCTAGCATCCAAATTTACGTTGTACCCATGGATCTGCTTGTGGTTTGTTCTTGGCCTTTTGACAAAATTGCCCTCAAATCCACTTGACACCAGCCTCCTATGATTTTGAATTTCGTGTCCTGAGCTCCTATAAGAAATATAGGTCTTAGAGGATCCAACCAAACTAACTTCCTTCCCAGTTAGTTTGCATTGCTACACAGCCTAGGCACAGGAACAGCGGTATCTCAAGTAGCTTACTGGAAGAGTTAGTGAGCAGAGCCTACCCAAAGGTTTAGGTTGGATCGTAGAAAGTGTGCGATACATTTTTGTATTTCTATGAGAAATTCTATAGCACCCAATAGTGAGTCGTCGAGATATCATCGGCCTATCTTGCATGACAAATCTGTATTGTTTTTAAGGTGTCCACAGACAGACTCACCATTCATTGCCATAATATATGTTCATAAGTTAATCAATGATCATTTCATTTCCTATGCTATCAAATATTTGCACAAAATGTATGAAGAGCGATATAATGTATGGACCTAATTAATCGCAATTATTGAAATGATAACGAATTTTAATGTATACATGGATTCACTATTAATCTAAAGACAATAAATAATTAAAGTTGCATTTGGGATAAGTTATAAAATTTAAAAAATATTTCTTAAATAAGTATTTCTCAAAAATATTTTATAAAAAAATACTTTCATTAAATAAATATTGTTTGGATGTTTAAATAAAAAAAACACAAAAATAAAAA
>CM042188.1:34449573-34460657 GCA_023539305.1 Ilex asprella | reverse complement strand
TCTAATTAAATATTGAGTTTATTATTAATTCGATGAGAACAATTGATTAAATGAATAAATTAGATCATATCTAAATAGCATTTGCACAAACAAAACGTTAGAAAAGAGATGAGGTGGTTTCAATTTTTATACCTAAAGATATCTTCACCATAACCAAATCTGTGGCGAACAATAGTAGGCATATCTCCCAAAATCAGTAGCATGCTAGAGGGAACCGTTTAGAAATAGCAATTCAAGAGCCTAAATAAACGGACTCGAGACCATGTGCTCATTTGTCGCAAGGCACACGCTATACCTCTTCGCATGGGCCGTAACAATGATCTCATAGTAAGAGCTCAAACCATCGGCGTAATTCGTAATTGTATTGACGGTGCTCCATTTTGTGCCGTAGACAATCTGATTGAACACAGACGATTCCTTTCCTCGGTCAGAATTTCTATAGAATTACGTTGTTACGAGAAACTTCCCTCCTTTGATCATTGAAAAAATGTAGCAATATTTCAAAGTAGAAGATATTGAAAAAGTAATTTAATGTGGATACTATTGGTAGTAGACCTGATTGGTTTTCAACCGATATGAAGCCCTCGTTCGTGATGTACTTCAGGATACCTTCTTCTATATCAACCGTCATTCAAAATCAAGTATATTTCTTCCTAGAATTTGCACAACCAGTCTAACGCTATGGGTATTGTGAATCAGTATTTAACATTATTCCATGAGGTACTGAACAATGTTATTTGAATGCAATAGGCCCACCTTAAATCTTGATCTTATTTGCATTTGAATGCAAATAGATGGGGAGAGCAAAAGCCATTGATGTTTTAGGTTCTATCTATGAAATAATGGTTGAATCCAATCCTTGAATTTGTAGTGTCATCAGTTGCAGGATTCATTGTTATATTAAATACCAAAATTTGGAGTGTCACCTTTAGTAGGAGGATTGAAATGACTTTATTGAATTTTTAGAGAGTAAAAAAAATAAAATAAAAGTTTTTCATCTTAGTTGATTTTTAGAAATAGTATAGATAATTCAAGCATATGAAACAGCCAAAACAAGTGAAACAACTCATATAATAAGAATAGTATTGTCTTTGCGTATTCAACCAATAAATGGAAAGACTTGAAACTACCACAAGAAATTGCATCTATATCTCTATCATTGATTATATGGGGCAAAATAAAAAATAATACTTAAAGAGATGGTACATAACTTTCCGAAAGTTATGTATCTAGGCAATTTTTGTTTGGTTCTATACACAACATTAATTTGAAAATATAAATGGAGAAGGGTAGCCTCAGCATTAGCTATTTTATTAAGGATATTATAGTCAAACAATTTTTTTTTTCACTTTTGTTGACATTTTATAGTAATATAGATTTTAAAGTAGTACAGTATAATATAGATAACATATAACAAAACAGATGAAAGTAAGAATGAAAGACAATGAAGATGATCAATGTAGATGTGATTTTTTAATCAGTAGAAAGATTTATTTATTGTGGGAGACAATGAGTTATAAATATTTTAGAGATAATTAACAAAATTAAATATAATTAGTTTCATACTAAAGGAAAACCAAAAGACATCGGAGATATGATTGATTTTATATCAATAGTTAAGAATAAAAGTGAAATATAAATATTTTTTAAGTATTCCCACTTTTTAAAGTAGTATATAAATTAATATTTTTAAATTTTAAAAATATAAATTGAGATTCGAGTTTTTCAGAGGACAAATTGTGATTAGCCTCTTTAAAAAAGAAAAAAGGAAGAGCATTTGAGTGAGGATACGGGCATAATTTGGAAACTACAAAAAAAAAAAAACAAAAAAAACAAAACAAAACGGTATATACCCAAATTCGTTGAGAGAGAGAGAGAGAGAGAGAGAGAGAGAGAGATGGATTTGTTACCGGCGGAGTCGTTACAGATCGCGAAGAAACATAGGTTTAGGTCACTGAAACTAGTAAATGTTAACATGGACGATGTTTTATCGGAAAAGCCGTTCGGAGTGGACTATGGTCGACTTGAAAATGGACTATGCTACTATGTCCGATGCAATTCCAAGCCCAAAATGAGAGCTGCTCTTGCACTTGCTGTCAAAGCTGGGTAAGTATATCTTGTAACACCCCCTTTACTTCTATATTCACTTATATGGACTGTGGAGTAGTTCTCTGCGTGAATTGTGTCTTAAATTAGTAGTTTGTGTTTTTTTCCTTATTTTAATATTCAATTCTGTAGTTTTTTGCGAATACTGATGTGCGTGTGCGTGTGCGTGTTTGATTTTAACTAATGCGGAGTTCTGGTGATTATGGGTTTTAGTTTGAAATTTGGCGATTGGAATTGGGAACTTGATAGTTTGTTCATGGGCTCATATCAGAGAACCCAATGGTTGTGGCTTATTTCACTTGGAATAGGACCACCACACAGTGAATTGTTGGGTTGCTGGGCTGCGTTGCACTGGTAAGTGAAGGTGCAAGATTTAAGTACTTGATAGGAAAACAAGTTCTGAGCGCAAGAAAGAAAGAAAGGGGGAATGGAAAGAAGCAGCAAAAGTCACACCAACAAATAATCCTGAGAAAATGCAAAAAGTTAATTGAAAGTAAGAAATACAAAAGAAAAGGAACAGATACAAGAAACAAGGGCATTTTCTGGATTGGTGCAAGCGGCAGGTGAGAGCATAGTTATCATTAAAATTCCTAATTAAACTTGCGAATTTCATTCCACCCCTGCAAACTTTTTTAATCTCGGACGCACACATGATCACGGCCTCCAATGCCCATTGCCACTTAGGTAGTCAAACTCTTCTTTTCTGTCTACCATATAACCCCCTCATATTCAAATTCTATTTCTCTCTCTCTCACTCTTCTCAATTAGCTTGCTGGTCTGTGCCTAATAGGTGCGTGTGCTGTGAGTGTGACTTACAAATTGAGTGAGTGTGTGTTGTACTACTGTGTGTGTGAGAGAGAGAGAGAGAGAGATTGAGAGAGAGGGAAACATAGGAAGGGCAAGAGATTGAGTGGAGAAGCAGATCAAGGCTTCGAGTTGAGTTGAGGAATTGAAGGCTTCGAGTTCGAGTTGAGCTGAGGAGTTGCTGGCCTGTGCCTATGCATGCCCCTATATGTTGTTTTTGATTGGAGAAGAAGTGAAGACTGAAGCATGCCTGTGGTTTTTGTTGATTTAGGGCTAAATTTTCCCCCAAAATAAGTTTTGTATTTTATTTTATATATGAGGTGTTATTCGAATTGCCCGAGTTATATGAATCTCTCAATTCACTGGTTTTCACAAAAAATTGGCCTGTTTTATGATTATTTAACGGTTCAAGTGTACAAGCGGTCTGTTAAACAAATCAAACTGGTGTAAGGCTTGGTTCACGGTCTGACTGGCCGATCCAGTCCGATTCTGATAACACTAGGTGAGAATATGATCCCAATACAATACTATATATTGTAAGAACAACAGGATGAGAACTTTTCTGAGAGGCTAACTCAAAGACTGATACTTGTCTTAAGAATGGTAATGTACAGACTTGGCCAACAAATTGGCAAAGTTGTGACTCCTGCTGCATGAACAAAATTTATCAATGAAAAAAGATGATTTTTGAGTTGCCACTTCCATTGCGGCCACATATTGGACTGAATTTTGGCACTTTCCTTATGATATGGAGCCTCCCCGGGATACTTATGTTGTGTTTGGTAGGGTGGATGAAAAGTATGAGTAAAATACTTTCTATCCTTTAAATGAGGAATTCTTCTTTTCCTCGAATGTGTTTGGTAAGAGGAATGAAAAGTAAGAAAAATTGATTTTTGTGTGTGTTTAGTATGAATGGAAAAATAGAAGGAAGAAAAAGGTATAAATGCATATTTTACTATTATAATTATATATAAAATTAGTAATATACATTTCATCATACATAATTAATTTTTCATCCACTTTTCCTCTCAATTTTGAAAGGATAGATTTTGGTGAGTTGGACGGAAGGCTAATCCATCCACTTTTCTATTATTCCTATTTTTCTTTCTTATCCAATATGATGTTTCATTTCTCTTTCCAACTTTTCATCCTTCCACTTTTTCCATCACACCAAACAAAGCATTACAATTATTTCCTGGACAACATTGTCTGCAACTTTGCATATACTCTAGAAAGTATGAGAATTTCTTGCTCCCCTTATACTATTGGTACAATTGAAGATTACATCAGTGGAGTTAAATGTTTTCGGAGAAAACAAATAAGCTCGTCAATGCAGAACTTCTGAACAGCTCAAGCAGAGACCCATTCTGGTTACTACTACCATTTAATCAAACCACATCTAATGTTACCACAAACTCACTGTGACAACCTGAAATCCAGGAGTTAAAGTTTAAACTCAAACGAATTCTTTTGGTTATAAGATTGTCTAACCAGGATAGGAATGCTATCAAACAGAAGAACGCCTATCAAGTGAGGAAGTATACCTTCACTTGCCACTTGATATGGCTTGCCGAAATACACTGTATTTTTGTCTACCTCACCAGAATTCCCTATGTCCACAAACATTTGCTGATGAACTCTGGAATACATAGCAATATTAGATCATTATATCAATGGCCTACCAAAAAGCAAAGTATATTGGTAAACTGAGTCGGCATTAGGGTCCAAAATCACCTATCAACTTTCACTGTTGAAGTTGGAGTTGACATGATAGTATGACTTTTAGTTCGGATAGTCCACTGACTTGAACTACACTGATTAGGTTGGTGTTCCAATTCACATCACAATCTTCAAAAGTGTCAAGACAATATTCAGCTGTCGATGAAAAGGAGAGCTAACATGGTATACGTATACTTGCACTATGTGTATAAATGTACTTGATTGGCGTAAAATACATTGATAAAGTACTAGACTTCAGAGGGACCTCTTCTTTTAATTGATTATGTCTCATTAAGAAATCTTCAACACTTTATCATTGTAAACCAAACAGAAGAATGCAATAGGTTCTAGAAAAAAGAATATGATAAGTTCATTTTCTGCAAATCCAACTATAAACCAGGGAGTGAGGGTGGGGCAAGAGAAGTACGTTCCAATTCCTCATCTCCTCCTTACTGGTGCTTGGCTAGTGTTAGGCTTTGGTTTCTAAATTGATGGGATAGGACACATGCTTGAGAGCTCATGGAGAATCAATGGCTTTGCAGTGCATGGTCCGGCGGCTGTTTTACGTTTATGCACATAAGAACAAACCCTGTGCCAAACCCACACCAGCATTTCCCACCAGATATTTATCAGTTCAAGTGCCAGACGCCCCTCAACCTTTTTCAGACTGCATACGATGAACTTTGTGAAAAAGGGCAGACTTCTTAGCCAGGGAGGGAGAGAGAGAGAATTTTTGAAAAGCATTTCTTTTCAAATTTTTTTTGGTTGGGTTGGGGGCGCAAGGACAAGCATCCGGTGAGGGATGTGCTAATGGATTTTGGTCGTGGGGGTTCCTGCTTTTAGAAATTCCTTACCTTGGAGGTACCTCTTTTAATGCACCCCCCAAAATGATTCTGAATGTCACACTCTCATTTTGCATTTCATTGCCTTTAGGCATGAGAATTGTCCCATTCTGGGGTATTTTTTGTGGTTTTGTATAGAGAAAGTGTATTTTCTCATTGTCACACGCCTGCTCTAAACAAGATATTTATTTTCAAGTTTTTAATTGGTTCTTATTAGAGTAAACTAGACCTTTCTTCTATTCACTTTTGGTAATTCCTTATTTTCATCCCTTTCTATATATTTTCACTTAGTTGATTTTGGTTCACATGCCAAATTACTGAACTTATGGCAGCTCAGTTTTGGAAGAGGAGGAAGAGCGTGGAGTTGCACACATAGTTGAGCATCTTGCTTTCAGTGCCACTAAAAAATACACTAATCATGATATTATCAAGTTTCTTGAAAGTATTGGGGCAGAGTTTGGTGCCTGCCAGAATGCAGTGACATCTGCTGATGAAACTATTTATGAATTGTTTGTTCCTGTTGACAAGCCTGAACTATTATCTCAGGCTATTTCAGTCTTGGCAGAATTCAGTTCGGAGGTATCAACTGATTCCTTTGTGTTTATTTGGATTTTTTATGTATTTGACTCTCATCTCTTGCTCAGCACAGGTTCGAGTGTCAGCTACTGATTTAGAAAAAGAAAGAGGAGCTGTTTTGGAAGAGTATCGTGGGAACCGAAATGCTAATGGGAGAATGCAGGATGCTCATTGGGTTCTCATGATGGAAGATTCAAAGGTTTTCTTTCTGATTTTCCAATCTTTGACTATTCATTCCTCTGTTCTTGTTATCTTTTCCCCCTCTCACCAATACTGGAGGCTTTTTCACTGATACCACATGGTTATGGCATCATTAAAGGAATGGTTTCTTTAGCTCTTTGAACTAACCTACGAGAGATCTTTAATTAGTGAACAGCCATTTGGTATCAATGTCATTTTCAGCAACTTATTTTCATTGTTGAGAACAATAATCTTCTGTAACATTATGTGAAAAGGAAAGAAAGGAAAATAGAATAAAGAAAATGGCAAATTTGTGGTTTTTTTTTAGCTTTTAGACACGAGTTTCATAGTTTTTTGCCGTTCAATTAGATGACAGTTTTTGTAACTGAGACATTACGAAGTGGTTGAAATAACAAAGATAATGTAATCATGGCTGATGTCTGGTGCTTCAGTTTTGCTGCATTGTTGACAGGATTCTTGAGCTAATATTTTGCTGAAAATCTCAAAAGTGCATCTTGCTTTTGACGTTGACTCTATTTCTGAGTAACTGCATTAATATTTTAGTGTTCTATAATCTCATTTGTTAATTGCAGTATGCTGAACGTTTACCCATTGGATTGGAGAAGGTAATCCGGACGGTTTCTTCTGAAACTGTGAAGCAATTTTATAGGAAATGGTACCATTTACAAAATATGGCTGTGATAGCAGTTGGAGATTTTCCAGATACGAAGGTCTGCATGTTAAAATTTAGATTTTCCTTTAATGCTTCAGTCCTTGTAGTCAAGCTTTATGATGGTCTCTCTTCCCCTTTATGTACAACAGAGTGTTGTAGAGTTGATAAGGAATCACTTCGGAAATAAAATTTCTGCGCCTGATCCTCCACTTATACCAAAGTTTTTAGTTCCATCTCATGAGGAGCCACGTTTTTCATGCTTTGTAGAGTCTGAAGCTGCTGGGGTGAGTTTTTCATGGATTGTTGACTTAATCCTGGAGATATGACAAGTTTTATGTAACTTAAATATGGAAGTGTACTAAATTTGCACTTGGAAATTTAAGTTAATTCACTAAAATAAATTGTCTTGTAACAGTCGGCTGTGATGATCAGTTGTAAGATGCCGGTAAATGAGCTAAAGACTGTGAAGGATTACCGGAATTTACTTGCAGAATCCATGTTCTTTCATGCTTTAAACCAGAGATTCTTTAAAATTTCTCGTAAGAAGGATCCACCACACTTCTCATGTTCAGCTGCTGCAGATGTCCTAGTTCGTCCAGTAAAGGCTTATATAATGACTTCGTCTTGTAAAGAGAAGGGGACTATTGAGGCCTTGGAATCGATGCTAACTGAGGTGTGCCTTTTATCCTAATGTTGCAACTTCTTTTTCTTTGTTTTGCTGAAACCTTGCTTTTCAGGTTGCAAGGGTTCGAATACATGGGTTTTCTGAACGTGAAATATCTGTTGTCCGAGCTTTGATGATGTCAGAGATTGAATCTGCCTATTTGGAGCGTGATCAAATGCAATCAACCAGCTTACGAGATGAATATTTGCAAGTATTTGCAATTACTGATTTTGCTTTAGTAGTTTTCATCAAGTCTTGTGTGATCTTATGCCTTTGCGTTTTGTTGCTAGCATTTTCTCCAAAATGAACCTGTTGTAGGGATCGAGTATGAAGCTCAACTCCAAAAAACTATTCTACCCTGTGAGTTCTTACTACTGCTACCTTTTGAATTTTGCTGGTATTTAGATCTTTAGGTCAAAAAGAATGTGATTGTGTAATTGCTCTGACTTTCCTATATGGGCAGATATATTGACATCTGAAGTATCCAAATATTCAGAAAAGTTTCAAACATCGTCGAACTGTGTTATAAAGACAATTGAGCCTCAAGCTACTGCAACATTGGATGATCTGAAAGCTGTTGTGCTGAGGATCAATTCTCTAGAGGAAGAGAAAAACATTTCTCCTTGGGACGAAGAACACATCCCAGAAGAAATCGTTAGTGCAAAGCCAAATCCAGGGTAAGTTCCTGATCTTTTAACTGTAGAATCTCGTACAATACATGCTAAAAATATCCCCAAACAGAAAGTATAAGAGTTCTATTGTGATTCCTTTTGTCTTCACCAATCTATGACAACTAGGTGGAATACATTATGAACCACTAATTGCACTGTGTGTGATTATACCTCCTTTTGCTTCGTGTATAAATAGATTCGTTAAGCCCTTTTTTTGGAAGAAAATACTTTGATTATGGTCCTAATGACTGCACTCTACTTTGGGCAAACAATTTTGTGATTTGTCCTTGTAGTTCTGATCTTCCTGATGATTTTTTTTAGGACAATAGTGCAGCAGGTTGAATATTCCAATATTGGGGCTACTGAGTTGATTCTATCAAATGGCATGCGAGTTTGCTACAAATGTACAGACTTCTTTGATGATCAGGTATGAGTTTTTAGCTGCAATATGAGCTAAAGAATGTTGGATTTGAAATTGCTAATCTATAGTACTTGTATACATTAGTTCTGACATTTTAGATTTATTGTTATATTTCTTTCATTTGTCATGAGGATATTCATCGTTCTGAACTTTTTAACCGTCATTTCAATTGGTTTTACACCAAGGCACGGGAAAATATGGGTAAACCACTTTTGAAAAATGAAATCTTTGCATGTCCCTGATAAATGCCTAAATTAAAATATCACTAATAAAGACCTATTAGAAAACTCTTTCCTAGCACTCATTTTCTTCCATTAGTAAATTTTCCTACAAAATAACTACAGCAGGGAGGAAAGAAAACAAGTAAAACAATAAAGTGTAAAGAAAGAGAAGAAAAAACAAAAAGAAATGTAAATATAATGAAGAGATAGAAAGAAAGAAAGGTTTGCGGGTCAGATGTTCACATCCAAACCAGTATCAGTGAGAAAATTAAGAACTGATGTGGGGCCGCATTTCCTAGCTAAATTGTAATAAATTTTTCTTGTCGTGGGATTAATGGATGCCCAAGACCTAGTTTTCAGTTCATCAAGGCATTGTAACTGTTAAGAGTATTAGGGTAGTATATGTAAATTATTAATAGTGTTAGGGTAGTATGTGTAATTCTTATTATTGTGAGTTAACTATAAATACAAGTGATGTATGAGAGTCAGGTTAAGTTTTTACCTCTCTCAATTTCTCTCCAATATTGTGTTAATCCTCTAAACTTAACATGGTATCAGAGCATGGTTTAATCCTAAATAAATTTCGGATCCATAGTCTGTGTTGATCGTTGGTGGTAGCCTGGGTTGACTTGGTGGTGGTGTTGTCGCTAGTGGTGGTGGCGTTGTACTGTTGACCACCGTTTTACCATTGTGGTTGCGTCTGGTGGTGGTAGTAGTCGACTAGTGTGGTCGAAGTTGCTGTTCATCGAGTTTTATTTCGGTGGTGTAGTCGACTGTGCTCGATGTTGTTGTTCATCGATCAATCGTAGTCGTGGTGTGGCTGTGGGGGTCGTGGTGTAGCTGTGGTAGTCGTGGTGTGGTTTACTGTGGTGGTGGTTGCGCAGTCGTGGTGGTGTCGCTTGTTTGTTCGTTGTGGTGGTTTAGTGGGTGTAGCGATTGTGGTGGTCTGGTGGTGGTGTCGAGGACTAGTGTGGTGGTGGCCGCGTGTTGTTGCGCCGTCGATGACAGGTGTGGTAGTGGCTGCACAGTCGAAGACTAGGGTTACTCTTGCCTTAGTCGACGAAGGAGAAAGAGTCCAGGTCCAAACCCGGATTCACGGGTTTGGATACAAGCCAAGATTTAATTTATTTTAAACCCAATCCAAATCGGGTCCAGCCCAATCCAAGGGTTCAGCCCACTTAGAACCAAACCCGGTTCAGACCAGTCCAGAGGAGTAAACCGGACCGGTTCAGCGGTCCAGATAGCTAAACCAGCCCGGTTCATCGGTCCAGAGGGCTAAGCCGAACCGGTTTAGAAGTCCAGAGAGCTAAACCGGCCCGGTTCAACGATCCAAAGAGCTAACCGGCCCGGTTCATCGGTCCAGAGGGCTAAACCGGCCCGGTTCAGCGGTCTAGAGAGCTAAACCGGCCCGGTTCAGCGATCCAAAGAGCTAAACCGGACCGGTTCATCGGTCCAGTGGGCTAAACCGGCCTGGTTTAGGTCTCCATTAGCCTTAGCAAGGCCGGTTCCGCAACTGTCACTGGCTTTCAAGGCCGGTTCAGCAGCCGTAAGTGGTTTTCTAGGTCCGGTTCAGTCAATTTTTGGCCGATTTCACCTGTTTTGTCTCCGGTTCAGTAGTCCAGTGGACTCCTTTGCTCCGGTTCAGCGGTTCATTGGTTTCTTTTGGTCCGGTTCAGCGGTTTAGTGAACTTATTTGGTCCGGTTCAGTGATCAAGTGGCGCTCTCCAGTCCGGTTCAATAGTGCAGTAGGTGATTCTTGTCCGGTTCAATGATCTAGTGATTTTCTTTTTCTATTTGCTGCACTTATGGAACCCAAGCAAGACACTGGGTTGGTTACTATTACACGAGAGGAGTATGTTTAATTCGTGTCCAGTTAGGCTATCCTATCTCCCTCCACTGTTACTTTTGCCCAGTCAGGTAATGCTTCTACTTGTTTATTGTCCTCCACTCGTAGTCCCTGGATCATAGACTCTGGCGCTTCTGACCACATGACTGGTGCGTCTGATATTTTTTTACTTATCAGTCAGCTAGTTCTACACGTAGTGTTACTCTTGCTAATGGCACTTGTTCTAAAGTTTCAGGTCTCGGAACTACTCACTTGAGTCCTGATATGTCTTTATCTTTTGTGTTATTTGTTCCTCAGTTTCTTTTTAGTTTACTTTCCATTAGCAAGATTACTCGTTCTCTCAATTGTTCTGTCACCTTTT
>CM042188.1:34422116-34432424 GCA_023539305.1 Ilex asprella | reverse complement strand
TTCTTTCTTTTTTTGTAGGGGGAAGGGGAGGAGGAGGGGGAGGGGGAGGGGAAAAAGGGAATTGAACCTTTGACCTCAAGAAGACGCAACCTTCACAAGACAAGGAGTACCATTAGACCAAAGACTCATTGATACGCCAACTAAATATGCTAAGTGATTATGGTTGAATAATATGATTATTTGTTGGAAAAGATCAATTATTTGGATAGAAAAAGTTGGTAAGTGTGAAGAGTTATTAAAGAATTGATGCTATGTTAATAAAAGATGAATTGCATTTATTTTGTAGTAAAATAGTTGAAAAGTGCATTACATAAAGCAGAAAGAGAAGCAAAGCTACCGGGAAGCACACTGGAAAACGCGTCCGAATGGTGGAATGAATCGCGTCCGGACGTAAGAGACAAAAACTAAAGGTTACTAAAAAGAAGCATACTGAAGTACGCGTCCAGACAGTGGAAGGGCTTGCGTCCGGACATGGGTGATGGAAGAAGAAGGCTTAAGAAGAACTTACTGGAAATTGCGTCCAGACGGTAGAGAGTACGCGTCTGGACGCGTGTCATCTGCCAACGCCAGTGATAGATTTCAACTACAATTGGATTTTTTCTTAAATAGTCCTATACATAGGAGTTGAAGGTTGTGTAAAAAAGACCGGGAGCTGTAGTCTTTTATTTTCTTTTGGTTTATTGCTATCATGTATGGCTAAGTGGTTTAACTAGGGCTAATGGAGAACCTCAAAACGAAGTACGATAATGTTATTGACTTATGAGCTTAATGGTATGTGAAATTTTGTTAATTCAATTTCTGATTTTTTTTAATAAAGTTTTTGCTCTGTAAAAATTTTTGAGTCATTGTTTCTTATACATTGATTGCTTAAATTTTCCTGCAAGTCAAATAACTGGTTATTCCATGCTTAAGTTGATTACCATTATTTCATATAATAATATAATTGGAGAATTACTCAAGTTCCTGAATAAACTTTTGATTATAAATAAATGTGTTTTCTTGGTCTTATTGCTAAACTTGGTGACTTGAATCAATCGACACTTGAGTCTTGTCTAGGTTTGAAAACTAAGTCTTTAATCATTATTGTATGGATTTGAGAGGGAGTACCTGACGCTCTAGTATTTTACATACTGTTCTACTTAATTAAATCAATTTCCTAAATTCAAATATTTTTTCCAACAAACCATCTTCACAAGTTTTTTACAGAATTTTGATGTGGTTTCTGTTTTCGCAATTTCTTGAGGGTTTGACCTCGATCTTTCGAAAAATATAGTACTTCGCACAACCTGCGCTTGTGTTTACACATTTGAAGTTGTAACATTAAGCATTCTCACAATGCATCACATGCCATATAAAATCAGCAACCAAAGAATGGAAGCAAGAAACAGAATGGATAGAAACAAACCTGCAGCCATAATCATCCATGAGTCAACCTCATCCATGAAATAAGCATGATACTGCTGTTTATCAAAGCAAAACAACACACATTTTACTAGCATTTCCATTTAGAAAGAAAAACACTATCCAGAACAGGGTACATTAACTACCTCATTTTTCCCATCTATTTATGACAGTGAAAGCATCTAGCTCATTTGCATTTGGATTGTTACCTTATTAGAAATTTTAACAATGTAACAATCCATCGAGATAGCAAAGATACTTGGCAGACATTAGTCAGTTGAGAAATAGGCTATCATTTACCCTCATCAAAGAGTTGACCGTTTTAATGCCACTGATTATTAAACAAAAAGTCTAACTTTTCACAAATAATATTAAAAAGTTAATGATTGTCCACCTCTGACTCTTTATCAGGTATGGTCTGTTTATCATGAGCTGGATTGCTAAAGGCTTTCATATGATTGTCCAGCATAAATTCTCGCCAATTCTCTCCTTTTCAACTTCTAATCGATAGTCACAAGAAGTGATCAAGCACGCCATATTTTACAGCAAATTTAGGAGCATTAGGCAAACAGACGCAGCAATTGACAATTAAAAACCCAAATACCAATATCCTTTAAATATTTTACTGTAAAAAGGTCCCAAAGAATATTTCAGATCTTTTAACATTATGAAAATTTATCATGCCTCACCCAGAATTCAATCCATGGTCAGAAAATTCAGAGATCAGAACTACTTTCCAAAATTTTTCATTTTGTTTCTTTGCACTTGTTATCAACAAATTTTATTGCACAACCAAAAAAAATTATTACAGAAACAGTATCTGTAAGGATTTATTAGGTACATGGGTTATGGGAATGGGGTGGGTAAAGAACAATTGTTTGGATGGATTAAGAGGTGTTCTAAAAGGCCCATATACCACCTTGTCAGCTAAAAAAGGGAAATATTATGAACATGCCCGCGCGCACACACACATCACATACATCGCAAACACAAATGTATTATGTATGGTGTTATTAATGAATGAATGAATTGACTCAATACCAGCTCCCATGGAGAGTAAGCCTGTTGATATATTGAGAAAATGAGAAACGCCGCGTAACAAAGCAGTAGTGCCGCAAAAATACTCTACAAAAACAAAAAATCAAACTCATGTGGAAAATTATTGTGAAAACCAAGATCCTGTATGTATATATTCGAATATGCATACCCTCCAGAGAAAAGACTGCTGAGCTTGAGTCCTTTCGAGAGATCGAACCAACTCCTCCTGCTCTGCAGATTCAAAACAACAAAGAAAACATAAAGCCTAACTGAATTGATGGGATTTCCAGAATACATTATATATATATATATATATATATATATAATGTATTTGTATGTATCGCTAGAGAGAAAGACCTTGGGTATCCAAAGGATCGACATCGTCGTGCGTTGGGAGAGAGAACTTATCGTCATTGTGAAATTCTCTGCTAGATTTGTTCCATTTTCTCCTGATCTTCTTCATCACCGTCATCATCGCCACATCTCTCTCTCTCTCTCTCTCACTTGTTTTTTGATCGCAACGATTTCAGGGGAGGGAGAGGGGATTTCATCGATGATCATTCGTGCTCAAGTGGAGAGGGTAGACAAACCTTGGTTAGTGCGTTTGGCTTTACGACGTCGTACTCTGTCATAAAATCACTCCTTTTTTTTTGTTTGGCGAATTACACTTGTACCTAGATTTAAGAATTTTCATTTTGTAATCTCAAAAATTAGATTTGTCACATTTTATCTTAAATATATTAAAATTGTCATCTTAAATATATTAAAATTTTTATAATGTAATTATTCCTTTAGTTTTTATTACCTATTCTGTCAACGTCAATGAAATATTTTTTGATAGAATAAGGGGTATATTATAACACTTTTAATATACTGAAAGTATCATATAAAAATTTTAATTTTTAAAGATATAGTATGAGAAATCTAATCTTTACACATAGTGTAAAATAAAAAATCTTAAAGTCCCGTTATTCCAGATGAATTAAAAATCGTCTTATTATCGAAAACAATAAAAAAATAAAATAAAATAAAATTTCTATCTTACCAAACACCAAAAAAATCAATCATTTATATTTTTCATCCCTATTACTAAATACAAAGGAAGGAAGAAAACATTATTCCCTTCAAAAATAAAAAAACATACCATTCTCATTTTCTATCTTTTTATTTTTTTCATTCATCTTACTAAACAGGCCATAAGAGTTTGAGAAAAGAAACAAAATAGTGTGAGGTTACACTTACATTGGCCATTTGGGCTGTAATCAAGTGATCCAATTGGACCTCGGGTGATGGTTCTAGCTGGACCCAATTAGTGTTGTGTTACCACAGGTCGCATAGCTTCAAAATCAACTTGAAGACACTGCCTTTAAAGAGCATAGTTGTCTCTTCCTCTAGCTGCGGACGTTGTTGATTTGGTGACCTTCATCCGTATCAAATATATGAAGATTAGTCTAATTGGTCAACTGAAAGTGGCATTTGGAGGCAGTCGAAGGAAAGTGTTCATCTAAAATTAGATATAATTTGTTTGACTTAATGATATAGTTGCATTATAACATTTGAATTAATACTTAGTTTTAATATTTGTTGGGGCTCATAGTTAATTCAAGGATTATAATAAATTAAGTCAATAAATTAAATTCAAAGAATATTACTCTTGATGGTGCTCGAAATTAGTATACCCAATTGCAAAACAGTAATTGTGTATGGCCTAGTGGAGGGGGGGTTGTGAATGTTGGGTTAATAAGAAGGTAAGTGCGGATGTTTAATCAAAGAACAAAATATAAGTGGTTCACCTTAACCGAGAGATTAAGGCTACATTCATTGTCATGGAGGTTCTTGCTCCTCATGATTTGTATTGCTTGAAGAAGAAGACAATGAGTTTGTTGGCCTAAAGTCTTTTTACACTGTGCATTCTAAGTAAAATTTTGGAATTAGAACGATTTCGTCTTCTATTTAAACACGTGACTACCTAGGGTTTTTTGCGATTCTTCTTTCTCTTGGTTGATTCTGTGGTCCTTCTTCATTTGTCCTGTAGCGGGGTCTATTAATCTAAAGCAGTTGCACGACCCTCTAAACGGAATGTATACAAATATTCCCTTTATCATGGAGTATTTGTTCGTTATGGTGGCCAAAAGTTGTCTCCCTGTCTTCTAGACACGTAATGTGACGGCAGTTATTTGCGATTTATCTCATACCGAACTCCTAATCCTCAAGCTGGCTCACTCCATCGTGCTTGAGACAATCGAGCAAGAATACACCAAGCAGGAATATACCGAGTTGAGCGTCATTCGACTTCTAGCAAAAGAATTTTATCATAGTTTTACAATTTTCTTGGAGGAAGAAGAATCTGGAGAGTCGTCCTTTAGCAAGTGGATCTGCCGAATGAAGTTGCAATTCATTAATTTGTATGATGATTGCTCGCGAACCTACACTCAGGTCTCGTTCCTTTGGAACCTGCTTGTCTTTACCAACTCTGTCCACCAAGTGAGTGCAAAGCGAGAAACTCAGATGCTGTCAAGAGTGTCAATTTTGATAAACCAATGATTCTTGCTGGCATATTCCAGAGCATTAAACTTTAGCAACTGCAAGCATCTGAATGGCGAACAAAATCCGATTGTTCATACCAAAAATTATATAACGCAATCAGAGATGGAACTAAAATTTTATTTTGATGAAGCCAATAATGATATAGACAAAAATTTAATTCGGTGAGATTATTTAACGGTCATTATTAATGATAAATTTTTATTTATAAAAAATCTATTAAATTTAAATTTTATGCAATGTCACTGAAAAATTAATTTTGAGCACAAAACTCAAAAATTGAATCATGTCAACATAAAAATTCATTTATGACAATATTATCATTCCTTTTTTTTTCTTGTTTATAATTTAACTTTATGTTTATAAATAAATTATGGTAACAAAAAATCACTTATTTTTTCTCTGTAGTCATCAAAATCTATACAATAAAATAGAACGAAGTTTGAATTCGAGAGAAAGAGTGGTCCAGATCGTTTTTAAAAAAGAGAAAGAGTGGTCCAGATCGTTTTTAAAAAAGAGAAAGAGTGGTCCAGATCTTCCCAAGATAACTTCCCGCCTACGAACAAAACAACTTTGTCACGCCTCTCTCTCTCTCTCACGCACACTATCTGTGCAGAGAAGAAGAAGGGCGTCACCATGGAGAACCTTTATTAGAGCTTTAGATCCAGAGATGGATTTTGTCTCCTCAATGACGCCCTTAGATGCCACACCGACAATAAGCTCAAGAAATCTATTCTTGAGAATCGAAGGTTGCCTTCCTCATCATCCCACTTTATTTGCAATTTTCTACCCATATGTACAATTTTTTTATCTTCCCATGACCCATCTTCTGACTTCTCTCTCCTCCTCTCTTTCCCAGAATACTTCCCCATTTCTTCCTTTCCTCTGCTCTCAAACCACTTTCTTTCACCTCTCTGATTGAGAAACCGCCTACCACCCGCGACGTCGCCAGCCCAATGATGCCACCCACCAGGTATCCTCTCTCTGCCCCTCCTCTCTCTCTCTCTCTCTCGTTGTCTATCTATCTCTCTCACTTGCCTTCAATTTATGTTGTATATAATTTGAATCTGGTTGTTTGATTTTGATTTATACTTATTTATTTCTAACCACTGCTTCTGTTGTAATATTCTATTTGCACTTCCTATGGGTTTTTCTGATTGTTTCTAACAATTACATTTTGTACACAGCCAAAATCACCATCATTTTTTAATATTGTTTTATATTCTTTTTTGCATCCGAGTTCTTTTTAGTGGTGAATTAGGTAATTGATTTGGCTTTGAGCGTGTGGTGGATGCGATTGTGTACTTGTGTGTGTGTCTGTGTGAGTTCGTAAAGGGAGTAATGATGGTTTTTGGTGTTTGGATGGGTGTTCTGGTGTTGTGAGGGGCAGTGTTGCATGGGGTTCAGTGGTGATAGCCTAGGATGCTGAGTAGGGTTTGGTTTTTGTGGCCTGGGCACTGTATGGGTTTTGAGCCTTTGGTTTTCTTTGATTTTTTTGTTTCTGGGTCCAAAGGCAGAAATAAATTCAAATTTGTTTTTTTGATTCTGTTAATTTAATTATATATGTCTATGAATATTTGCATGACTTATTTGTTTTTTTAATAGGTTTACAATTTACAGTTGATATAATCTAAGATTATTAATTCCAATTTTATGTGTGAAACAGATGGAATAGTTGAAATTTATGTCTTTGAATCAATGAAAGATCATCAAAGACAGGTATTTTTTTATGTTTGGTGAGATTGATCAGCTTGATAATAAAGGTCTCTACAAGCATTGTGTTACCATTGCCAAAGCTAATTTTTTGTGTTACCTTCTTTACTATGTAAACTGTGGAAGTGCATATTTTGGTTTAATTGTTTCTTGATTGACTGAGATTGAAATTGTCTAGGTAGATGAATTTATTGAAATTGGTGCTTAATTTTGAAGTTTTAGATGCCAGTATGTTGAAAGGTATAGTTTGGATTTTGTGCTTATTGCATCATCAAGCAAGTGTTAAATTAGTGGAATTTCTTACATGGACCTAACGAAATGCATTAGGATTGGAGATGAAATTTGTCAAATTTTTTAGTGCAATTTCATTGGAATTAAATGTTTTTTGAAAACTGAAATTGAAATGGTGAAGTTGTGCATTGCATAATAGGTTAACTGTTTGTACCCTGAATGATTGATTGTCAAGAAAGAGGAATCGTAAGTCATTTGATTAACTGTTTTACTTAATGGAATCTTTAGTCATACAAAATTGAGGTGAGCATCGAAATTAGATGAAACATTGATGAGATAATTATCTTTCGCTGTAGGAGAGGTAGATGTAGATATTACTATTAGTAATTTATTGGGACTTTTTTGGGTATTTTTTTTATTTCATGGTACCTTCGAACACGTACATTTAATGTACAAACTCTTTTGCAGTTATATTGAGCTTTTTCATACATGGCTTCACAGATGTTTGATGGCAAATATGTTGTTTTGATATTTTTCTTGCTCTAACATTCTTTATTTTTTCATTCAGCCATTGAGACAGCATGGAAGTTTCTAATAGTTTGATTAGTAAGATCCACAGTTCCTTTTCTGGTGGCTTACATTTTGCAACACCAATATTTTCCTTCAGGACCAATGAAGTAGACCTGGTATGCTAACTTCTTGGTGTAGTTGACCATTAGAATTAGTCCGTTGTCTTAAGTTGATATATTTTAACACATTAATCATTTTTTATAACACTTTTAGGCTTCAGGTGCGAGGTATGTTACAAATTTTACAAGGGTTATCCAGTTCTTTGTTCTATTGGGACAATATTGGACAGAGGTTCTGTCTCATAAGTAGGATTTATGTAACTCATCCTATTTACCTATTCTACTAAAAACCCAATTTCAATGTCTTGGCAGATGGTATTGTTGTGATGGTTTAAACATTGTTTTTTTTTTCGGTAAGTAATGTTTTAAACATTGTTGTTGGTTCCTTTTTACACTTTTTTCTTTAAAATGTTTTAGTGATTGGTTTTCATGAACAATTCTATATAAGATTCTACTTGGTTGTTGCTGGTGCTTTTTTTTGAAGGATTCTACTTTGTTACACTTTTTTCTTCTAAATGTTTTAGGGATTGGTTTTCATGAACAATTCTACATAGAATTCTACTTAGTTGTTGCTGGTGTTTTTTTCTGAAGGATTCTACTTTGTAGCTACTTAAACAAATTTTTACAATAAGTTTGGTGGTAGTTCAAGAGATTACTACATAATTCCCTTGATTAGAATTGTTAGTCATATATGATCAAAAAAAAAAAGAGTCGATAGTCATACTTTTTCGTTAGGGATTTCCTTATATTTTTCATATGCGTATCTCCCTCTATATAGGTGTTTATGGATTTATTTTAGTTGTGTATGATTTTTTTTTATTTCAGTTGGATGTTAATTATTGGGGTAATGTAAAACTAATGATATAGTTAAGGGTACAATTTGAGAAATATGGTAGTTGAGGGGGCAAAGTGAAAAAAAATGTGATAGTTTAGGGAGTATAAGTGTAGTTTACCCTTTATTAAGTAGGTTACATGAGTGATGCTCTGATTATCAGTGTTATAAGCGAATTATATTTGTATCAGGTCATTTGTACATGATTAACTAGATAGCAAGTGTAGTTTACCCTTTATTATGTATGTTACATGAGTGATGCTCTGATTATCAGTGTTATGAGCGAATTATATTTGTATCAGGTCATTTTTACATGATCAACTAGATAGTTCATGTTAGGTTTGAGTGATTTTTGACATGAATCCAAGATAACACAACGCAGTTTGATTGTCATCCCTATTTCAGGCATTACAGATGTTGAATTTTTTACAAATGGATTTTCAATTTTCTTAATGATATTTTTTGAGTTATATAGTGCCTTCAGGCACGGACAATTACTAGTAATTCAGTAAGTGTCCCCGTTAGTACAAGTGACACTCATCCATGTGATTACATCCTAAATGATTACTAAATATTAAGTCATTTATCTTTTTGAATACCCTAAGTGAGATATTTAAACATTGATGACTTGTTTGGTTGTCGTATTAGAAATAGATTGATTGGATAAAATAATACAGTCTAATACAATACAGATGGATAAAAACAAGATTAAATAGGACATTAGAATAATACGTAATTTTATCTAGTATTTGGTAATACACAACATAAGCATTAGATAGTAATTATTTAATCAAATCAGTTATTTGGTTATGACATTATTTTATAGTATTAATATTAAATTAATAAAAATACTCTTAATCAGTGTTTGTTATATTGATAATAGTTGGATTTTATCAATTGGAGAGTTATAATAGTAAATGTGTAAAATAATACGTTTGAATTGGATTATAATATCAACTTTCTTGGTGGTATTAAAATACCTCTATAATACAGGTTTATTATATAAAAAATATACAATGAGTATACGATTTTAAGTATTAGGCCTAATTTAATAAAAAATAATACAATTCAATATTTAATCCTCTCATAATACCTCTACCTAACAAGCTTTGACTGTTTTGAAAAGCTAAAGGTTAACAATAAGTTTTTTAAAAAATATAGGAGGGACAATGAAAATTTTTAAAATAGGAGGCCTACTCTGAGTTCCGTCCCTGAAGGCAACTAAAGATAACAACAACATATATCATTAACCAAAGGTGTGTTTAAATAGTGCAGAGAAAGACGAGTAAATAAACGGTGATATCACGTCAATATTAATAAGTTTTATCGTTGTCTAATAACAAACTTATAAGTAGGTAAATTGAACTCCACTTTTTTACCCAGGTTAGTTATTTTTTTAGATGGATAGAGTAGTTACTAAACTAAGTGCAAGTTACTACCATATATGTTAAATTATTATTAAATAATAATACCGCGTGAAAAAAAAGACATGATTTTAGTGTCAGATTGACTTGGGCTGAACTGCACACAAGACGATCCATTGCTAGGAAACAAGCAAAAGGGTAAATTGTAAGGGGTATGCTAAATTAGACTTATTTGGTAAAAAGTACACTCTAAAAAATGTAAGGTTATTAAGTCCTTAATTTTGATACTTATTTGTATCTAAGTACACAATTTGAATTTACCAAAAATTTTTATGATATTTTTGTCCTCCATTGATTCATGTGTATGTTCTTTGGAAAGTGGTGCATTAAATATCTCCTAGTTTTATGGGAGAACTTCAATATTTAATGCATCTTGATTCATGCGTATTTGTTAATATATATATATATATATATAAGTATATACAAATATATATATTTATTTATTTATACGTATATACATACTTGTATACATATAAATACATGCATATATATATAC
>CM042188.1:34400923-34422016 GCA_023539305.1 Ilex asprella | reverse complement strand
AAGTTAAAAAAAATTCTAATAACATATGTTTAAAGTTTAGTGTGTCCTTAAATAAAAACATTCAACCTAAATGATGATAACTATTTTCGGTAGCGTCCTTATAATTCATTTTTATTATGTTTAATATGTTAAATAATGTATTTTTGGAATATAATGCAAGAATGATGATATTTACATATTTTTAAAAATTTTCATGATTTTTTTTTTAAAATTGGGTCTTCTATCTAACATTTTGAGCGTATCGACCGATATTGCGCCGCGACGCCGCGACCGATGTGTCTCAATGCCCTCCGAGTCGATGACCGATACCGCGATTTTGAACCATGTTCTACGACCCAACAACTTTCTCTCTGTAGCCAGTGGACATATGGCTCCCCCAAAATCAATGGACCTTTGGTTCAATGATATTCTTTATCTTATAAAAATTTTGTCTTTTTGAGGGTTCCCCTTTTCTTCCCAAAAAAAAAATTGTATATATATATATATATATATGGCTCCCCAAAAAGCAGGATGAAGATGGGACAGTATTCCACTTACCAGAATTAGGTACTGTTCATGAAGGTGCTTGTATATTCTTAACTAAAGTGTTATTTCCTATTCCTTTAATCAGGGTCAAAAGAATAACTTGCACAGGTAGCCCAAGTGACAAAAAGGGTTAAATTTGGATGAACCGTTAATTGGACTTCTTGGGTTTAACTCTCATTTTGTCTCTTGGGTTTAACCGATCCATATAATTAAAGAGTGATTGAAGTATCCGAGATTTACTTTGGAGGCGATCTAATATGGCACTGTCTTCAACAGATTTCTTGTCATTAAACAAAATTATACCAGAGCAAATACTGGAATATCAGGATCAAAACTAGAGACAGCATTTTCCCACAGAATATGGAAGACCAACAAGAGACAAAGAAATTGAATATATTACAAAGCAAATCAAAGCAAAGCAATTTGGAATGGATTAGCAAAAAAGACTGTTAACAAGTCCTACTACAATTGTGACCAGGCAATAATGTTCAATCTCAATATCTATCACTGTGTTGAGGAGAGGGGTGGAGTCCGTCAACAACTACAATGGGTTTTTCGGTTTTCTCCAGCAGGCTGAGTTTGCAGCAGTGCTTCAAAATAACAGAAACCTCCAAGCCCTTTACAGTTCATCATGAGAACTTCCCTTTGGTGGAGAATATTCAGGTTGATGTTCAAAAAGATACCTTGTGGCCAATGATGCATGTAAAGCGGCGCCATAGGGAAGCACATCTTCGTTTACCTTGAAGTGAGGAGAATGCCCTGATGGAAATAGTCCCCGAGTTTCATCTCGCATCCCAACATAGTAGAAGTAACCTGGAACCACCTCTGCAAAGAATGAGAAGTCTTCTGCTCCCATCAGTGGCTTCATTTCAATGATGTTCTTGGTGCCCAGCATTTCCCTGGCTATGCTTTTGAAGTGCTCATGCAAAATTTTGTTATTAACTGTGACTGGGTAAAAGGGCCTGTCATCTTTATGGAAGTTAACTGTTGCATTGCACCTCTGCACGGCAGCTTGTCCTGTTATTACCTGTCCTTTGCATTTGCAGAGAATTAACCCCCATGACAAGACATCATACCAAAAAACAAAGAAGAAGAAACTCGAGCTGAAACCGAGAAACTCATCAGTAAAACAAAACTATAACTTCTCAACACTCAAATGTACCACTTTTACAAAAACAGGAGTCCATATCAGATGCTACAAATAAATTTACTTTTTATTTTAATTTTTTAATAAGATACAAAGAAATTTACCTCTTTGATTCTTTGTTTCAGCTGCATGAAACTTTCTTTTGAAAATGCCCTGAAGGTTCCACCAATTGTGACTGTATCAGGGATAACATTGAATGCACCACCACCTTGGAATTTTGCAATTGTCACTACCTGAAAGATCATGCCTTTATTTCGGAATTTTGTAAGACTGGAAAAAATCAGAGGTAATTCCTTTTTGGGTCCAGATACAAATACGCCCCCTGTTCATTGGCGAGAAACTTAAACACCATCCACTTTCTCATTGCAAAGTTTTGAGCAACACATTCCTTTATTGGACACCTCAAAGTGGAGTAAATATTTAGTATTACAGTTGCACCAACATCAGCAATGTCATGTGGTGTCACATCTAATAGGAACACAACAACTTGGGTAAATTGAACAACACTACCTTATATATGAGGTGGCTATTAGGCTACATGGAATGGTAGTTAATGAATTATGTAAGATTTACTAGACGACTTGTTATGTTTCTATTGAATGGTGACACCGCGTGACGATGATGATGGGGTATCAAAGTTACATTGAATATTTTCTCCTTGAAGTGATAGAAGAATAACTAATTTCCGCTGTGCAGCTCTATATGTTATATCACAGTTCGTAAATGTGGATAATTGGAAATCATAAGATGTGGAATCAACCTTTAAATTAAATTTACTTACCGGGAAAAAAATTTAAATTAAATTCGTACAAACTATTCAGATGAAGATCTCAAAGCACAAGCAAGCAAAGCCGTGGCTTTTGCAGGAACAAGAACGGTGTCATATAGTGACAGATGGTAGTTAATAAGAAGTTAATTCATTTGATTTGTAGGGATTTAATACGAGAGATAAACATGTTCGAAACTGATAGGCTTAAAATGCGTACACAAGGGTAAGTATGAGACTCACCTGTGAATCCAGGGGATCGGTTTCACGTGAAACTAGATGTTGCAAACTAACAATCACATTGGAGGCCGCTAAGATTGGGTCTATTGTGTGCTGGGGAATGGCTGCATGACCCCCCTTTCCACTAATTACCGCCTCAAAGAAACCACTACCAGCCAATATAGGACCAGACCTGGTGGCAACTGCACCAATAGGATAGCTAGAAGAGACATGTAGCCCAAAGATGGCATCAACGTTCCCTAGTATCCCAGCATCTAACATTTTCTTTGCTCCTCCACCTCCCTCCTCGGCTGGTTGGAAAACCAGAATGATGGTTCCCTATGAAAACAAATACATAAATAATGAATTTTTTTGTCTATAGAAGACTAGATTGCAACATTGTGTGTCAGCAGGCAGATAGAGCAACAAACTGAGTGACATGTTTCAGAATAAACATGACATATTCATTGATCAGAACTTCCATTGTGTGAAGCTTATAGAGAGGCATAATGAGCACTTGAAAATGATTATGTAACTGTACAAGCCACTAGTCACCAAATTGTTTAGTCTCGTGATGCAGGGCCAGATGAGTGAAAAAGAAAAAAGGAAGAGAGAAAAATTCTTACTTCAATTCTTAGTCAATAAGTAAGGGCAAAATGTAATCATCCCATTACATATAATATAACCAAGTTACCAATTACCAGCAGTGATCTAGGAAGGCCAATGGACCAAAGGTCTTTCTTTTTTTGGTCGTGCCATGAAGTGAAATTCTATGTATGCAAGTCAGAGAGGCTGGTGAACTACTACATTCTATAGATTCCCTGTCTATATCCAATCCCAATGAGAATGGAAGCGAGTCACTTCCGACTTTGGTTTGTCCCAAACCAATGAGGCATTCTGGCAGGTGTGTGCATGTAGGAAGCTGGCGACTATATGCTGTGTCATCAAACATGTTTAGAATCTATATCTAGGGGTAGATCTTCCCTGGGTGAATATGTAGCTGTATTTGAATCTACATAATAAATCTTAAAATTGTCAGTTCTCTCTGCTAATGATCAATTTCTCTATTGGATTAGCACCAAGTACAACAGATGTCCTCATTTGTATCTACAGTTCCTAAAAAATTGTCTTCTAACTGTAAGGAAAAGACGAGATTTCCCATGACCTTCTTAATGCATATATTCTGCTTCTATAATGCTGGGAACTCAGCAGTTCATCACCTGATATTTTTCTTGTCTTCTTATTTCTACAAGCCTATTCCTATAGCATACTTCACGTCTCTCTCTCTCTTTCTCTTCCCATGTGCATGAGTGTCGCAGCCACAGACACATACTCTACACGCACGATCATCACATCAACCCAGTAGGTAAAATGACATTGCGTGGGTTCCTTAAATCATTAAAAATAGACCAGGGGAATATGCATGAATAATGCAAATAACTGGTCAATTTTCATAAAGTCCTGGAAGTCAAGAAAATGCTTAGTTCAATATAACCCACCTCTATAGCTCATAGTGGAAAGGCCCGTTGACACATGGAAAGCCCATCTTTTTCGGGACAGAGCAATTTCCCTTCTGACCAGCCCACTTTCCAGTGGCAACTTGTCAAAACCTTGTCTTTTTAATTAAAAAAGAGCAATTTAAGCATCACAAACAAAATTATCATTTCAGCACAAATTAACCACAAGAAGAAATGAAACATGTCCCCTCCTGCAAAGATAAAGTGAGAATGGTGATGTGTTTCGATGTGCCCTGGAAACCGAAACAATTCATTGACGTGTTATGCTTATGCATACCTAAGTTAAGATGCATTATGCATACATAGCATAGGAACCGTAAATATCTTTATTGAATTAGCTAAAAAGCAAGAGTAATAAAGCAACCTGTAAGTCATTCCGATGCTTTTGAAGCATCTTTGCCGCACCAAGAAGCATTGCAACATGAGCATCGTGTCCACAAGCATGCATCTTTCCAGGAATTTTACTTTTGTGCTCCCATTCCACAGCCTCCTGCATCAACAAAAACACCCATTAATTTTCCACAACCCATTTTAAACCAGATTTACATAATAATCAGCATCAAATGCCAAGTTCTAACACTGAACAACTATTATCAACACAATGGCATCATCAGAAACTTAGCAAAGCTACATTTTTTGGCCAGCCCCATCAACTACACGGTTATACTGCTGTATTCATGGCAAGTGTTGCCCAATTGTACCACAGTTCCAGCGACAAAATCATTCATTTATGCTTATCATCATCTTTGTTTATCCGACTAGGTAAATATTGAATGATCTCATGGATCTTATCATATCTCTAATGGCAACACGATTGGAAATTTGCAATCAACACAACAATTAACATCCATACTAGTTTAACAGAGGACAATAATCCAATACAGCCGCTGGAAACTTAAAATATACACACAAAAATACACGCAGAGAGTGAAAAGTTATACTAACCTCCATGGCTAAAGCATCCATATCTGCTCTGATAGCAACAAAAGGTGGTTTGCCAGTCCCAATGAAGCCAACAATACCAGTGGTAGCAATTGGGTATTTATAAGCTATACCCAATTTATCCAATTCAGTTCTAATAAGCTTACTGGTCTCAAATTCCTCAAAACCAAGTTCTGGGTTTTCATGTATTGTCCTCCTAATACCCACCATCCAATCCAAGAGCTCTGTTTCTTTGGCCAAATCGAGGAACTTCACTGGAATTTCAGTCGACTTTTCTTTGGTTAGAAATGAGTTTGACCAAGAGGGTGTTGGTACAAGCATGCAAAGAGCGAAGATGATCAAAGAAACCCATCTGAAACCGTCCATCAGATTTCTACTGTTTCACTGTAAATTGAGTTGACTGTGAGAAATTGGAGGATTTGGAAGAAATTTGTGTTGGGGGAATCAGGAGATAAAGTGATGGGCGGAGGGTACTTTGTTTGTTTTATTACGATGGAAATGACAATGACCTCATAACGCAGAAATAGACAACGAACTGCAAACGTTTCTATTTCAAGTGACAGCGTGACCCGAGCAAGTGAAAGATGATAAAAAAGAAAAAAAAAAAAAAAGAAGATAGAAAATGAAGTAAAAGAAAATATATTTTTATGTATGTATTTAGTTAGTATGAAAAAAATTTTAAAAAATTTTAAAATAATTTTATTCTATTATTTGAAATAAAAGAAAGTTATAAGAAATTTTTTCTAATTGTCTAAATTATTCTTAATTATTTTAACTAGGTCTAAAGAAAAAAAATATTTTTTATTATTCAAATTTTAAAAAAAATTGGCTCCTAATCTAAGTTAGAGATAAGAATAGATTCAAATCCTGATCTCTAAATCAAATTATATGGTTAGCTTAATTTATACAAAATTTTTTAAAAATTAATAACTAATTGAATATTTTTTAAAAAATAAGGGTACAATGAAAAGTTTGGTCATTGAACACAACTTTCTTACTTTTTCTTGTGTTTTTTGTAAGAAAAAAAAAGTCATTTAAATATGAGAAAATCCAAGCATGCAAGAAAATTATTATTTTTTATTATTTTCTATTTCATGCTAAACAAACACATATAAAATTTTAAAATTTTCTCATTCTTATATTTTTTAGTATTATCTTACTAAACAAACGAACCCGTAAGAACCTCATAATTTATAGGAAATTACAATGATATTTCAAGAGGTTAACCGGTTGTTAGACACAAAGGTCGGAAGTTCAATTGTCGTGGTTTTTTTTTTTTTTTTTGCCTAACAAAACGGGGAAAAGAACAATGAGATCTCAAAATTGGTCCAAAGATAAGTGAGGGTGGGGGTGATCTGAGAATATACTCAAATGTAAGGATGTCATTATAATACTTCAAAATAGATTCTGTCTGTTGGAATATAATTCTGATATCACTTATTAGTTTTGCACAACGAATAACTAAGACAAATAATACTTATTAAAAGATAAGAATTCAAAGATAGAAAAAACAAATGATACTTGTTAAAATATGAGAATTCAAAGATAGAAAAAACAAAGTAGTTCAATACAACATACTCATCTTGATACACCGTACCTACAACTGTGGATAAAAAATAGATGTATGCATTATTCACTGAAAAACTGGTCATTTGGTAATTGATTATAACCCCCTATTTATAAGGATAAAATATTGTAATCAAAACTTATTCAGATACAACTTGATCTTTATGTTTCTTATCACATGTCTAATATACTTATTTATAGCATATTAAAACTCTTACAATTTATTTCCTATTTAATTAGGTCACAAATAAACATATCAAAAGTTTATTAGGACTCTTAAATTGATTACATGTAAAACCCGAGAAAATTTGAATTTTTTTGGAGTAAGGGTAAAATGGTCATTTTGCTACTTTGATGCAGAATTAAAATACGTGTTCTTTAGAGCTCGTATGACACAATGGACTTCGCCGTTGGATTTTGTATCACAAAATCTAATCACCCTGTCGAATTTCATCAAAATTTCGAGATTGTCAAATTTTTGCACGTCGTTCGAGACGACTGAGTAGCAAATGATCTCACAAAGGTCTCCAAAAATAAATTTTATATAATTTATGTATAATTGGATGAAAATTCAAATAAAATTAATTTGAACTGAAACCGAGACGAAATAAGTCGTTTCGAGGCGAAAACGAACCCAAACTAGCGGGGGACATTTGGCGCGATTAGAGTCAAGCCTTGAAAATTATAAATAGGGGCTTAAATTAGATATTTTGGCAAAAATATCTCTGCAGTTGGGATGGTTCACATGTTGGAGAGAAAGAGAAGAGAGAAAGTGGGTTTTCAAGCTTTCTTCTTTCGTTCTATCAAGTTCCGTCGGTCAGAATCACTTGGACCAAGAGTTAAAGTTCGTCTATGCAACGAGGGCTATGCAAGAACACCAAAAAGAGTTGATTTCACCGAAGATCCAAAAGAGGAGATTTGGGGAATCAAGGTTTTGGGTTGGTTTTGGTGTTCTTGGAAGCTCTACATTTCAATTTACGCTCCAAGAGGTAGAGTTTCTCCTACTTGGGTTGATTTCTAACCTAGAATGCCTATGAGGAATGGTTGGGTATATATACCTATATATATATATTGGCCTATATATATATACATGATTATGGAAATGAGTCTAGAAAGGACTTAAACCAAATTCTAGTCTGAATTTGATATGTGGAAGTCATTTATGTGATTCCTTGATACTTGATAATATGGGGACAAATGTGTGTGATAACATGATATGTTTGCTTTGAAGGTGTTTGATTAAATGTCTTGAATAATGATATTTGATGTTGTGTGTACAATATTATGTGATAACATGATTGGTGCATAGAAGGTGTTTGATAAAATGTCTTGCATGGATTGAAATTGTTATTTTGATGTAATTGAAATAACATGTTTGAGTTGAGTTATGTGATAATTTGTAGAATTTATATGCTTATTGAGCATAGTGATGATTTATGGAGATTATATGCACATGATATGCATTTCCATGGAATATGATGATAAGTGATAAATGTTGCTCATATGACATTCATTACATAGGACATGACATGGATAAGCAATGGTTCATTACATTGCATTTACACAAAGCATCTCATTACATGGGTGTGTGCATGGTTGTCGTCAATACCACACTTGGTGATTGACGGAAGACTTGGAAAAGTTGGGTCGAAGACCTAGCTAAGTCGCATAAAAGCATGATAAATTGGGTTTGGAGTTAGCAAGAAGGGGCTAGAAAATCTCTCTGGTGAGAGACCCGATGATTGAATATGCACTCCGTTGGTATAAAAGTCCATAAAGTGTGTCGGTGTACGCGGAACCGTTGGTAGAAGTTCATGAATTCCGTGTCGGCTGGGCGTCGTTGGTGTAATTCCATGAATATCCACCCCTAAGAAAGACCATAATTTTGTAAACGTCATTTGACGTGTAACATGAATGACGGGTTCATACACATTGACACTTGCATGTGTTGAGGAGCCGAGAAGGGCTTGAAATTGAGTGCATGAATGAGTCTCACCTCATTGCATGACATGTCATAAAAGATTCCATCATTGTGTTGCATATACTTGATTGGAATTGTTGTGGATAATTGTTTGTTACATGTGAGCATTCCATGTGCATCTAGGTGGGGAGTAGCCTCTGTATAAAATATTTTATTGAGCATGACTCACCCTATACGGGAACACATTTCAGGTGAGGTTACACGTCAGTGGACGGACCTCATTCAGACCATCAAGGGAAAGAGGGGCCGACTTGTGGTCTTTAACTTTGAATTTTTGTAAAACATTCGTTAAACTATGTTTTTGACAAGTAACTTTATGCAAATAATTGTATAGATCATGTGTTATGTAGAAAACTTCATTATACATGTTTGGTATAAATTTAGAAATGTTTGGAATGGATTGGAAATCTAAAAACAGAAATACCAACATTCTGAAATTTTGTTGGCGTTCAAACGCCAGTCCACGTTCGAACGCAACCTTCGTTTAAATGCAATCCACTTTCGAACATCAGGACACTTCAAACTTGGGGAGCTTACAATACTTTGATTTTTGCAGAGCTCTGATGAAAATACAAAAGTACTGGGAGCAAGTGACGTTCGAAGTCCAAGTGACGTTCGAACATAAAGCGGACGTCTGAACGCCAAATAACGTTCGAACGTGAACCTGAAATTGAAAATTTTAAAGTCATGTGCTATGCTTTTGGGCTTGGGTTTCTTGGGTTCAAAGGACACATATGGACCTTAAATAAGACATATTGGAGTATATTGGACTTCGATTGATTAAATGGCAACATGTACACGGGTAACACGTGTGGGTTATAATCCTGACTGAAGAGATGATATTGATTGATGTTGATGTGATGTCGGGTTGTACGACACTCACTGGTATTTTCGCGGGTTGACTGGTGGTCAATGGTTAATAAAAGACCTCCGGATTGTGGGGTGTCACATTACCCATCCAACTCTCATTCATGACAATTAGAGAATTTGAGTCAAATTCTAATAGTCTCCATTTAACCAAACTCATGCCTAAGATCAAGATTAACACCCTTGATTTTGATCCACCAATTTTTCATACACCACGTACAAACCTGCTCTATGAGACACCACAATCCTCTCTTTCAGGAACTTGCATCTTGGTCTGCGTCATCTATACATATCTGCCTGCATCGTACCTATTCTTTGGAGGTTTTAATGGCCCAGTGACTTGTAACTCGTGAAACACTACATCATCATTATTAAGTTTATGTCAGCCCAACAACTCCCAAACTATTGGAATACTACGACTTCAACTCAAATAGCTTAGAATCCTATAGAAATATCTTCAACACAACATGGGTGGTAATTCTTGAAATCCAAACAATCTAGAAGAAACTTAGTCTCCCGATTGGTTTCATTCTAACTTTATTTTTTTTTTTGTGGAGCCAAACAAAAATATGCATTTTTTGAGATTACGTCTTTAATGTACGCATGACGAAATCAATCTTCACACCACGTCATACACACATGGCAAGGGAGTCTTCTTCAATATAAATACTAACTTGATCATTGAATCGCCAGTAACTTACTTTGATTGTCGCACTAAGATCGTCAATCTAGTTTAGATTATTCTATCAAAATCATTAATCTAGCTCTAATTGATCTAGTAGGATTATCAATCTAGCTCTGATACCACTTGTTTGGAACATAGTTTTGATACAACTTGTTAGTTTTGCATAGCGAATAATTAACACAAATAATACTTGTTGAAAGATAAGAATTCAAAGATAGGAAAAATAACGTAGTTCGATACAGCATACCCACCTTAGTATAGGGATAAAATACTATAACCAAAATCTATTTAGAGACAACTAGATCTCCATGTTTTCTATCACATGTCTAATATACATATTCATGATATATTAAAACTCCAATTTATTTCCTATTTAATTAGATCACTAATAAATCTATCAATGGTTTATTAAGACTCTTATATTGATTATCCAACAAGAGTTTGAATCAAATTCTAACATTGTCAATACTTTCTTTTTCAATGCCAAAATCTGTTTGGTTTTACAGCATCAAATATTAGGGACAAATTTTTTTGAGTTTTTTGGAGGCCAGTCCCTAGGCCTAATAGGATTGAAAAAAAAACATTTGTCAATTTTCTTTGGATTAGGTCCTTGTTGAAAAGTCAAAGTCATAGACATAACTAACGTTCTTTAAAAATTACAAAAATAACGATAATGACATCACTTAATTAAAACACAAAAACTACATCATTATAATGTACCTTCTTCTCCATAAATATAGATTGTCAGTCAAGTACACAAAAAAATATACAGATCATATAGGTACACTAAAAAAATATAATATACCTTCTTCTCCATAACAATGATTGTTAGACAAGTACGTTAAAACACAGATTGTCAGATAAGTACGCTAAAACACAGATCATCAAATAGATACGCTAAAACACAGATCGTCATATCCACCTTAACATTACCTAATTTCAATATGACAAAGAAAACAAAAACCCTAAAAACTAACCACGTATTATCAAACCTTCAAATTCAAGGGCTGAAAAACCCATAACGAACAGTCAAAACTCCTTAAAATTTACTCAAGTATATTCAAAACCTAAATTGAGCTCAGTATAAGCAAAATTATTCTTCCTCAACTACTTCAAATGTCAATTTGTCCTCCTTTCGTAATTTTGTCTCTTCCTTGGCAGTGACATCATTCACAACATTAAATGTCCAACAAATATGGTCGAAGACGACTGCGCTTCGAACATGATTTCCACTACCCAACGTGACAACAAAACTCTGGTTCAGATCATAGAGTATCTCAAGAAACAAACAGATTCAACAATCTCGAAGAAATATATGAAGTTTGATTCCAATTTTGTTGGGAAGGGACATAGATTGTTAGATTAAAAATTACGTGACGATAGCAAAATGGATAATGAAAACATAGTAATTGTTCCACCTTTTACTGTTTGTGCTAACACAGGGACCTTATGTAGGTTTTTTCAAAACACATAAGACTTTTTTTTATACTAAAAATTCGATAGGACTGAAGTTAGTTTACACACCAATGGAAGGACGCTAACCTAATTAAATATCTTATTCTTTTTTTTTTTTGTTCAACGGTTAATGGTGTCCGAATTAGCTTACGCACACCTCGACTATTCCCCATTGCGATCCGGTCAAAGGCAGACCATTTTTACTAAAATATCAATGATGTGGTAAGAGCAAAAAAATTCAATAGGTGGTTACATATTAAGGCTGGGCAAACAGTATTGAAAATAAAGTTTGGATTTTAGGTCCCAAATTTTTAAAAAACTCCATAATTTTAGCTATATTACTAGCCTACAAAAAAATTAAATTTATTAAATTTAAGCCTTAAAAAAAGCCCTAAAAATTAAGTCCAATAAAAATTTTTATTGCAATAATTTGGCCCATGATCCAACACATAATCTACATTTATACATGTTTAAAATATCAACATAGTTGAATTTTTTTTTCACTTTTACCCCCCAATAATACAACTATGTCATCCTTATCCTTCATAATTAATGTCACACTCCTATTTTGTCCTTAAATGATTTTACAAAGACAATTATGCCTTAAACCAAAATTTTGACTTAAATGTAAAAAAAAATTGAGTTTCTAAATTTTTAAATCTATCATAAAATACTACCATAAATTCACATTTATCATGTTAAGATTTATGAAAAAAATTTAAATCTCCAAACTCCCTTTACACAATTGCATAAAGAGAATTTAATATTATCTATTAACATTTTCTCTGCATTATAATTTTCCCAAACCCCACTTAGAGAAGTTAAAGAGATAGACATTTTTCTATACCCACTTAATTACCCCAGTTAGTGAAATCTTTCTTGTTTTGTTGCCTATAAATAGAGGAAGCGAGTAGAGTAAATCCCAAATCTTTATAATTTATTTTTACTCTCTCTACATAAATTTTATTCTTGTTCTGTTTGGTGAGGTGAAAATAGTAGGGAACAGAAAAAAGAGGAATATACATACATATACATACTCTCTTTAAATACAAAAGACCTATTTTGTTTAAGGGTTCTGATTAGATGCTAATAGTGTGTTATTGTTCTTTTTTTTTTTTCAATTTTTTGTTTATTCATTCTGCATGGTTGTGGCTTTATAATTAGTTAGAATGGTTGCAGTGTAGAATTTGGTAGGTTCTAAAATATTTTGAACAGATTCAGGTGCACTGTAATAAAGGAGATGCTGCACAAAATGCCAAAAGTTTGAACACATCAACAGGGCGAATGCCTATAAAGATAGAGAAGGTCATTGCACAAATGGAGATAGACGAGATTTCTTGCATACTTTAAAATTTTAGTTTCTGCAATTTTATTTGCAACGTTTTTAAAAAAACGTCGCAAAAAACTAATTAAATTGTTATTTTTTAATTTTTTTTATTTAAGGTAAAAGGTTTATTGGTGACGTTTTTACAAAACGTTGCGAAAAACTAATTAAATTGTTATTTTTAATTATTTTATATAAGGTAAAAAGTTTATTGGCAACGTTTTTAAAAAACGTCTCGAAAAATTAATTATATTGTTATTTTTTAAAATTTTTATTTAAGGTAAAAAGTTTATTGGTGACATTTTTAAAAAACGTCGCGAAAAACTTATTAAATTGTTATTTTTATTTAATTTACCAATTCCCGCCAAAAATACAATTAGGAGGGAATCGCTTTTTTGCGACATTTTTAAAAAAACGTCGAATTTTTTTTGCCAAAATAGAATTTTGCGACAAAATTATAAAATCGTCGCTAATATTAAATTTTTTGCGACAAATTTAAAATCATTGCAAAAAATTTGTTGCAAAAAATTCTCTTTATTGTAGTGCTTGAAAGTTTGATAGTTACAAAATAAAGGCCGGCCAAAACAATATATTTTTCATCTCTAAATACTTTGTTGAGCTTAGTTGGTCTTGGACATGCAGAATAACATAAAAATATTTTTGATATCTAACATCATTACATACAATAAAAACAAAAACATATAATCTATATCGCACAAAATAAACAATAAAAATAAAAAATATAATTTAAAATGATTCACATGTAACGCATGTGTACACTAACTAATATTATAAATTTAAAACTTAGAAGTTAAAAAAATAAAAAAAATACTCAAAATTTAATTCATATTTACTCTCACCCATTCCTTCTCTCTCTCTGTTAAAAAAATAAAAAAATAGAAATAAAAGTTTAAATTAAACACACTCTCTCCCTTGCGTAAAAAATAAAAACAAAAGTTAAAGCAACTTTTTTGACAATACTAATACATTCTTCTTCTATCCCTCTCATATAAAAAAATAAATATAAATTAAAAATATTTTTTTAAAAAAATTAATACTAAAAAAAAAAACCTCATTTAATAGTTTTACTTTAGACATCAAATTGTTTTGAGCCCCTGTTACATATCTATCAAGTGAAAAATTTATATCAAATGCAAGTCCAAATTGTTTAGCATTTAGCATTTAGAATTTTGAAATTATAATATCTAAAAGTTTACGTTTGAACTATAACGATAGATTCATCAATCAAAATTTGATTAAATATTCTCTACGTAGTACCTCGAGCAAGCAATCAAATTCTCATATAATAGTTTGTTAGAATTGTTCACAAAATTTCACTCTATTTTGTTTTTTTTTTTGATCTGATATTTTGTTTTTTCTTTCAAAAAAATATTATCTATTTTTAAAAATGAGAAATGGCACATTTACCACTAATTATCTTGTAATATAATTTGTCAAATTAACAAAGGGTATCTTCGTTATTTCACCAGCTGTAAGACGTGGTTGCCGTGTGGACTCCGAATCACGAATCACACAACTCCAGAAAAAGGAAAACCCCCCAAAGCCGGCGCTTACCTTCCTCAACCAACACCTCTCTCTCTGTCTCCAGCGTTCTTTGAAGTTTCCCCAAGCTCGTAGCTCCAAAATTGATGCGTCGTGATTAATCGATCGATCGATCGAACGCTGACTTATTGAAATTCAGAGGTTTGTCTTTTATCATTGCGTTCGTACAACGTATTGAGAGATCAAACTAGGGTTTTTATTATTCGCTAATTCTGCAGATTTTGTGAATTTTCAGGAGATCCAGAGTTTTATTGTGTCGAATTAATCATGTTTACTCGGATTTTTGGCAAACCTAAGCAAGAGACCAATGCTCTTGCGACTTTGGATAAGTTGAACGAGGTATGATCACCAGTTTATATATAATGTATATTTTTTTGTATGTGCACATCCTATTTGTCATATTATACATATTTTCAATTATGATATATGCGATGGCTTTGTTTTCTCAATTATGATATATGTGATGGCCTTTTTCAAACCGTGGTTTAAATACTTGCAATTACCGCAAATATTGTTGAGCATTTAAATTCTAATATATTTCTTAATGCATTCATTAAGATGCATGATACTGGAATGTTTGAAGACAGTCGCCAATGTATTAATCTGAATATGTGACTCTTTACATTTTTTAGACACTTGAGATGCTTGAGAAGAAGGAGAAAGTACTTCAAAAGAAGGCTTCTGCAGAGATTGAAAAGGCCAAGGAGTTTACAAAGGCAAAGAACAAGAAGGGTATGAATTTGAATTGCATGTATTTTGCTCATCGAGATGATCAAATTTTCGGGTTTGTTTTATTGCTTTGATGCCAAGATAGTTGTGTTTAAATTTGTTATTCAATTTGCATTTATGATGACCACCAAGTATATGGACCATAGTTATCAAATCGAGTTTTGTATTGGGAATCACAATCCCAGATTTGCGAATCAGGGATCGTATCGAATCGAGAATCATAAGAGTTGACACAAAATTCGAACAATGATAAAAAAGTAACATGTACATTTTAAAAATATGGACTATAAAAATCTCCATCATATCAACGATGGCAATATCATTTAAATTTGAATTGATTGCTGTAGTAAATACTCTGTAGTGATGTGTTATTGCATCATTGCTCTTGATCATTCTCTACCCAATAGTGTCTGCCATTTTTATATGTAAACCATAACACTCATTCAACAATAGTGCATACCTAATCCCCCATATGGAAGCTTCCGAGTTTTTTGTGATAAATTTATTTCACTTGAATGTCGAGAAATTTTCAAGTCAACGTGCTTCCATCTCACTTCCAGTCCTCCTTTTGCTACCATTGGGCTTCTCTCCCCTGTTGGAACCATTGATTGCCCACCCACCAAAAAAATAACAAAAGAAAGATCAGATACAATGACTGGATGAGTGTTGATGTGGATAAAGATATAACTTATGATTTGCAAACGGGGTTCTGACACATTATTCTGCCAGATCTGACAGACTACTATACATTTTAACTGTGGACTGTAACATCTATTGATTTAACGGTTCCTGCATTTTGAACCGCATCCACCTTTTCGTTTGTAGCTCATTGATAAGGTGAAAACCTTAAAGAAGATGTAGTACCATTCAATGTTTTGTGATTTTCGAGGGTTAAGTTGGTAAGTTGTATAGTCCTTTGGCTTTTCGACTTTTGATGTTATGGGATCTAACTCGAAAGTCCTTCGAAACTTGATTGAAGAACTAGCTTTTATTAAAGAAGCTATAGAGGCAATTATGAAAATAGATTGGAAGGCTCGTTGGGTCTCTTGATATTTCTGTTTGTTGGATGGTTAAAGAAGGTTTGTTTAGGACTATCTGATCTGAACATTAAACATCAGTTGCTAACATGCAGCTGCTATACAATGTTTGAAGAGGAAGAGGCTCTATGAACAGCAAATTGAGAATCTTGGTAATTTCCAACTGCGCATCCATGATCAGGTTAGCTTGATATTTTAACTTCTGGATGGGTTGCTTAGAATCCAATGAATGCTGGATGAATTTCCTCTTGCATGGGATGATTTTGTAATTCATATGTTATATATGAATTCTGCAGATGATTATGTTAGAAGGTGCAAAAGCAACAACTGAAACTGTGGACGCATTGAGAACTGGATCATCTGCAATGAAGGCAATGCAGAAAGCCACGTAAGTAGCAGTTTGCTTTTTCTGTTCTCTCTCTCTCTCTCGTTTTTATGTGTGCTGTAGTTCCCTTGGGGCATTGAACTTCCGACTTCCGAAAAATAGTAGGCATCTTCATTTCTTAGATAAACTCTTAGTTGCACTTCTATTTCAATGCTTTATGTTGAATATTGTGTGGAACAATAGAAAGTTCACCTTTTAGAAATTTTTGGTTGACACGGTTCTTTGGAAATGGCATTTAACAGGAATATTGATGATTTAGACAAGACAATGGATGAAATAAGTGAACAGACTGAGAACATGAGACAGATACAGGAAGCATTGGCTACTCCGATTGGTTCTGCAGCTGATTTTGATGAGGTTTTTAATCTTTTCTTAATCATTTGATTTTTTCAAAGTGCCTATTGGATGCATAGTGAACATTTTCTATTCTGGTTCTACATGTTATGTAGAACCCTATGGAGCAGTGATGTAAACTTGCTAGTGTCTAAACATCTTTTGCCATTGCAGGATGAATTGGAGGCAGAACTTGAAGAATTGGAAGGGGCTGAGTTGGAAGAAGAGCTCCTTCAACCTGCTACGACAGCTCCTGTGGCTCCAGTGCACGTTCCAGCTGGCAGGCAACCAGCTCGGCCTGCTCCTCAGAGGCGCACAGCTGAGGAAGATGAGCTTGCTGCATTACAGGCAGAAATGGCACTTTGAGCAGGTCCCTTTCTTTGTGTACTTGCTATCTATCATTATGTCGGTGTGGCATCTAAGCTGTAGTAATGTATGTATGAGTGCAAAAGCCGAGTAGTCATTTGACTGATTGGTAAATTGTAAGCGCCAGGTTCTTGGAATCAGCAAGAGCCGTTGGTTCCAATTCGAGTCGGTGTACATTAGTTGACGTTGTTTGTTCAAGTGATATGAGATGCAATCTCACTTGTATGCAGTTCACGCTGTTGCTGTATTGTCTATATTCCATTTTGTTTCCGATGTAAAACATGTTGTACGCTGAAAACCATTAAGCTCTTTTTCCGTGATACAAACATTTTTCTTTATGTTTCTGGCCTTTGGTCAACATTTTGAGAATGATTTCCTTTACAAATTTAATGGACAAATAACTACAAAAACAAAGTGTACGTAAACTTTTTTTGTTGGGACCTAATTTATTATGACTTTTGGATTGACTGTGGACCAATCAAATATTAGAACTTGGTGTTCATTTCATAGTTTCATTGAAGCTTAGGTCAGTAAATTAGGTCTAAATAACATTATACTTTCTGTTGTATGCTCATCATCTGGATGCATTCCATTCCACTTACTCCAATGAAAGTTTGGGGAATCATATTGTTTTTAGTTTTGAGGTGTTTTTTTTTTCCCAAGGCTATTTGCTAGCCTAAGAACAGAGCATTTGCGAGTGATTATTTTTCACAAGTTTGGTGTTAGATTTCAGAACAAGAACTCAACTTCCAGTGTTTTTCTTTTTCCCGCGCCGCAGGGTAATCTATTGAACCGAGGTGGTGTGTATGGTAGGTTTTTTCGGCTACCGGCATATTGCATAAGATTTTCGGTCGAATACTTCTCTCAATGTGAAGGAGATCACAGTTTTAACGTTCAAAAAAAGATCATAGCATAGGTTAATGCCATGCCATGATTAACCTCAAGGTTTACTACCAGTTATAATACCCTTAGCAAGCATTTCTCTGGCTTCTTTGTTGTATGGTGGGTCAAGAAGCGGAAAAGCATACCTGACTAAATCAAATTGCAGTCGAGTATCATAATGTGATTAATTAGGTTTCTTCCGATGTAACATAAATTTAGCCGTGACCACTTTTCCTACAGGTAAATATTTAATATATCGGTGAAATCATATCATCATTGTCACATATTGTTATCATTTAATAAGAAAATAATATTTAAATAAAGTAAACCTCACTAATTCAATGTATTAATGATTGGAAGTAGTAGTTATTAATAGTTATTAGAGTAGTGGAATTCACTTTGTTAATTTGTTATTTTCTTGGTGACACCAAATATACGTTATATCGAATATTTTCTCTTGTCTAGCTCTCTCCCTAGAGGTGTAATTTGGGCGGGCTGACCCAAATTCAACTTGAAATAATAGGACTTGAGTTGAAAATTTTAATACTTAGGTTGGGTCTGGGTCAAAAAATCCTAACTTGAATTGAATTCGGACAGACCTCAAGTTGATGCCTTAGGTTTTCGAGTTCAACTCGAACTCGACAAATTAAAAAAAATTATAAATATATATATATAAAAAACATTAGGACTTCGGTTATCAAAGCACATTGCCTCTCATTCTCTCTGTCTCTCTCTTACTCTCTCGCAGCTTCCCTCTCACTCCCTCTATGTGCTGAATAACACAACGATGCATTCTCAGATTTGGTGGTTTTTGCATCTTAGATCTGGTGGCTATGTGGGAAACGTCTGTGGTGTGGTGGCTGTGTGGACAGCAACATGGTGGCTGTGGTGGCAATGGGCAATGGTTGTGGTGGTAGTGGCGGTGGCTATGGGCAATGGTTGGGGTGACGGTGAGAGTGACAGTGGCTATGGGTAGTGGTTGTGGTGGAAAATTTGAAGAAGTCTACCTCAAATCTTGAGAAGATCTATGTTTAATTTTTTTTGTTCAAATTTTTGTGTTAATTGAATAAATTTATGCCATTAAATTAAACACTATGTTTAGATCTGTGTTTCTTTTTCTGGATTTGCATTTTTTTGTTTGGATTTCTACTTCTTTCTCTGGTTCTTTTTTCTGTATTAATTGAATAAGTTGCTGCCATATTGAACCTGAAAATTTAAGCCAAAATTAAACCCAAAAGTGAACCCGATTTAATAACTTAGGTCTAATCCGAATTTAACCCGAGCTCGCCCAAATTTAATTTGGGCAGTACTTAAATTGAGTACCTTGGGTTAAAGTCGGGAGTTAGATTAGGATCGAAGACTATATATTTAGAATTAGGTTAAAATAAACCCCTCAACCGGTCTGAGTTAAACACTATCTCTCCCTCCCTCCTCCCTCCCTGCCTGACCGATATTATAGATGCAACTTACACTGGGCAAAAAGCCCTGCAACCCACAGCGCTGTGAGCTACCTGGAAAGGCCCACGGACAACCCAGTAGCCTGTGGGATTTTGAGCCAATATTTGAACAGACCCAACTAAGATCCAACCGATCTTGCCCACTGACCCATTAAAATTCAACAAACCAATAACAAAGGTATGACAAATTTGGACCCCCCAAAAACAAATCAAAAGAATGGGGTGGCAAGGGGATGTTGGGAAGAGGAGAACTTTTTTTTTAAAAAAAAGAACAATACGATGGAAGGTAACAAAGAGCACTAAAAGAATAGGGTTTGAACTACTGCGAAAATCAAATAGGAAAGATATCCACATGCATTGAGCATTAGAAATAGCACACTGTGTCTGCCTTTAGATCTCTGTACAGATTCGGCTTAGTGAATGATATAGGTAAGTGCCAAAGCAACCAGCATGAGCACATAAGCTATCCCTTGGTCTATTGCTACTCCTGCAAAACACAAAATTAATTGGTGAAATAATTAGCATCACCTGTTAACTAATCCAAGAACATGAAAGTACAACCACCCACATAAAAAAAATAATCTAAATACCAAGTATTCCAGATCAAAAATAAAATAAAAATTCCTCCAACAAAGTGAAGAGAGAGAGAGAGAGAGAGAGAGAGAGAACAAACCATCGTTTGTAGGGGCGGGGGCCGGTTCAGGGACCTGAGCATTGATGGAAGGAATTGCCAGAGAAAAAAGAAGTGCGAAAACAGTGATTATAAAATATAGTCTGAACATCTCCATTCCAACTACCAACTCCAAACCCCCAACTCTCTTTTCTTTAGCAAACCTTTGCCTCCCCTTTCCCCTTCTTTACATTCACTAAACAACGTCTAAGCGTATGCCCACGGCGTACTTTAGATATGGGATTTAAAAGGACGCAGAGAGAAGCACCCCAATCCCCTCTCCAATCTCCACAGAGAAATTGGCCATTCTGGCTTCGCACGCATTTCTTGTCACATTAGAAAGGCAACGGACATATCTTGACCGTTGATTGATGCCACGTGCACGGACGACAATGGCTGCACGTTCTCGGTCCAGGTAGGGTTGAGCTGTGTGCAGTGGATTGTGGGCCTTGTCCAATGACTGGCAATTCCTTCCCCACTTCTCACATGCATTGATTGGTGGGAGAATCTTCTGTAATCGCCATTTAATTTTCAAAAAGGATTTGGCGACCGTTTGGTTGGGTTACAGTCACAGATGGTGAAGGACACCAGAACTCCAAAAGTGATGTGGGGAAGCATCTGAAAAATATTCTTTCCCACTCCATATCTCTTCAAATTAGTACAGAAATTTAGGGCCT
>CM042188.1:34380444-34400823 GCA_023539305.1 Ilex asprella | reverse complement strand
GAGGAGCAATAACATGAAAGAATTTTAAACAAATTCTCACATTTTTGTTTATTATGTAAGTTGAATTTGTAATTTGTTATGAAACTACAATATATGCTATATGACTAAAAAAAAATTATTTCAGGGCTTATGGTTATTAATTCTACATTTAAACCACTAACAAATTATTATGATAATAATTCAGTTGTGTTCTTTTCAAAAAACAACAAAAATTATAATGACTCTAAACATATGAAAATTAAGTATTTTTATGTTAAGGATTTTGTAAAAAAATGTGACATTGTGATTAAATTTATTGATACAGAATTAATGCTTGCCGATCCTTTAACCAATGGACTAAGACCTATAATTTTTAAAAAACATGTTGACAACATGAACATTTTAGAATTTTTTGATGTACTTAATTAGTAGGAGTTTATTTATGTGTTAAAAACTTTCCTAGTGATTGAATTCTATATGTGATATTTGATACTCAATATGGTTAAGATGTATCTATTTGACGATATTTGGATGATTATCCTTGTTATTAACAAGATATTTTTGGCATGTTATATACGTGCACATTTATAACATGTTAATTTATACAAAATTTTAAGGTTTAGTGTATATTTTAAGTATGACTGTTTTGTCAATGGAATATGTCTCTAATTACAAAATTTAAGAAAATCTTGAAATTTTAAATTTAGACACATACTAACTTATTACTGATTGATTTCTCTATCTTATTGTTGAAACATGTTAAAAAGAAATCATTTAGAATACTGATAATGAAAATAACATATTTATCAGATCACATAATAAGATGTTATTTTCTTGTTACACTATCACATCTTGATCCATGTCAATAAAATTATTATTTTTTGTAATCATGAATTAGTCATATATCAATAAAAGATGTAAAGACCGTCGTTGTTCAAAAATAATAGTTTTATTAGACCAGGTTGTATTTGAAATATTGTCTCAAGACCATATTTGTTTTGTGATCATATTGAGTTTTGTTTGATTAACCCGTGAATCATTTTTTAAACAAATAATTTTATTTTATTTTTTAAATGACTACAATTAATATTATCCAAATGGAAGAATGTTAAAATTTTTCTGTATTAGACTTCCATTAATTAATAGTTAATTTTTAATTTGTGAAAAATAAACTAAATTTATGATCTAATAAGATGAACCCAATATTATTAAATAATTTATTTTGATAAGCTTATTTACATCTTTTTAATTGATGTGGTTGAGACAATTAAATATATGTTTTAATCTAATCGTAATCCATAATGTAAGAACCCATTAAATTTCATTATAAAAAATAAGTTAGGTCTCCTCTTTACTTCATAACCTTAATTGAACTTATCCTATTGAGAGCCGTGTATTGCTTTGAAAAAAAAGAGGAAGACATTACTCTTCCGTAAAAGAAAATCAAAATTCAAGTACCATGACTCATACAAATACTTGTATCTAAATCATGTAATTTAAGTATTCTAAATTTCATATACAAATTATTAAAATTCTTACATTTATATTTCGAAGTCACCTCCCCCTTTCTTTGTGAAAGTCAATTTAAGAGTTCCGAGAGTTTTGTTGTTATCAGAAAATCTTTTTGGGTAAATTGCCCAAAAATAATAGCCACAAACTAAGAAGGTATTTGATAATACCACTTAAGGCTTAAAACTGAATACTTTAAATACTTGATGAATTAAACTCATTTAATAACCTAGAACTCATATCACTTAATATTTAAAACATTTTCTAAAAATAGGATAAAATATTAAATAACAAACCACCTACCTATCACTAAATGCTGAAAATATTAGTAAAAATTTTATCAATTCATCATAATTAACAAATATATCTTCAATACATTTTATACTCTTAACTTTTCAATATCCACCATCACCACCACCACGCCATTACCATTGTGCCACCTCCATCGCCACCACTATCATTATGCCATCGCCAACATTATGTCGCCATTGCCAACGCCACCACCATTATGACATCATTACTATTGTGTCACTGTCAACACCACCATTGTGCAAGCATTGTTGCCGCCACCACTATTATGCCACTACCACCATTATCACCGCCACCACTATCACCACCACCACCATCTTCGTCATCATGATGGTGGTGTTAAAAATAAGGTAGCTATGAAGAGATGATAAAAAAAGACAAAATTAAAATAATAATAATTTTCAGACTTTATTTTTTTATATTTGTCAAATAATTTGATTTAATTTAATACTTAAATTTCAATTGATAACATTCAATTTTATCAAACATTCAACTTTCAATTTTATCAAATTCAACATTCAATTTTATCAAACACCACCTGAGTTGTTAATGAAAATGTGTCAGCTGGGAACACCCTACTCTCCTCCACCTCCCCCCCAAAAATATAATGAAAACAAAACGAACGAATAACTGAAAAAGATTGTTGACCGAAATAGAGTAAACTCTACCATAATAGCTGAAAAGTAACTCAATCTGATTCGTAAGGGCAAACAATGATCCGAGACAGATTTTGGCCTGTGACATAGCTCTGATGGCACATCACTGAAGTGGCAAAATAACAGCACTCAATGGAAAAAGAGAGTGCCTATGTTTTTCATATTTTAGAAGCAATATTGATCATCTGTTACTAATATCTAAGAAAGCTTTTAAGCCACATACTATACCTATGGATTGCCTTCCAGCATCTGATCTCCAACTGGGCCAACAGGAACAACTGCTGGTAACTCCAAATAGTCGAAGTCCTCTGTTATCCCTATCTGCAGGGAGATAAAAAGGAAATACCTAAGTGAAACAAAAGCTAAAAACGAAATAAAACATTAATGACCATATTAATCAGAAGCACAAATTAACATATCCATCTGTGGAAAAACGGATAGTGTTCAGGTTTTGTGGCAAGCAGTTGTGCTTCACAGTCCACAAATTGAAAGGGATTACAAATATACCTCATTGTAGAGGTGTTCAAGCTGCTCTTTGGCCTGAGGAAAGTTGTTTGTACACCATTGACGCAGCGTGAAGATGTTATCTATGTAGTTTTAAAGAGAATGCCATGAATTTCAGGATTATTTACCCCCCAAAGAGAAGAGAAGAGAACTGGACTTTGTAATAAGAAGTAAAACCTGTCCATCTGTTTGCTGCAGCATGGGCGACTTTGATAGCTTCCTCTACAAGCAGCAATATCAAAAGTAAGAATGCTTTGATGCTCATAAGCTTTTAGAATATGATTGGTCAGTTGTGGAGTAGATTCCCAAAGGATAAAAAAGGTACTGCAGTAGATAATATGGTTGAAGTACAAAAGAAAGCATAACATTTTTTAACTCATTGCTTCAAAGGTAGCTGGATCATTGTCTGCATACTGCCCCATCTCGCCCTGAAAATTAAGATTGTAAACTAAAGTCACAAGAGATATAATACATTTCATAGTGCTTAATGGAGGGAGAAGGAAGAGTCTACGACCCAAACCTTTAGCTCATTATACTTTTGTTCAATAGCCTTAAGCTCATCTACTGCCTCCTCTCGTTCATCCTGGCACAATTATGGTAGTCAGTATTCAAATATGGAGAAGGCCCAATACTTCATCCTTACAAATAACCCATAGCTTTACATGCAGGAAGATATGGAACTCTATGTACTTACAGATTCCTCTCGCCCCTTTTTTAAAGCATCAGACTGTTCAACAAGTTCTACAAGCCTCTTCTTACTGCTTTGTATATCAGATTCAAGTTTTCGATAAACATTCCTCAGCTGTAAAAATGAAGTATATCAATGCTTAAAAAACATAGACACGAAACCACTACCACAGAATTCAAGGTAGGAAGCGAAACGTCTACATTACCTGGTTTCCAGCGCAGCTAGGAAGACTCCAAAAGTATACCTGAATTTTCACCAATTATTAGTACTATTAGACTGTAAATATGAAAATGAGTGGAGTTTGCAAAATTCACACGTACAAGCAAAATATTTCATGTTGCAGAGTTTCAAAAAAAGACATCTTATTCCTATATGTTAGACCATTGGACAAGTTTTACTCACAGATGTTCCTATCTTGTCTTTAGAGACGAGGTCATCATCCACTAAACTTTGAACAACATCTTTGACAGACTGGCTGATAACACCTTTCTTGGGACCTAACTTCTCAAGTTCCTTCAGCTGAAACTCATCCAAATACAAGATGCATATTGATATCAGTAATATAATGGGTAGATAAATAAATTCAGATCGCAATCGACTAAAGGCAATCATACAAATGAAAGTGCACTAAAAGGAGATACAAACATACGCACACCCACACGCGCGCACATCTCTTAGCAAATAAGATGCATAGAACTTTGTCACTTCATTTGTCAAGGCACTCAAGGGGCAGACAAGGAGTAACCCAGCACCCAGCGTAAATCTAAAGTAGCATCAGGCAGATTTTTGAAACATTCAACATAAACGTTTTGGAATCAGTGATCAGCTGCACCGTGAAATCACAAAAGAGCATAAAAAAATGCCAAGGCATGGCCCTAATATTACTGTATTTGCCATTATTACTTCACTGACTGTAGTAGTAGTTGTATAAGAAGAAGAAGAAGAAGATAATGTTAATAAATTAAGACCTTAGAGAATTTTCAAGTTTTCAATTCTTAGTAATGGTGCACAAGAATGAAACTTAAATGAAAGAGCACATAAAACTACGGCAGAATTTTCCCATTCTAAAAATCATCATATGTGTTTATGAGATAAACGAAGAAGGCCTATCATTGCAGATATTCCCGATGCTAAAAAATCATGATAAGCACTTATGACAGCAAACAGAAGCATTAATCCTGCCATACATAACCAATTCTAGATGCAATAAGAGGGAGCTTACATCAAAGTACCTGTCCTGCTTAAGTTTGTGCAAACCATTCGATTATCTATATAACTTGGCTAGCTCATATTTCAAACTTAACTACCAAAGTTGAATAAAAGTGCAAAATCCAGAAAGATAAATCACGTGACATAAAAAAAAAAGAGATAAGAAGCCACCAATGCCTCACATGATGCAAAATAAAATGTAAGAGGAAAAAAATGCTTTGATAAATATGCCAAAGAAATCTTTAAAACATTGAAACATGAACAAAAATTGAAGAAATGAAATTCGCACAAGCCAACAATGTCAATTACAAAAAAGCCCTTGTCCTGCAGATGATCAGAAGTAAACAACACGGTACAGCTCAAATGGTAATAAGACACGAATGTAAAATACTCACAAGATAGAAGTCTTGTGAATCATAAAAGATTTGAAGAATCCTTTCACGCTTTTCATCCAAGGAAAGTCCTCTTTTCTTAGACTGTTTGTCACCAATTAAACTGAAGTTAGATCTAATCTACCAACAGATACATTATTTCAGCAGAGCAAAATCGAAAACCCAACACGAGAATTGGGAGAAGCTGAAAAATCAACAATTCATCCAAATCAACTTCAATTTCAAGCTCCATTATATCCAGTCACAGAAAAACAACAATAAACATCCACTTATTCAGGTACTTATTCCAGATTCTCATCCTTATATGTGTGTGTGTGTGTTAATTAACAATTTTTCTCATAATCTAAACTGTAACAGAGTTCCAAAAAATAAGAAATCACACACAAAAATTTGTATTCGTAACCCTAATTTGAATCACGGAGCGAAATAAACATGATTGAGCTCGTTAATCCGAAAGAGAAATAAGATCAAAATTGGCAGAACTATAGCGATTCGATTCACTGAAATACAAAAATTAGAGTTCAATCGATAGGTAGACGTACCATTTGCGCTTCTATGTACTGAGCTCTTGCAGAGCAAAGGCAGAGAAATTGTTTAAAAGTGTGTCGAAGAAGGCTCCAGATGAATCACATATATAGAGTGGGGTTTCGATTTGGCGGGAAAGGTTTCAGATATACATGTACATGTACCTCCTCCAGCTGAAATTTCGCATTCGACCCCGTGAGCATGTTCGGTATATTTTTTAGGATGAATTTGGATTGATTTAATGAAACCCGAGTTTCATTTAAAGATGAGATTCAAAAATAGAATTTAACTTTCAAAGTTGTCCATACCCATATTTGGTATGCGCTGGGATATATGATTATTATGATAATGTAATTGTATATAAATGACTATTTTATCTCTTAACTAATTTATATATATGAAATATATAGGATATATGGGGGTATAAATGTTAATGTATGTAAAATCCCTTAACCTCCGTATAAAACCCACCTACCCCTTGGGTGTTATGAAACCCAAGTATGTGAGTTTCATGACCGGGCCGGGATTTAAATTTTATCCCAACTTTATGATTGTCAAACATGAGTTTAAGGAGATTTATACCCTAACCCATGTTTTCAAACCCTTCCAAACCCACATACCATGTCCTATATGTTCTAAGCTCTTAGGGTGTGTTTGGTATGGGGGTTTGAGAGGGGGTAAACCCCCTTAAACTCATGTTTGGTATGTCTCAAGTAGGGATAGAATTCCAAACCTGGTTCGGTCTTAGCCCGATCATGAAACCCTCATTCATGGGTTTCATATATGGGTTTGAGGGTTTAGTATACAAATGACATTTATACCCCTATATATTATATATACTTCATATATACAAATTGGATAAAGCCCAAAAATATTCGATTGAAGTTGAATAAATTTTAATTATTTTTAACGTATTAAAATTTGAACCTATTAAAATTTATTTTTTATATATTAAAATTTGAATCGATTTGAACTTTACCCGAGTTGTTAGCGCCAATTAAAATTTACTTTCGAGTTGATTAAAATTTATATTTTTTTACTTATTAAAAGTCGTGTCAATTAAAATTCGATTTATTAAAATTTGAGTCGATTAAAATTTATATTTTTATGTATTAAAATTTGGCTGATTAAAATTCAATATGAGTTGATACATTATTTGACTTTAGTAAATTAAAAATAATTTTTAATTTGCTCAAATAGAATTTTAATTAGCCAAAATTTAATTCGTAAAAAAATATAATTTTTAATTAGCTCAAATTTTAATATGTAAAAAAATAAATTTTAATTAACTTGAATCGAATTTTAATTCACTCGAAATTTTAAAACTTAAAAAAAATTAGAAATTTTAATAATTAAAAAAATAATTTTTAATTGGCTCATTGTATGTATCCCCATATAAGTAAATGTTAGAAAATTGTACTTTCTTATTGGGTTAATGCTTTATTGTGTTTTATTATGGTTATGAATAATAGTTATATGTTATCAACATTCATTATTTTTTTCATAAGTTAGGAAAAAATATTTAATCATACATTTAACCCATAAGAACACATATTTACTCATATATGTATCCAAACTCATGTTTAACGTAAACAAACATGAGTTTGGATTAAATTGATTTAGAGGCAAAATAGTCATTTATATACAAATACATTATCATAATAGTCATATCCCTGCATATACAAAATATGGGTTTGGACAGCATTAACCCCTTCAAACTCATCTTTGAATCTCATCTTTGGATAAAACTCAGATTTGAACAATCCAATCTAAATTCCTCTCCAAACACATACCAAACAAGCCCTTAAGGGTCAGGTTCTAGTGACAGGCTCTTAGGTCATCCGGATCCATATCTGGTAAAAAAGGATGGCCTGGTTGGCCCAACACCCCCTTGTCATACGTGTCTGTGACAGCTGTTTGTACTAGCATTTTGGCACTCGCCTTATGGTTCACAATCCTCTTTCGTTGAGATGCCTTTTAAAAAGATTTATTCGCTAGATTATAAGCGGGACTTAGAAGAAATTAATAGAAAGCAAATTAGAAAATATCTAAATCTCTTTTTGTCCTATCTAAATAAATATTTATATACATTGCAATATATTTTTTCTCAATTGTTATAAGTTATTCACTATAAGTTTATGCGAGATACCATGTATAAATGAACACATGTCAATGATCTATTATTAAATAGAGTGTATTGGAGGGGATGAATATGCTGAACATACATTCAAAAAATTAAAATATATCGGTGGTCTACAAAATATGTATTTAGTCTCACTTTGGTAACCTAATTTTTAATTACATTATATTGATCCTTAAAATTTTCAATTTATTTTTACATGATTTTTCCGTTTGATCTTAGCACCTTTGTCTACCTCAAACGCCAAAAATGGTATATAATGAGCATATTGGGCTTCTTGGTGGAAGATATTATTATTATTATTATTTATATAGTATTTAAATTTGTATTGACTATTGTCTCGAATTTAAATACAGTCATTAGAGGTGACAAATAAGTGAACTGGGTTAGTTATGGATAGGATTAAATTGAGTTAAGTTAAAATAAATCAAATCTATTTTTCACTCACGTATTAAAATGGGTAATAAAAAGCTGCGTTTGTAATGGGTTAGGTTAAACTCATTAACTCATAAAATAAGGAAAAAAATTTAATAAACACACATCAGTACACAAAAACACACACACTAGAAAATACACCAAAACACACACAAATTAATTAATATATTAAAAGCATACATACTAATGCACAAAAAATACATACATATCCTAACGCAAAAATAAAAACAAAATTAATAAAAAAAAAATATGCACACATAATGGGTTGTATTGATTGTGGGCAGAGTCATAGGTCGACCTATAAGCCACAGGTCATTGGTCATGGGTTGAACGTGGGGGTCATGGGTCCATTCGCAGGTCATGAGTGGTGTATTAGTGTGTATGTTTTTTGGTGTATTAGTGTATATGTGTATTTTTTTAGTGTATTAGTGGGTGTATTTTTTGTTATATTTATATATTTATTTAATTTTAATACTTGTGTTATTTAATCCAAAAAAAAAACTCAATTCAATGGGTATCCATTTATAATCTATATTAATCTGTGTTAATTAAAATGAATCATATTATTCAACCCATTTAGAACTCTATTAATTAATATAGGTATCCAACTTATTTATTTATGGACAGGTTGAGGGATTAATGAGTTAAAATTGCCACCTCTAATCACCATAATTTAAACGAGTTTAGAAATAGTCACATGAGGAATAAGGGTAACTGACCAGTAAAGATTATAAAAAATATTAAATTTGAGACTTCTGACTGGTTACTGGTTTATTGGAGAGGCTGATATTAGGCACCAGCTTGTTAGATGTAAATTTGTGCATGCAGGGGGGGCTACCAAAGCTCAATAAACTGGTTTAACTTTCGATATTTATGATTCATTACTCTTGTTTTTCTTTCGACAATTTTCATTTTCTGACCTTTCTGCTGCTGTGTTTTGATGTGGAAATCAACAATATGCTTTAGCTTTACAGCTTTTAATGTTGCGTAAATAGATGGAAGTCCTTTTAAACTACATGATTTTTGAAAAGAGTACGAATCGAAGAACAAACATCTGAACTATTTGCTTGGAAATTTCAATTGTAGGTCATCAAGTCCCGGTCTAGCTGGTCACGGTGGTAAGTAAGTTCCTTCCTAAATAACAGGTCAGGTCGAGCGTCGACCCCATTTTGTTCTATTAAACTTTTGAAAATGATGTAACTTTAAATATTTATATTTCAACATGTTCCTTTACATGCATGTTAGATTTTGAGTTGACACGTTGAAATTTTTTTAATAATTAGGGTAACGACGAGATTTGAACACAAAACTTTCTGTTTTGATATCATATTTCACAACTATCTATTCTAAAAAATGTAAATTTTTGAAAAGAGTACAACTTTAAGTATTTACACTTTAACATGTTGTTACCCTTTTTAAAAAAAAAAACCAGTGACAAAGTCAGAAATAAAGCAACATTTCATGACAAGCTATAGATATATACAACAGTAAGATAAAGCATTACAATTGATAGGTAAGACACAGGGCGAAAAAAGTCTATCCCTACATGCAAGACTTGACTACGATACCAAATTAATAATTATTGTGAATATTTTTATTATATTTATAGGTATTTTTATCACTGTTATAGTAATTAATTTTATTATTTTTTTATGTACCACAACAGTGATAAAAAAAATCATAAATATGATAAATAAAGGTTTGATAACGAAATTAAACAACTCCCTATATGAATGTACATGTTATGACTAAATAGAATTAATAGACAAGGTAGGCACATGTTGACTGCCACTCATATAATAGACCTGGAGGACTTAAAATATGCTTTTTCTGTCTGGTATGAAATGGAATTTTTGTGTACTATATCTCTATTTTTTATTCAATAAATACATGTCACACGTAAAATTTTTATTTTATTTTATTATTTTTGTTCCTATATTTTTATTTAATTAATAGTTACAAATTATTCAAATCAAAATTAATGGTCCAGATCAAAATTAACATGGTACCTCCCTAATGTCGTAGTCTTATCGTAAATTAATAAGGTTTTGATTGCATAGTATAATAAGGTATTCGGATCTTTTAGGGTATGTTTGGTATGTTTTTGGGGAGGGGTTTGGATTGGATTGTTTAAACCTGGGTTTGATCAAAGATGGGATTCAAAGATGGGTTTGAGGGGGTTAATGCTGTCCAAACCCATGTTTGGTATGTGCAGGGATATGACTATTATGATAATGTATTTGTATATAAAAGACTATTTTGCCCTTAAATCAATTTAATCCACACCCATGTTTGTTTATGTTAAACATGAGTTTGGATACATATGAGTAAATATGTGTCCTTATGGGTTAAATATATGATTAAATATTTTTTCCTAACTTATGAAAAAAATAATGAATGTTGATAACATATAACTATTATTCATAACCATAATAAAAAGCAATAAAGCATTAACCCAATAAGAAAGTGCAATTTTCTAACATTTTCTTATACGGGGATACATACAATGAGCCAATTAAAAATTATATATTCAATGAGACCAACTATATTTTCTAATTTTTTTTAAGTATTAAAATTTTAAGTGAATTAAAATTCGATTCAAGTTAATTAAAATTTATTTTTTTACATATTAAAATTTGAGCCAATTAAAAATTATATTTTTTTACGAATTAAATTTTGGCTAATTAAAATTCTATTTGAGCAAATTAAAAATTATTTTTAATTTACTAAAGTCAAATTTTAATCAACTCGTATTGAATTTTAATCAGCCAAATTTTAATACATAAAAATATAAATTTTAATCGACTCAAATTTTAATAAATCGAATTTTAATTGACACGAATTTTAATAAGTAAAAAAATCTAAATTTTAATCGACTCGAAAGTAAATTTTAATTTGCGCTAACAACTCGAGTAAAGTTCAAATCGATTCAAATTTTAATATGTAAAAAATAAATTTTAATAGGTTCAAATTTTAATACGTTAAAAAAAATAAAATTTATTCAACTTCAGTCGAATATTTTTGTCCTTTACCTAATTTATATATATGAGGTATATAGAATATATAGGGGTATAAATGTTATTTGTATACTAAACCCCCAAACCCATATATGAAACCCACCCTCCCTTGGGTTTCATGAAACCCATGAATGAGGGTTTCATGACCGGGCCGAGACCGGGCCGGGTTTAAAAGCTTGTCCCTCCTTTATACATACCAAACATGGTTTAAGAGGGGTTTACTCCCTAACCCATGTTTCCAAACTCCCCAAACCCCCATACCAAACACACCCTTAAAGCACCTGTCTACTCCTTTGGAGCATGTATTATCTAATTCCAAATCCTTTCTTTATTAACAATGATTAATTATCTGGGTTTCCTAAGTTTTTTGGCTAAGTTCTGATAAACTCCAAAGTTATACATTGCTTTAGGTTGTTATTGTCAGAGAAAATTATAGATGATCTGTGACTTTGACCACAAAATGTAGGAATAGGATAAGCAGTGTAGACTAAGAAGTCAGCACAAACTGCTAATACGGTTGATTTTTCAGTGCTCCTCACTATAGGTTGCTGCCAATAGAAGCAAAAAAAGCAGCCAGACTTTGAACTTTGAAGGCAGCCTAACCGGGTAAGAAAGGTAAAGACAAATGAGAGCATTCAAAAATTATTTCGATAGGTTCACATTAATAGGATCATGAGATTCTTGATTGCCCTTATTTTTATTTTTTTATGCTCATGAAAAGAAGGGGTGAGGGCAAAGAAGAGCGTCCAGCGACCACTCCATTAGACACTCACCGGTGAGATCATAAGGCCCTTGACCGCGCCTAGAACACCTCTCGGGATCAGACTTAGCTAGGCTAGCATAGCGGCCAACCACCAAGCCCTAATGGGGACTCCCAGACTCGAACTCCCAACCTCTGGGTGAGGAATAAGGCCAGTACCACCACTAGACCACCCTACTTGATGGTCTTGATTGCACTTGTTATTTCTCTTGAAAATATATCTAGTTAGGCTACTATAGCTGTTAACCACAATATGGATACCAAGACTCGAACCTTTATTTTCAGGAAAAGAAGTTAGGCCGATATCCCACTAGATCACCCTACCCAATGGTGCTAATTAAATAGTTGGAATATAAGTAAAAACACAAGCAAGCAGTGGTCAACAGTCACTTCATTTTAGACCATCTCTCCTGCATGAAATACTTATAAAAATAATAATAGTAAATGTTTTCAATTGAAGAGATCAAATACTTCAAGCAAACCTTCGAACAGAATTTGAAAGGGGAAAAAATTGGCATATTATTACTTTTTTTCCGGACCCAGAGAGTGTTAACAATTAACAAGCTTCTTTTAGACACAAGTATAATGTGAATTGCAGATGCTCATAGTCTCCCATCAAAACATATGCACCGAGCAAGAAGGAGTATTCAAATTCGAGGCTTCAAAGTAATAACCAATAACCCAAGAAATCTTTCTATTTGAGCTTTTGATTCCGACGATAATTGCATATTGGGCCTTTTCAGGGGTTGAAAATCTCAAACTTTTTTTATTTTTTGTTTCAAAGAAATGAAAAAGTCTAGTGCGTACTTATTGAGCGATTTTTTTATCAATTTTTTGGGCAAATCAGTTTATATCAGTATAAAAGAAAAACTAAAAAATAAGAATTATCTAAGGGTTGTTAAGAATAAATCGACTTTTTTGAAACCACTCCAAACAGTTTGAAGATTTTTTTTTTTAACTCTGATTTAAAAAAAAAAAAACTAAATTTATAGGAAACTTAGTAATGGTTTGATAATATGTTATTGGGCAAGCTAAACATTGACAAACTCATTAGAAATAATATAAGAATTTTGAGCAAGCACGAAAGCTTGTAAAGAATGCCAGTAAAGACCTAACATGATGAGGCCATTGTAGAGCCACCAACACCTTGCTTAAATTAAGCACTTTTTGGTCATCATAAGTTCAATTATTAGTTCAAATGATATGCTAAAAAAATAGCAAACAAAAACTTATACCCGCCACATACCATATTATAAAAACTGTACTGTCATTAAATACTTCAAAGTCCAAGCTTAAATGCATATTAAATTCTAAGAGTTAGGCTGTATGCTGATCAAATGAAACTGGGGGTAAATAAAACCTGCACCCAAACAGATGGTCTTTAGATTTACTAGCTATAACATGTGCCTGAAGGTAGGATTAAATATAAAATTTGAGCGTCCAAAAAATCGGTTCACTATATTAATCAAATATTAAATAATTAAATATATTACAAATTAATCAAATATTAAATAATTAAATATATGATAGAAATGAGTGATGTGATATTTTTAGGAAAAAAATATATAAATAATTAAATATGTGATATAAATGAGTGATATGATTTGACGTTTGAGCCTGAAAAATGGATAATAAGTGAAGTAAGTGATTGGTAATGATTTTGAGAAAAAAAATATGACTGAGATAAAATTCAAACACACTCTTGTTTTATTATATGGATTGATAATATATGAATTTAAATTCCAATTATTGCTGTCAATATGGAAAATTATGGGGGCCATAGCAATATTATATTATTATATCATTCAAAGCCTGCTTTAATATTTGTACTTCTCTTGACTAAGTAATCAATCAAAAAGACTCCTTGAACTTTGAATTCTACCATTTTGACCAACTACTCGCCTACCAAAGTTGGGTTTCGAGTGATGGCGAGCTCTTATTATATCAAATGACACGTCGGGTTTTTTTTGGGTTGAGTTTGTACCCGAACCTTATTCAGGTTTGAAATTATATACAAACTCAACCTTTACTTAATCTTAGGTATCATCCGGGACAAGTTTTTATTGGTCCAAATAATCGGACCTCAAAGGATAACTCAAGTGGTAATGGGAGACAACTTTTTAGTGGTCTAAATAATTGGACCATAAATAATAGTTTAAGTGGTAATAGAGACGAATTATAAATTTAGACGTTCTGAATTTAAATTTTGACAATCTTTAAATCCCTCATGACTATCTTACTCTTAATGTGGATGACCTGTTTTTAGGGGTATCAAACGTGTCAGGTTAAACGGTTATGTGTCTAGTTAAACGGGTGACGAGTGAAAAATATGTAAACTCGTACACGATACGTTTAATAAACGGCTGAAAAATCTCAACACGAACACGAACCGTTTAATAAACGGATAACAAGACACGACTTGTTTAATCCATTTAATTTTAAAATAATTATATCAATAAATTTTAATACTCAATTTTTTTTTTACTTTTAAATGTACTTACTTCAAAAAAGAGGAATTTTTGGTCAAATCTCATAAAAAATCATACTTGAACGCTTAGAAGAAAAAGGTAAGAGGTCATTGCCTTTTTATAGACAACTCAACCTTCCCCCTCTCCTCTCGTTTTCTAATGTGGAACAAAAACAAAAGACATTAGTTTATTTTTGCCTTTGAAGTATTCCCCATCTCTCTTTCTTTGTCTTTGAACTATTACTTTATTTCTTTTTTCTTGCTAATTTTTTTTTAAATATTAATTTATTATTATTATGTTAATTTTATTTAAAGGGGTAAACGTGTGATAAACGGTTTGACAAGTCTCACTCAAACACGACCCGTTTATTAAACGTGTTTGGCGTGTTAACCCGTTTATTACCAAGACCCGTTAATGTCTCACTCAAACCCGTTTAATTCGTGTCGGATTTTGAGAGCCCTATCTGTCTTTAATCGAATCAGATAAAAATTAGTTGAAATGCATGTAAATTAACCCAAACACCATAACTATTTAAAAAAAAAAAAAACAAAACCAAGCCTCATTTTTATCCGACCCGATTAACCTGTTGCTAATGTGTGTTGTCAGGTGACTGGAACTTTCAGAAAGAAAAAAAAAATGCAACTTTCATGATGTGTTTGGTTGGAGGGAAAATAGGGAGGATGAAAAATGGAGGAAGGGAAGGAAATTTTTTTCATTGTTTGGTATAGAGGGAAAATGGGAGAGAATGAAAAATGGAAAAAGAAATGCTTTCCTTTGGGCCAACCAAAAATTTCCCCCCTAAAAATGGGCGAAAAATGGAGGGAAGATGAGTCTTTTTTGTGAATGGACTGTTTTACCCACTACTCTCTTTAAAAGTGAGATTTTAATAAAATGTAAGTTCAACAGTTTTTTTTTTGCCCAGAACATGTGTGGCTTTGACCTTTTTGATGAATGAGGCCTAAAAATTTATTTGCCTCCCCTTTTTTTTCCTTTTTCTTTTGGTTCCCAATAGTCCCATAGTTCAAACTGTTTAGGTCTAATTTTTTTAATTATATATTTTTTAGTATTTAGTATTTACCATATAATATAATTAGAACTTAACTTATTAAGTTTGCTTTTGTATATGTAATGGAAGATTTAATAATTAAATGTACATAATGAAAAAAAATACATATAATTTCTAGTTAGATACACATTTAAATAATTAAATGAAGAATTTTTTTATAAGTAAATTTTTTTTTAATTTTATTTTAATAAATGATACTATAGAACATGAATTTTTATTGTAAAATTTGAAATATTTAATATTTCATCTTTGATTGGAGTATTTTTTTGTTTAAGTATAATATTTTAAACTTAAAAAATGTCTAAATATTATATACTTATAAAAAAAATCATGCATTTTAGTTTATTTTCTTTAATCTTATTCATGTAATTAGATATAAGGGTATAATGGTAAATTTGATATATATTTTTCCTTTCTATCCAATTTTTTAACTAATACCAAACAAAGGAAAATGCATCCCTTCAATTTTTCATTCATCATATCAAACATAATGAAGAAAAATATATTTCTTCTAATTTTTTATGTTTCCAATTTTTTATCCCTCCAACCAAACCGACCCTCAATCTTTCATGACCACTGACAAGTCAGAAGGAAACAAATTTTCATGATACAGACGGGGACGGAGGGAGGTAATTTGAGGTCTACAACAAACACACACAGAGAAGTTTCTTTTTATTTATAATATTAATTTTTTTTAAAAATAATTTATCTTTAATTTATCATGTGAGAGAAAACCAGAAGAAAAGCATGTTATGTTGCCGAAAAACTTACTTTAATTTTAATTTTTGTTTTTTACTGAAGAGAGAGTTTAATTTTAATTTCTTCTATTTTTATTCTTTTTACTTATTTTTACTCAGAGAGTGTAAATAGCAGTAAATATGAATTGACTTTTGAGTATTTTTTATTTTTTTAACTTATAATTTTAAAATTTTTAATGTTATAAATTAAATCATGGATCTAAATTATTATAATAAAAATTTAAATTATAATTAAATTTTTAGGACATTTTTAATGAATTTAAATTTTTTCTAAATTATTAATATACCTAAAATTATGAGATTCTTTAAAAATTTAGGTCTAAAGTCCCAACTTTATTTTTAATATCGTTGAGCCGCCGCTGTGTACAGATCTTATCACATCCATGAAATAGTACTAAATGAAGCCTGCACCACAAAATTTATATCCAAATTGACTGACACATAATCCACCCATCAATAGCTGCATTAGTCATATAACTTGAAAATCATGCACATTGACCACTCCACCAACACAACCTACTGTAACATCAAGCACAACACAAAGTCAAAGCTAATGCCACGTTTTTCTACATTTTATTTTCCCTTCCAATTGAATATCAAGGTCTTGATCAAAAAAAAAAAAAAAATTTGAATATCACGGTCCCCTCATAATGGTAAGGTTGTTTTATTGAAATTCGAGCGGTACAAATTCGAGTCACGGAGAGATTATACATGCTAACTAGCTACCATTTTTGAGACACAGCCTTCAAGAAAATAAAGGACGACTCAGTGAGCTAATCTTGGGCTTGCTTCAATAATTTTTTCTTGGAAATAAAAGCCACTGGGAAGATCATAATGAGACCTAGATGTCTCCATAAAAAACCCACCATCTGCACCACCTCCGTTACCAGACCATGGCGCATAACTACTATTTTCAAGAGAAAATAAAGGCGAAACAGTACTATTAAAGTTATCATATGCTTCTGTGCCACTTTCTTGTCCTTCCATGAGCCTAGGAAGAGGGTTCGGAACCGGAAAATGTGGAACAAAGTTTTGTTGATAATTCATGTCTGCTGAATATGGCATTGAACTTGAAATCGAATCGGAACCAGCACAGTTTCTATAAGAAGAGGTGGTGGTGGTGGTGCTAGTCTTTGCTGCCAACAGCTTCTTTTTCAACTTGGTGTTCCAATAGTTTTTCACGTCGTTGTCTGTTCTACCAGGCATATGTGAAGCTATGACAGACCACCTACACCAATAAAATTATGAGTTTAAGTAGGGTAAATACCTAGTGTCTAGTTTGGCATTATACCAAAAGTTACTATAAAATAAGCATGATGCTATCAGCCAACCTTGTAAGTTTACGACGCAATTTGAATCAACTCACAACATAAAAAACAGTAAGTTATAATCATCAAAATGATTTAGAATTGATCCAAAAAAAAATAAGTCTGGACTCTGGGTACCATACTGTTTTCTATCTGTATATTAATAATTCATATAATTAAAGCATACAAAAAGGAAAAAAAAATGGTTAATCAAATATGTTGAAGAAAAGGCGATTTAAACTAGCCTGCTTCCTATGTTAGTGTAGAGGGTTAGTATAAGGTTATCTTCTTCTTCAGTAAAACCTCCATGTTTGATGTCTGGTCGCAGATAATTGAGCCATCTCAGTCGGCAACTCTTGCCACAACGCTTTAGCCCTGAAACACAAGATTATATACCAATATGTATGTTAACCTAAAAATCAGGATCGCAGGACCATGAAACTACTCTTATGTGTGTGTAAGAGAGAGAGAGAGAGAGACCTGCTTTGTGTGGTAAAGCAATCCAATTGCAACCAGTGCCATATCTCTCAACATAGTTCTTGAGAATGGTGTCTTCTTCAGGAGACCATGACCCTCTCTTAACTTTGGCTTTGTCACAACAAGGTGCTCTACCCATGGAAGAAAAATGCCAAAACAAAGCGAAAATGGAAGATTTGAGACACCGAGGTCTGACAATTTTTTGTCAAGGAGAAGCAAATCAATGGGCGGTGGGCTTTGGCTATGGTTTTAAAGATGGCGAGAAAGAGAGAGAGACTAAGTCCAATCCTTCAACTTAAAGTTTCTTCACTGTTCAAGGTTTGTGTTTCTCTCATGTTAAATAAGAGAAAGAACCTAGTCAATGTGGGTTCAAAAAAAACAAAAAAAAATAGATCAAGCAGGAGCAGGATGCCTTGACATACTGTGGGCCCTTTTCTCCACGTAGAACGGGCAGCCAACCATCATATGACCCCACTTAAAATAACACATTTGCATAATTTTCTTAATTCATTGAGGTGATTTCACTTAGAAATGTTGAATCCTTTGAAAATTAAAATGGTAAATTTTATTGACGTCCTCTAAAAAATAACTAAATTACTGAGACACTTTCTATTATTTATGAAATATTATTGACACCTCTATCAGATTTTGTCGACAACGGAATAGACAAAAATTATTCTTTTACACAATTATCCTTAATAGAGATGAATATTCATTCATTTATTCTTCATTTACACACACAAATATATATAATAGGGAGAGGGATTGTGTATGAAAAATGAGAAGAATTGAAGAAGACAGACTGAAGAACTCGTTCTGCCTCTATTTTGCGTTCAATTGAAGTCGATTTGGGCCATTGGATTGAGTTGTATGTTCGTATTCTCCACTAAAAGAAGACGAAGACGACTTGACTACGATTCAACGGAGACAGAGACGAAGAAGTAGATTTTTGATTTAGGGCAAAAAATGCCAAAAAAAGATTTTGTTTTATATCACTTGAAATCTCAATCATCTAGTTTGAAACAAACCATCCAGTTCACCGATGTTATCAAAAAATGGTCGGTTTAATGGTTCACAACTGATTTGCTTGCATATGTGATCTAACTCAAGAACCAAACTGGTCTAGGCCCCGATTCACCTGTTTGAAGCGTCAGTCTAATCCGATTTTAATAACACTATTTGTGGGAGGTTATGATCTAAATGTGAAGAGAGTTTCAAATAGGGAAGAAGAATGGTTTTGTAGTGCATGATTGTTGGCGCGAGTAATATATGAGTGATAGTCGGGGGTGGTGCAGCGGTACGGGGAGGTCACAATGTGTGAAAGAGATGAAAATAGAGACCAAGATGCTTCTAATCGGGTGTTATGAATTTTTGATGATTTTTTGGTGCCGCGTGTTTTGTTTTTGTTGCTATTTTATGTCCCTTCCACACACACACAAACACACACACACACACACACACAGCTATGTTGGTTCATCTACTTCACCAAAAATATTTGTCGAATGGAAAAAAAGAAAGGGATAATGAGATGTAAGTACCTTTTCTAAAACTTATTTGGCTTTAAGTACCACCTCCAAACTTATCATCTTTTAAATCCTCTTTTTCATTAAATAGGTGTCAATAAGTACACATTTTCAAACATTTTCAAATTCCTTCTAAAATATATTTCATAATTACCCCTACAATAAATAGTGCATACTTACTTGAATGTGAGACTTTCAAGATTCCTTTTGATATTTGTGTATCATTTAAATTTTAAAATTTCATATATATATATATATATATATATATATATACACACACACACACGTATATATGTATATACACACACACATATATGTATACACACACGCACACACACACACACATACACGTAATACAGTGACATACTTAACAAAAAAAATAGTAACATCAAATAGTGACACGTTTAACAAAAAAACAGTGATATCAAACAGTGACACGCTCAACAAAAATATTTGTGTTATTGTTTGATGTTACTATTTTTTTGTTGAGTAAGTTACTATTTAATATAACTATTTTTTTATTAAGTGTGTTACTGTTTGATGTTACTCTTTTTTTGTTGAGCGTGTCACTGTTTGATGTCATTGTATTACGTGTGTGTGCGTGTGTGTTTATATATATATATATATATATATATATAAATGTGTGTGTGTGTACAT
>CM042188.1:34350535-34361348 GCA_023539305.1 Ilex asprella | reverse complement strand
TAAGATGTGTATAAGAGACACCATATATTATATATACATTAATTTTATTTATATATTTATATATTTTTTAAAAAAATTAAAAAAAATTAAAAAAATATCTATCTTAGTTAGAGGTGAAAATTTTCGACTCAACACGATGAGACAATTCGAACTCGAATTCAACACAAATTTTATAATACGAACTTAATTATAACTTAATAAGAACTCCAAAATGACCTGACACACGAACACGAAATATAAACGGCTTATATTCAGTTCAACCTATCAGACCAAAAATTGACACTATTAACTCGTTTATTTAAGAATAAATATTTTTTTCTATTTTCTTGTTTATATAGTAACAAGAAATTAATACTAAATTAATATTTTAACTAGTATTATAGATATAAAATATTAATTATTTGTAGTTATTTTATGAAATACTGACATATTATTACATAAAAAAGATAATTTTATTTATTATTATTGTATTTATTTACGTTAATTTTAAGTTTGTAGAAAAAGTATGAGCATGAATTCAATTAAGTGAAAATAAAATATTGGCGTTAATTTTTTTTATTCAAAGTTTGTGTGAGTCAATACGAATACGATAATGATATGAAAATAAACAGGTCAACTCGACAGAACACGATTAGTTAAATAAATTAAGTTTGATTAATGTTCGACATGAACCCACAAATGACTCAATACGAACCTGACACAACGCGACACTACTCGATTATCACCATTAACCTTAATCAACACAAAAAAATAAATTATTTTCCATCTATTCTATCACAAATAAAAGAAAGTGTATTACTCATATTTTTTTTTTTTAGAATAGAAAATGTATCGCTCATATTTTTTATCTCTTATATTTTTTATTTTTCTTACCAAACTGACCATTAGTTGAGGAGATTTTTTGTTTTTCACCCTTAAACCTATCCTTCTCATAGGGTTATTCGTATACTAGTCATAATCTGTGCTGAAGGCATGATAAAATATAAAATTTGAGCAATCTCACTGTATTAAATTTTTTCAAAATATATTAACTACAAATTAATCAAATATTAAATAATTAAATATATGATAAAAATGAGTGATACGATATTTTTAGAAAAGAAATAAATAAATGATTAAACATGTGATAAAAATGAGTGCTATGATTTGACGTTTGAGTCTGACAAAGAGATAGTGGGTGAAATAAATGATTGGTGATGATTTTAAGAGAAAAAATATAATTAGGATAAAATTCAAACATACTCCTGTTTTATTATATAAATGATTAAACATGTGATAAAAATGAGTGATGCAATTTGACGTTTGAGTCTGGCAAAGAGATTGTGATTGAGATAAGTGGTTATAATGATTTTACGGGAAAAAATATGACTGAGATAAAATTTAAACACACTCCTATTATATTATATAAATGTTATTTATGCCGACTTGATTAAATTTAAAAAAAAAATATTTGCTGGCCTCATTGTGGCTGCCCTACTGTCAATTGATGACGTGGCGAAATACAGAACGTCGATGACTCATATTTTGGTCAAAACAAATAGCTTCAAACTTGTTGGTAGCTGCGCAGCCGTAGATTTCAATCCCAATTAAGAAAGTCAAAACGTAGTCGGATATGACTCATTGTCGCGTCGGTATGGCCCACTTGCTCTGTAATTTAGCTTTATCACACACGTAGAGCTGAGTCATCCAACTAACTACAAGATACTCCCTCACCCTCTACGCTGCGCGTGTAATGCAGTTTTTCTTTAAGTGAGGCTACAAATTTGAGCACGTTTTGTTTTCATAGCTTTTAAGGGGTGGGTTAATTGCAAATTACCCCCCCAAGTTTAGCAGATGTTGCAATCAAATCCATGTGATTTTAATATTGACAAATACCCCTTCCAAGTTTGACCATTATGTCAAAAATTATGCATTGTCGTTGACTTTTTGATGGTACAAAAAATTAACAAAAATCTTCTACGTCAATTGAAATTCAATTAAAATGTCAACTCTATCCTCTAATTTGTCTCATTCCTTTAAAAAAACTAAGATTGAGAAAAATATCCCCCACCAATAGAGACCCTCCATAAACATACATAAATATCAACTCATTCACTCTACACAACACACATGTATAGTCCCCTAGTCACATAATTTGTGTCTTAACACACACACACACACACGCTCCATTGTTTAGAATTAAGGATCAAAATTTTGTTTCGGTGTATTATTTAAGTTATCTAGGAAATGGAAACGTTTCGATGTGTTTCCGAAAGATTTCGACCTATTTTGAAAATATAATAAAAAAATAATTTTTCTAAAACATTGATTTAAATATATCAAAATATCTTAAAATACAATGAAACATTCCGAAAACAATTTTGTAAATGTGTTGAAATATTATAATACATCTTGAAACATTATGAAATACCTTAAAATATTAGAATTTCAATTACATCATTGATTCGTTTTAGTCTCCTTGAAAACGAAAACAAAAATATTTCGGACGTTTCAACCGTTTTAAAACAATATTTTGATCCTTGGTTGTAATGTGAATTAACGAATTGAAAGTAAATTCGATATAAATTCGTGAATTCATTCCACTAAATTCATGATGTGAGAAGGAATACCCTTCTCACGCCTACTTGATGTGGGTTGTAGTCCAACGAGTTAAAATGCCTACCAATTGCTTGTGTTGTTCCCAGCCTTTTGTGTTAACATTAACTATATATGCAAATTAATAGTTTAATAAATTAAATAATTTGTTATATATTTGTATATAAAATTTATTTTTTTAATTATATTTTATTAACTTATATGCAAATATGTATAAATGTATATTATATAACGCTCTCAAGGTACTACCACTTTAATTTTTTTTTTTAAAAAATTTCACTCTTACGCTCTCGCTCTTCTTTTCACTCTCACTTTCACCTCTACTTTGCGTGACTTAGCATAGCCCTCTCCTCCATCAAAGCTTTCTTTTGGGGTCTTTATGAGGCAAAATTAGTGTGATCTCATGGGCAAAGCCACCTTGGGCTTATGGTGGTCACCGACGTATAGGGATGACAATGAATCGGAACGGGGGCGGAGGTGGTCTCCATGTTCATCCTCCATTAAAAAAAAATTCGTCCATCCCCGGTTCACCCCGTTTACATGTATAATTTTCATCCCCGTCCATGGGTAAATTGTAATCTCCGTCCCCCGTCTTCACCCCCATAACACAATTTCCATAAATGCACAACAAAATCAATCAAACAAATGTCAAACCCATCTCAAATTCTAAACTTAAGATAAAACATTCATTCGCAAAGACATAATCCAAAATATGTAAGAACCCTAAACTTGAACATTCTTTAACGCATTAATAAGATGAAAACCCATCATAACTTTCAAGTCTAGTCGAAGTTCACCTATCACAAAATTGTAGAACCCACAACACAATTTCCACATAAATCTTTAAGAATAGTGCACGAATGTTTATCAACACAGATGAAGAACATAGGACAAAGAGAAAAGACATAGAGCGAGAGAGATATAGTGTATCAACGATGGAGAGATTAGAGAGAGAGTAGGTTGTAGGCATTACCTTGCCTAGGTCAGCAACCAGCGATCAACGATATAGAGACTAAAGAGAGAGAATAAGTTGTAGGTGAGAGAATTAGTGCCGATGGACTTGGGGCATAGTGGTCGGCAGAGATATAGAGCTAGCAGAGGTATTGAGTGAATTAGGGCTAAGTTTGGTGGGGCGTTAGTCTGTTTCTGTCTTCATCTCCGCATGAGTTTATACGGATATTCTCATATTCGTCTACCATCCAATATGTATGATTTATCCCCGGTCCAAACAGAACTGATTTGGACGAATACTTTTTTTTTCCTGATCCATTGACATACCCACCACCATAGCCTCAAATAATTTTTAAAAAAAGTTCCTTATATATATATATATATATATAGAGAGAGAGAGAGAGAGAGAGAGAGAGAGAATGTGTTAAGTTGTTATGAATATGGCCCAAAAAAAGTTACCTATACATGAAAAGCCATGAATATGGTCCCAACAACTAGTTAAAATTCTTACATTGCTTTCTTTGTATGTGTTCGAGGGTGCGACTTGAGCAAAAGCCTTTAAAAAGACTATAATTAAAATTTTGAAGATCTTTCGGGCTACAAAGTGTGATTACCCAAAAAAAAGTGTGTGTTTGTACGCGTTTAGAGACGCGGTGAGAGAAAAGTGGATCAAGTATGTCAATTAGCTGTATTGGTCCCTTTTGAACGTTTCTTACGCAAATAAGGATAAAATAGTTAGGAAACTACAGGTTTTTTTCAGTTGAGGACTCCAAACATTCCAAATATCAAGGAAGGACTTTTTTAATACCATATCTCCTTTCTCGATCCCTTTACATGCCGTACCACTTTTACAGATAAGGACTCCAAATGTTCCCAATCATTTTTCATTTGAGGACTCCATTACCTACCAAATCTCAGAGGACTTCTCTCCATTCATTTTTCAGTTGAGGACTCCATAACCCACCAAATGTCAGAGAAGGACTTCTTCCCATTCATTTTTCTGTTGAGGACTCCATACCTTCCAAATCTCAAATGAGGACTTCCTTCTTCATGTCACTATAAATACCCATTTTCTCAACACCTTCCACACCACAACTTTGCCATTCCATTCCATTTCATTTCTGCTAAGTCTCTTGACTCTCCTTTCTCTAGTTTTGTCCTTTCCTTGCGTTAATTTTGGTGGAAGAATGACTATCCTCATTGAGCAGCCTGAGTTAGGTAACTCCCTTTCTTTTCTTGTTTTTGAAGTTGGTTTTTGCATTTTATGCGTGCGTATGTTCATATATTTGTATCACCGGCCTTTGGTACTATGGTTCTCTTTATCTTGTGAAGATTACTTTGTCTTCTTCGCTTCAAGTACCCTTCTCCTCCAAAAAAAAATTATTCATATATTTGCACATATATTGGTGAGTAAGATGACATACTATTACAACTAGATGGTTTAAATTATGAAAAAAAAATTAGAATCGACCTATAAATATTATGATCTTTCAAAAAAACTTGTTTTGTTATGACAATTGGGTTGTAATATTACTATAATGTGGTAACGAAAAATAACTTTACGCTTACCCATATTTGATATTACATGTACTTTGTGCAAGATCAACACTTCACATGATGCTTTGTATCCTTGTTATTATTACTTGTTAGGTTTACAAATGGAGGAGAAAAAGATGCAATCTGATACCAATGAACTGGTATTGGATGGAGGATTTGCTGTGCCCAAATCACTATCAGATGGTGGATTTGAGAAGCCGGAAATCAACTCATTTGGCCAGGCATTTAGGTTTGCTTTCGTTCCTTCTATAAGCGCACATTTAAGTTCATCAAGGGTTGTTTTATATTGAAAGAAAACTGACATGGAAATGCTGTGCAGAGACTACGATGCAGAGAGTGAGAGACAGAAGACAGTTGAGGAATTCTACAGAGTGAACCACATTAACCAAACATATAACTTTGTAAGCACTTTAATTACAAGTGAAATTTTCTTTTATTGAGGAAGGAACATTAGGATTTCGCCTTTCATCACAAGAATCAAATGGTATGAAGTGAACTCTTGGGCGCGCCATAAATTCGGACGTCTTGAGCTTCGATGGTGACTTCCACGTTTAATGAATATCTGTAGTTAACTTGTGATTGTAGAGTCCAATGTGATCCTATATATTCCGGTCATCAAAAGAAAAAAAAACATTGGGACTTGGGTTTGAAGTTTGAACAAACTTTGTAATGCAAATGCAGGTGAAGAGGATGAGAGAAGAGTATGGGAAGTTGGACAAAGTGGAGATGAGCATATGGGAAGGTTGTGAACTTCTCAATGATGTTGTGGATGATAGTGATCCTGACTTGGATGAACCCCAGATTGAGCACTTGTTGCAGACAGCTGAGGCCATTAGGAAAGACTATCCTAATGAAGATTGGTTGCACTTGACAGGTCTAATCCATGGTATATACCTTATTATTTCCCCTTGATTCTACCTTAAAACTTGAGCTTCTCAATACACGAAACTCCAGCTAGTGCAAGGTCTACGAATGTCAGATATAAGCACCCACACCCCATATGTGTACGGACTGTTTATGTGACTTGAACTCTAGACGTCCAAATAAAATAAAAAACCTTACTCTTGTGTCAAGGCTTACCCTCATGTGATAATGCATATTTAAACTTATCACTGTAACATAAAATTTTAAGATATGCTATTACCCATAAACCTCAAACATTGTTTAATTTTAGATTTTGTTGGAGAACTCAAACATAAGACCTGCGAGTTTCTTGTTCGACCAACAAACCAATATGTTTTGCTATGTAAGAAAGCTAGATTTTGTTGACTCTGCCTATGAAGAGGGCCCACTCCCTAAAGATGCAAAAACCTCATCTAATAAAACATGTTTCACAAGGTTCATACTATTACTACCTAATGTTTTATTTTTTTATCAGAAGTGTCTCAATACTATAATAGTATTTGAAATCAAAAGTTTTGAATGGGTTACAGATCTTGGGAAAGTTCTTCTTCATCCTAGCTTTGGAGGGCTTCCTCAGTGGGCTGTTGTTGGTGAGTTTGTGTTGAAGCATATAAATTTCTGAGCAGCTAAATAATCTCAACTATTTCAAATGGCTAACCAATATTGATATATACTACAGGTGATACATTCCCTCTTGGCTGTGCTTTCGACGAATCGATCGTTCACCATAAGGTAATTCTTTCATAAATCGCATTTAGTGTTTAGTTTAGCTTAGATAAAGATAGCTTTTTTAAAAAAATGACGATACTATTTCATTATTTTGAAATATGGTACCAAAAATTAAGAATGAATCCGATAAGGTTCCAAACTCCATTAGATGAGGCACTTATGATGAAATGTGTTTGTGTGAAATCAACGCCAAAAATTTGAGTGATAATTTAATCTCGATTGAGTTATACCTAACTTTCTTGAGTCGCAATTTGACCTAAATTGATTTGTAATTAACACTTAATAATAGTCGCTCTCATTAGTCAGCTGAGAGAAAATTTGTGCAAAAATGTTGTGGTGCAGCATTTTAAAGGCAATCCGGACTCCAACAATCCAGCTTACAGCACTAAGAATGGAATTTACACAGAAGGATGTGGACTCAATAATGTCATGATTTCATGGGGGCATGATGACTACATGTATTTGGTATATAAGCCTTCTATATCTTAATCAAATTCTAATATACTACTAAGAACACCAAAATCATTCAGAAGATACAAGTTAATAATTCCTCGTTTTTGTTTTTTCAGGTTGCCAAGGAAAATGGAACAACTTTACCTCCAGCCGCCTTGTTTATCATCCGTTACCATTCTTTCTACCGTAAGCTTTTACTCCATTTTCCCTTAATCATTTTATTGTTTTGGGATAACGGGTCATATTCGGAACTTAAATCCGCCTAAAAGTTTAAGTATGTACGTAAATGGTATATCGATTTATATATATATATATATATATATATATATATATATTAGGGTTTATTTAACTTCTTTTTCTAGTATTCTAATCACTATATCTAACCTTGATATCTTAATATCATTTTGCAGCTTTACATAGGGCGGGGGAATATAAACATTTAATGAATGAGGAGGATGCTGAGAATTTGGAGTGGCTTAAAATATTCAAGTAAATATTATTATTTCTTGGTAATTTTTTTTTTTTTTTTGTGCTATTGGGTATCAACAAAAATTTTAATATTTTTATTGAAATATTATGCAGCAAATATGATCTTTACAGCAAGAGCAAAGTTCGCATTGATGTAGAAAAAGTGAAGCCATACTATATATCTCTCATTGAAAAGGTAAGTATTTTTTTTTGGTGATTACCAATTCTTAATACAAACTGTCAACCGTATATAAAATCAACTTGAAGTATGTGGGTATAGATTTAGTCTTAATGGTCGAACGGCTTCTTCTGAACGGCTGATATGGCCAAAACCGGTGCTTCGCAATTTTTTTTTTTAAGAGTCGATCTTAACCAGTTGAGTCATAAATATCACTTTAATAATTAGTGGATCGATAACCCTACTAATAATCCCAATAGAAACTTGGTTAAACAAGATTTATAGGTGTCACAAAGTCATATGAATTGAGTATCAATTGAGAAAATTTTTGTGCGACACGGCCCGACCGGTGACATGCCTAACCCTTAAATTTGGAAGATTGTACCATTTTTTTAAATTTTCTCACCCCTTAGTTGCAAATTATTTTGTTGCAGTATTTCCCAGCAAAGCTCAGATGGTGAACCTTAGGCATCGAAAGCTTATTGTGCAAAGAAAAGGCCAGGAGGTGCTAAGTTTTTCTAGGGTTCTGTTGTACGGATTTAGAACAAGTCATTGCTATCCTTTCTCCGTTTGGTCCCGGGAATAATTTTATCAATTTGTGATGCACTGAAATGTAATTTTAATTGCATATTTTCATGTCAGGGATTTCCTTATATTGTATTTATGTCCCTTTCAAATGATAAAAGCTTACAGCGGAGACAATATCATGTTCAAATCGACGACTTTAAGGTTCAACAACGGGGTGATGACCATTAAATTAACCGTTAATCCAATGTAATGTACGAAAATTATTACCCCATCCTTCACCTTCACTCCTGCCCCCACGCTTACCTCACCCCGCCACATCTAAGCCCAACCAACATTATTGAAAAAATAAAAAAAAATGTACTAAATTAAGTTAATAAAAGTTTAAAATGTGAAGGAATTTTCAAATATGGGTAATTAACAAAGACGGTAGAAGTAGTTAGAAAGGACATATGAAATAATTTAATTGGACCAGACTAAGTAAATACTTCAAAATTTTGAGAATTTAGTGTTTAAGGAGGGAAAGCTTCTCGCTGTTTCCTACAATTTTTTTGTTTTATTTAATAAATAGCAGCGACTCAGTGTGATATATGGAATTTATATTTGAGTAATATTATTTTGACTTAAAAATTTGACCTAATTTGCTGACATTATAATATGGTTTCATTAGAACTATTGGATCAACATCAAGTTTTAATGTTTGATAGACTCCACAGTCAATCCAAAGGTTATAATAAATTAGGTCAGTAAATTATGTCAGTAAATTAAGTCCCAATAGCATTGCTCTTTATATTTTATCACCTTTTAGTACTATTTTTATTATCATCTCTTATCTTTTGTCACACCATTTAATGTGTAAAAAAGTTAGACAAATAATTATAAAAAATTGAGGTGCTAAAATGTAATTTTTTTTAAAAAAAATTGAATGAAGAGTTATTAGTTAGTGTGCAAGTGGTAATGACACATGCTATAGAAAATAATTATTCAAAAAACATTTAATTGAGGAGTTATAGTTAGTGGAGGGGTGGCTATGTCACATGGTGAAATGTTACTAGATTGAATGTATTAAAATAAATCTAAATTTTAAGAATTGAGAGAATAAGGAGGGAAGGTCTCCCAATATAATTTGCACCTAATTTGTTTGCTATATAATATAATGTCGACTAACAATCATTCTGTGCGATGTACGAAATTTATCTCTCCTCACCATCATCCTATTCCACCTCTTTTTAACCTTCATATTATTAGACAATTACCTATTAATGCTGTAAAATAATTTTTGTTCAATGTGAAATAGTAAATAAAGATGATTTAAAATTTTAAAGCCTTTAAAATTAAAAAGATAGTAGGATACTAGGAGTACTTACGAAAAATAGTTAGAGTAGTTAAATAAGTCGAATGAAATAATTTTATTGGAAGGAGATAATTAAGTATTTTGAACTTAGAAATTAAGCATTTGGGGAGGAAAGGTTTCTCAAATCCTTTCATCTAGGAAAAATGTTTGTTTTATATAAATACTAGGGGTAACCGAGTTTGAAGATATGGTTCAATTCTTGAGAGATATGTTGCTGGCCGTTGGATGAACTTATTTGAAACTGTCGAATGGACTTATTGAAGCGTGTCCTATTTTATATTATAGATATTGATGTAGACATCGATTTTTATGTTGTATGTAATTTCAATTTTTATATTTCACTTGATATAAGCAAATCAAAATTTTTTTCAGATATAAAAATCTCATATGACCTTCAACACTTAAAATTTAATAGTAAATCATAGCTTTTTAATCGTCAATTTCACTAAACAGCAAGCAAAGTAAGATATTTGAAGGTAAGTTTCAATTTAGTTTATGACTAGTTACAGCAATGTTATTTTTTTTATAAAAAAAATTAGTCTCTTAATCAGAATCATGTAATCAAAGTATCTATATAAATTGTTAAGAAAAGGTTATTAAAAGATTAAACTAATTATATTATTATTTCTTGGACGGATGACACTTTACTTAAAAGATTCTAAAATTTTTAATTTATACGTTGAAATATTAAAATTATCACATTTTACCCTTGATTAGATTTTTTTTTTGTTTTTAAATTATTGTTATTATTATTATTACAACTACTATATAGTTTATTCGAACCGCTGACCTCCACTCTTTCGAGGTGTGGTTAACTAAATCGGATAGGCCCTTAATCAGATAAAAAGGTAAAAATCAAATTTTAGTTCCCTTTTTTGACAACTTTGTTTGTTTTATTAGTTATTATAAAAAAATTTATACTCATTTTTTTTAAATGGAGCACATTGTTATCTTTTAATTTAATTGAGGGTGTAATATACGAAATTTATTTTTTAAAAGGGTGTAAATTAAGAATAAAAATATATTTTAAGGTACAATGTGTCACATTTGCCTTTTTTTCTTTTGGAGAATTACACTCAGACTCTCTAAAGTTTGTCACC
>CM042188.1:34316521-34345535 GCA_023539305.1 Ilex asprella | reverse complement strand
CGCGTACAAGTTTTTACGGTGTCTGCATGTAATATTATAAATAATTAGGTATTTCAGTGATTAAGTGGTAAATTTCAAAACATCTTGATATAATTCTCCTCTTTTTTTTTTTTCTTTACTTGGTCAATTAGCGGGTGTCCCCAAAAAGAGTGGGGTCCACTTTGAAAATTAGTCTAACGCATAAAAATCAGCCTAGCCTATTATTATTGTAACTTTCTCTATTGTCAATCTTTTTCGTGTACGTAAGTCTAAGACTTGTAAATAAATTGTTTTATGCCAAGTTACGTTAGAGGTTTATTATTTTTTTTTCCAATATATAATTCGTGTGCCCTGACGAAATATGAAACATAAAGAATCCAATTCCACTCAAACTTTTTAACTGTATCACATTGTAGAGTTCTATTTTTCCTTTTCATTTTCTTCCTACTTCACCAATCAGAACAAAGGGAGGTTCTTTTATGAACCAAACCTCTCCATTGCAATCAAATTTTATTTATGAAAAATAAAAATTTCACATACTTGTAATAGCTGCCTTTCGATTACACTCGAGAATCATTGGCAAGAGTCGAACCTAGAATACTTGTATTTATGGTATGTTGTAACCTAACCTCACACTATAGACTACTTGTACAAATAAACTAAGGTCTTTTTTGGATGACAATAATCTTAATCGAAAATGGGTAACTCATTCTTAGCATATTGATATCTGAATTTCAAGTATTGTAATAATCTTTTATTTCATATTTAGTATTGCCACTAATCTAATATAGGAATGAATATTTATTTCATTAACATTTTTAGTAATGAATTTTATTAGGAGAGAACATTATTTTAGGAATAGCTTGGCTTTACCAACAAACTAAATTTTGTGAAGGACTTTGAATTTGATTTTTTTTTTTCTTTTTTAGAATACCCAATCAAATTGGGTATGAGATTACTATCATTGATGGTGGATTTAAGATTCTCACTATCCTTAATAATTTGATTTCAGTAGTAATCTTACTATCGATATAAACTATCGACTTATTAACAACTTAAACATTATACTTCAAGGAATTAGTAATGAAATTCTTATTTTCAATTTAAATTATCGTCATCTAAACCGGGTATACTGATTTTTGATATCCAAGAATCATACTCACATTTTTTAAGTTTGTAACATATGACAAACCGTTTCTTGATAAGAGTAGTTTAATCGATAAAAAAATTCGAGAACTCATCCCAAAGTATATAAACACTTATAAAGTGGATATGGCGAGTAAATCAGAAATTTTTTAGGAGGAGCAGTCTTCCATCTCGAATTACCAAATCTTAGAATCTTTGCATCTAAATTGTCGTTTTCATGGACATTTCCACCAGAGGCAGGTGGGTTTATGCGTATGTATAAGTTTGGACTTCGGAGATGCCAGTGAGGGCCCTCCCATTTATATAATATCCTATAAGCATGGAAGTACCAGAAGAGGTTCTTTATCACTCAAGCCCTTAAAATAGAGCCAAACCAGCCTTTGTTAACCCACAAAGAACTTGCCCGAGCAGCCTCAACTACCCATCAAATCTTTATCTTTGTGTGTGTGTGTGTGTGTGTGCGTGTGTGTGTGTGATGAGGAAACAGAGCATAGAAGCTCCACTTTTGGGCAGTGGTGAAAATTCCAAGGGAAGGAGATGGAGCAGAGTTTTGGGTCTCCTCCTCTCACTCATAGCCATAATATGTGAGTTTCTCTCAATTTGCTTCAGTCCAATTTAATTTTCTTTGATTTCATCATGACCCAAATTCTGGAATATCCTGAAAATGCCATTATTGCTTATCTGAATTTTGGGTCCTTGAGTTCATATGATTTTGTTTTATTTTCCCTCGTAAATTAACACTATTTTGGCTGTAAATTGGGTTTCTATACACTAGAGCTTGAATCAAGGCTCCTAAGAGCTAAATTGTTGTTGCCACAAGATAATAAAAGTAAAAAGAAATTTACAAGGATTCTTGGTGAGCCTGCAAGGGGTAACTGTTTGTTTCAGTTTCTTCACAATATGAATATATAATAATAGCTCACTTCGAGTCCTGTAAATTGTATTGTCAACCAATCATAATGCATGTGACCAGATACTTTAAAAGAAAAACTGATCAATTTGGTGAAAGATTGGCTGGACCTTGCTTCTATGGGAAATGTCCAGTCCAAGCCCCATTCTTCCAGGTTAAGGTTCATAAAATTATTTTCTATGCAGTTTTTTGTTTGAAATAAATGGTTTGTGTTTTTGTCTGCCAACAATATCTTCTTCCTGTTTTACTGAATTTTATGTTGGTTTTCAACTATATTTGTGATTAATGTAGCCGAACGTAAATAGTTGTGATAAATTCTTTGTTGTTGTTGTCGTCGTCGTTGTTGTTCGTTTCAATATTTATGCTCAAAAAAAGTAATTTCACTAAAGGTTGTTCTTGTGTACATTTCAGTTGTTTGCCTTACACTAGGAGGAAACCTAAGTGTGTGGGTGGTAAGAGACAAAAACAAGCACAATGGCTGTGTACAAGTTGAAAATAAAGAAATTGTTGAATCAGACCAAGCAGTTGTTGCTTCTGATGATGGTCGATGCTCGGAAATTGGTGTATCAATGCTTAGACAAGGTGGTCATGCTGTTGACGCTGCTGTGGCAACCACCCTCTGCCTTGGTGTAGTCAATCCAGCCGGTAGTGGTGTAGGAGGTGGATCTTTCATGATTGTTCGATCTTCATCAGAATCAAATACCCAAGCTTTTGACATGAGGGAAACAGCACCCTCTGCTGCTTCACAGGTTTCTCTCTCTCTCTCTCACACACACACACACACACAATTATTTTCTAGGACAATTAACCATCTTCGGGTTGGTCCCTTAATTCATTGGGTCCAATTATACAGCTTCCTCAAAAAATTCATTTGATTAAAAGCCCAGAGGGATCAAGTAGTTACTACGGCATGTGCATAACAATAAGTATTTGATATCCCTTTGGTATTTGGATGGTGAGGTGACTTGAACATTTTACCTTACAAAATTTGAGATTGATTTATTTGAGTCTCTTTGCTGTTATCTAATGTTGTGGTTGTCAACAAACAGAACATGTATGAGAACAATCCCGATGCTAAGTATGAAGGACCACTAGCAATTGGCATTCCCGGTGAGCTAGCTGGCCTTCATGAAGCATGGTCGAAACATGGACATTTGCCCTGGAGGACTTTATTCCAACCAGCCATTAAACTTGCTAAAGAGGGGTTTGTGGTTTATCCTTATCTCGAATCATCCATTTCTAGTTGTGCGAACAAAATAATGGCTGACCCGGGCTTACAGCTAGTATATGCACCAAATGGGAAATTGTTACAAGCCGGGGATACATGCTACAATGCAGAACTTGGCCGCAGTTTGGAGGCAGTAGCAGAACAAGGGATACAAGCCTTCTATAATGGTACAATTGGGGAAAATCTAGTAAAGGATGTGAGAGAGGCAGGTGGAATTTTGACAATGGAAGATTTGAAGAATTACAAAGTGGATGTTATGGATGCAATGTCTGTGAACGTAATGGGCTACACTATCTTAGGCATGCCACCTCCATCCAGTGGAACACTCGGACTATCTCTGGTTCGGTTCTCACTTTTTCCAATTTTTTTAACCTTTAATTTGAGATTAGAACATGGATATGAAAATTTGAGCTCTTGATGCTGCAGTTCACAAGACTGTTTGCTTTTGTTGAACTGTACTAATGTGCATTGATGAAACACAGGTTCTAAACATCTTGAATAGCTATGGGAGTCCCAATGCTGCAAAGGGACCTCTGGGGTTACATCGCCTGATTGAGGCATTAAAATTTATGTTTGCTGTCCGGATGAACCTGGGTGACCCCGACTTTGTGAATATCAGTAAGACTATGTCTGACATGCTTTCCCCTTCTTTTGCCAAGAAACTTCAACAAAAAATATTCGACAACACGACTTTCCCCTCTGAATACTATATGCACAGGTTAGACTTTGTCACGTGATTGATTCAAAGAAGAAATTGTACAATCTACTTATCCAAAATTTGGTCAGTATTCTATTGTATATTGTGAAAATGATCGTGAACTTAAAGCATTTAGTCTTTAATTTCCAGGTGGAGCCAGCTTAGAGATCTTGGAACCAGCCATTTGTGTGTTGTGGATGCAAATCGAAATGCAGTGTCACTGACAACCACTATAAACTATGGTTTTGGAGCTGGGTTGCTCTCTCCTTCCACCGGTATTGTGCTCAACAATGAAATGGGTGACTTCTCGACACCAACAGAAATATCTACTGATAAACTCCCTCCTGCACCAGCTAATTTTATCAGACCAAACAAGAGACCCTTATCTTCCATGACACCTATCATTGTTCTCAAGGTATAGGAACGCCACACATTCTCTCTTTCTCTTCTGACTTCTTTATACTTTTTCAGGTTTTCACCAATCATCGAAGCTAGAAGTGTTGGAAACGCTTAGTCATGGTTTTTGAGGATGAGAAATAGTTTTATTCTAATCCCGCATGAGAAAAGATTGTTCTGTACTGTAGTTGGTTTTTGAAATTGTATGCTTCTTTAAGCAGTTCTTCCCAATTGCAGGATAATGAATTGGTCGGGGTAGTTGGAGGTAGTGGTGGTCTATACATAATTCCAGCTGTGATACAGGTTTTTCTTAACCATTTTGTCTTGGGAATGGAACCTCTAGCGGCAGTTGAGAGTCCAAGAGTCTACCACAAGGTCGCTCACCTGATTTGGAACGTAAACTTCATTTCATTTTGATGAACTCTCTATTGATTTAACATGAACTTTGTGCAGCTAATACCAAATGTGGTTTTATATGAAAACTGGACGGTCATTGATGGTGAGCACATAGAACTCTCGGACGAGAAAAAGCAGTTCTTGGAAGAGAGAGGTCATCAACTTCAGGCTAAAGCAGGAGGAGCTGTCTGCCAGTTTATTGTTCAAAACATTCACAACCCGATTGAAATGGGCCGTAAAAACCGAAAAGTGCCAGTAGACCAAGTATTCAGAGGAACACTTACTGGTGTTAGTGATCCTAGGAAAGATGGGAGGCCTGCCGCTATCTGATACTGGTAGTCCCTGTTGAGAGTATTATTATGTAATTACTATTGAATATTGTTGTAATAAGTATACCACTTGGAGGGTATACTTGTTCTTTGTATGTTTACAAGATAACTATAAATACAAATTGTTAGTAAGAGGTAGCCGTCACTTTCCTGCTTCTGGATTATAAAATAGGCAGTTTTATGTATATAACAACAGTAGGGGCTGGTCCTGAATAAGCTTGTTTTACCAATAAACCATCATGCTTTGATTATTTCCAGTTGTGCTGAAACAACTTCACCATAATAGAAATAACAGTAATGCCAATTTTTTATCAATATATTCAGAACAGTCGGTCAATTACAACTCATTGAATCGAGTACATGTTTTACGCTAATCAAATCCACAGCCCTTAGATTATTCCACTCTAATGGAAAACATTCCATTTGTTTAGCTCAATGCATAGTAGGCACTACAATAACTAGTTATATATGATACCGATAAGTCTTAGAAAAGGAAGTCCTAGTGATAGCAAGGCATTGTTAAAACAACGGTTCAAATGACTAAGATGCTTTGTCCAGCAGTTGTATCGGAGTAAGAATGTTAGACTTGCTGGTCTCAACGATGCACCCATTCATGACCATTTCCTCTAGCATAAAGTGTGCTTTCTCCAGATGGAACATGATGTCTAGCTCACACTGCAAAGTCAAGCATACACCAGATCAGATAAACCCACAAAACCAACATGACATAGAAATGTAGACCTGCGGGAAAGAAATCCAAATATAAAGACAATAAGGGGGAGGGGAGGAGAGACTAGCTCCTAAATGGGTCAGATATTGTCTAAATCTCTAAACTGGAATACGTACCACATTGCCAAAATGGCGATCCATTGTTTCAACTAACAGATGAATGAATTCCAAAATTGCAAGCTCATTCTGCAGATAGACAACAAAAAAGAAGGAAACATTTTTGAGAAAAAAACCATAACAGAGCAGAATTTTTTATCAAGAATTGTATATATCAAAAAACAATAAAAGGGTGAATCTAGTATTCAGTCAGTAGTCACACTTAACATCTATACCTGTTATACTCTTGAATCATAACTATGTGCCACAAAATATTTCAGGTGACATCAACCCAAAGGTTGAGCACCAACAAAATGTTGTTTAACATGTTAAGATCAATGGAGACTAAGTACCATGCCGAGGCAGGAACATATTAGGTGTACAAAACTAGCGTAGTACTGTAAGTAACTGCTCCAGGTCCCCTGCCCCCTATTCGCCTGGGGGGGCAGAAGAGTTTGTAAGCAGATAAAGATCACTGGTATCATTGTAACAACTGATTTATTTTTCCACGTTATTTTTATGCTTTAATCCAGTATAATCCAAAATTCCGAATATAACAAGATATCAATTATTTTAATATTGATGAGCACCAAGCTCTGTAGTAAGGAAACAAAGACTAATATAGAATTGACAACTACAGAGCCCTTGAAACAGGTAAAAGCTAAGACCTCAGCACAGAATAACACCTGAAATGGTGTCTGACATGCACACGAGCAGGTGCAAATTTTGCTAAACTTGGGATTTTCTCCATTGAATAGAAACCAACAATATTCATGAACAACACATCAAGAAAAGCATCATTTTTCCACTTGTACAAAGACATTCCTGTGTTCTTCAATTCTGTTTGCCTATGGTTAAAGGTCTCAAATCATATTGTGAACTTTTCAGAAGCTACCTTCAATCTGTAATGAACCAAACTGATATGTCAAAGAAAAAACTTGAGATTTTATCACGCAACTTCTAAAAATTGCTCACATACTTGGTCTCTTCATACATGCAGATGAAAGATGCTAATCCCCAACCACTTAGAACATGTTTGAATTGAAAAACAATCGAGACATAGAAGATGATTACAACTATTAGGCCCATTGACCAACAAGGGCAATTAATTTGTGATTGGAAAGCAAGCATCACCCATTATAGATTATAACTACATATATGATACTGCAACCACATTGCACACAATATGAAAGTTGTTAGTACAAAACGTACTCATAAGATCAGTAAGATTCATATGCATTCAATTTTTCTAGAAATAAGCACCAGTTCACTAAATCCACAAAGAGATAGAATAACTCACTTCTTCATTGTCAACTCCAACCAAAAAGAACAACGACGCATATCGCCTGTACACAATTTTGTAGTTCCGATGCTCGACAAAGGAACACTGTTCCCAATTACAGAAAATCACATCAAATTATTTAAATACTTGCTCAAATAGAGATACAGCAAAAATACTAGTAGTTTCACAAAAAACAAAAATGACTAAATTAAAAACTCAGACGCCTAAAAATTATTGCAAGAACGTAATTCCCATATGATTAAGAATCAAGTAGTACAACAATTAGGTCCAAAACAAAATGCAAGGGCTAAAGTAGAAGTCTATGTATACAAAGCAGGAATTCAACACAAAGAAACACTATTACAATGAGAGGTCAAGGCACATCAAGCATGAAAAACCATCTAAATAACTAGTGTCTGGGAAGCCATCTCCGCATATCTTAATTGTAAAAGGAAACGCCGGTGTGAGAGGTTCACTACGCACTGGTTGACTACTATGCATGATTCAATCTAACGGGTGCGTAATTTGACAAGAAAAATCCTTCAATTTTGTTTAAATTCTTTTGTTCATAAGGGCGTGGGCGTGGGCGTCCGGTTAGAACATATGTTTCTACAATTTTCATGAGGTGTAAAGGACATATGTCTATGAATCAAGAGAGAGAGAGAGAGAGAAGTGGGAGACCTGTTGGTCGTTACGAGCGAGGCATTTGCGGACGATTTCGCCTTCAAGGGCTCGTCTTTCTTCGAGAGTGAGGTATTCGTAGTACTGGGCGAGACGGGTCTGCCCTTGCTTGTTCACCATCAATATGAATCTGATTCCCATTTCTGATCCACTGATCAACAGATCATGCGTATGTTTGTGCGAGAGCGAGGGAGGGAGGGAGAGAGAGAGAGGGATAGCTATGAGTCAAGTTTCAACAGGCACAATGGGGTACATAATATAATATCAGAAGAACCCTTCGAAAATTTTAAAATATCACTAATACCCTTTCAAATCATTCTTTTTCACAATATTTCATTACTAATTGCTGCACAAATACCCAGGTAATCGTGAAATATAGAATAACTCGTTATTGTCCATGTCTGAAAATACAGAATAATAAAAAAATTATTAATTATAAATATATTTATATTTACATTAAAAATCAAATTACAAAAATAAAATAGAAAAAAAAATTAAATACTGATTGCAAGGGTAGTGGTGGTTGTGTTAATAGGCAATAGTGGTTATAGTGAGAGACGGTAATGGTTATAGTGGATGGCGTTTGATGGGCCAAGTCCAAGGCCTCAAATCATATTACAAGTTCAAGAGGCCCAACTTCAAGAGGTCCAGCAAATTCAACTCAATATGATCAACCCGGTCAAACTCATCATGCTCAAGGAGCTACATCAAGAGGGGAGCATGCAGGGTCATCCAAGAACCTCCTCCTCTCCACCTCGGAGTCCAAGAGCTGGAGAGCCTCCTCCTCTCCACCAAGTTTAGGAGCCTCCTCTTCTACCATCTTGGAGTAAGGGTCATCCAAGAATCTCACCCTCGCCGCTTCAAAAGAGTTAATTTTCATTCATCATTTGACCAAGTCCTTTGAAGAGCACCATAATTTCCTTGTCCGTTGAGGAAAGGAGAAGTCGCCAAGAAGAGGAAAGGTCGCCAAGGAGAGGAAAAGTCGTCAAGCTATTTAATATTATTAAATAGCCCCCAATTTGTTATGACCGTCAGACTGGCTATGCAATTACTATATGGACGACTATAAATTGTAAGCTCCTCCAACACTTGACATCTCAAAAAATCAAGATCATTCTCTCATCTTCTCTAAAAGCTTGTAATCTTCTGTGCTCCCTCCGAACCGAAGTTAATAAAATTACCGGCGAACTCAGCCATTGAAAGTGAACGTAGGTCTAGATTGACCGAACTACTATAAACCTTGTCTTCTCTTTCTCTACTTATTTTACTGCATTTTATATTGTTAATTGGACTGCGGTGTGTAAACCAATTTGTGCACCATCAGCATTGACTATAATGGTGGTGGCAGACATGAGTCGCAACAATGATATGAGTCGCAACGATGATAGTAGTGTTAAATTTTAGATAACGAATTAGCAATTGTGGTAGTGACATTTATGAGTGATGGTGGACGACGGTAATGGTGGTTGGCATTGGTGGTGGTGGGGTGAACCCACTTCACCTATAAATAAGTAAATCCAATATACATTTATAAATCGTGGTACAATTTTATTATAATATAAATCAAACAGGATATGATGAACATAACAAGATACATTGTCAACCCGTAAACTTTCACAAGGCATGATTCTAATTTTCCAATAGATGCTGGCAAATTCTTACTTCCTATATGCACTGTCATTACATACACAGTATCGCTGCAAGTTAAAGAGGAAAGAAAGAAAAGCAAATTAACACCTAATATTGCATGTACATAAAAGAAAACACAGTCTATAAGAAAGGAAACAAAAAACTAGGGTGAATTTCAGCACACAATCTCTTTGTGATTCAACTTGTTATCGGTGCAACTATCATCCAACAACTGAGTTGGTGGTTCTTCCTCCTTGTTGGCTTCTATGACATCTTTGGCACTCAAAAAGCTCGGTTGATTCGTTGAAGACAAGAGCCTTGCCCACATCCTATCCGTTATCACAACCCTGTTCCGTATCTCTATAATTCTCTGCAGACACCATTTAGCAAGTACTCCTTTGTTAGCAATAACAAGAAAAGTCTAGATGACATTGGAAAAACCCCAAAAAACTTTCAATCAAGAGTATACTTCACGAGAATGAGAGAGAGAGAGAGAGGTTTGCAATTATACAAGTAATCACGATTTCCCTGCTAGAGATATTAACTTAAACAGTCATAAAATCCACCTAAAATGGAGCCTTTATCAACATAAAATTATCTACATGTAATGTTGGCCATGAATGCAGAAACCAGGAAAGGACGATTAGAAGGTGGAAGCCCAAAACTTGCTTCCAGAATGAATAGCCCTCCATATGATACTTGTTTCATGCGATCGTGAACCAAAGAGGTGAAGAGAAACTTAAAATAACAAATCGCACGAAAAGGGAGGCATCTGAAAAAACTGTAGAGTTCATTATGCATATGGCACAACCATTTAACCAGAGCTAAATAAGCTTTCAGAAAGAAAGCCCCTCTATATGATCATTGATTCGTTGTGATCATTGACTAGACTTGAAATACAAAAATAAAAAAAAAATTACATAAAAAAAAATGAAGCAACTGAGAAAACTTTAGAGATCATTTGGCATATCGCACAACCTTATAACCAGGGATAAATGGTACTGAAATTACAGAAATTATCTGAACAACAAGGTAATTTTAGTAACAAAAAAAGGGGGTAGTTTCTGCAGTTGCTATGAATAAGTGATTGCAAACTGGAATTGGGAACAAAATAAGAGCTCATTCGATAAAAGAAAGGAGATCAGCAACGCGCTGTTGCCGGGGCTTGTTCTTCCAACCACACGAAGGAATAAGATTTCAACTATAAGCCTCACACACGCAGATACAAGACACAATGTCTTTAGTCAGAAAACATTACGAAAAGATGATCAAGGTAAATTTTCAAAAATAACATTACCAAAAACATAAAAAAATCGAAATATCAGTAAAACTGAAACTACAAAAAATAGAAAGTAACAAATATAACAGATCTGTTTTATGGAATGGATTGGCTCACATTGAAGGGTATGTAAGCATGTCTGCCATTGACTTGCCCAACTGTAAAGCCTGTGTAGCCTGCCTTGGCTCCATGAACTGCACTTTGAGCAAGGAGTGTGCAGTACACATTATCAGATGCAATGCTAGGAATAGCACGGATCATGTACGTAGGATCTGCCACTCGACAAAATGAAAGTACAACACTGGTAAATTGTTGATCCCTCAATTATTTGACAGCTGTTATATTTACCAAAGAAACCACATATTACCAACCTATATATTTGAGATTAATGGTCATCTTCTTTCGTCTTGAAAAATGATCCTGCAGATATTTGAGATTAAGTATCTCACGCTTAAAGGATTGTGACTGATGGAAATTAGAAAATTTTGAGCAGCGTTTTCTAGAAATTAGTATCACATAGATTTGGTATGCAAAAGATAAAAATTTAAACCTCGTGTTCTTCAGGCCATGTATATGAAACCAAGCGGGAATTGCAAGAAGAAAAAAAAAAGGAAATACATTTCCACATGCTAACAGTAGCAATGGCCTTATTTTTAACTATCTAAACCTCCTTAATGACTAAATGGTAGTTCCATGTGCACAAATTTACTGCTCCCTTAAGAGCGAATAGATATTCAAAATCAGATGAGCAAATAGATGTTCAAACTCAGATGCTTTCAGGAGGATGTTTATTGTTTAAGTGAATGAAAATCAAAACTGAGTTCTTCAGTAAGGAAAGAACCAAATGATTTTACCCAAAAACAAATAAAAAATTAGAATGTCAGAGTAATATATACATCCAGAGCTATAATTACTTGTAGATACGAATTCAGAAATTTGGTTAGAAGCAAGAACAACCATGCATAAAACTGCATATGTGCACACATGCATTCACCAACATACCACACACATAAATTCACCTGCATGTGCACACACATGCATGCACTCTTTGGCAAACAAGAACAATTCAGGAGAAAAAAAGTAGAAAATGCATCAGAACTCGTACCTTGATCCTCTGAGAAAGCCACAGCCCAAAATCCTGGAGAAGCTTATTTCCAGAAGCATCCTGCTGATCAGTAGATTGCAAACTCTCAGAAAGAAGATCCTGTCCTGCACCCTCAGCTATGACAATAACCATGTGCCCATTTTCTTTGAGTCGTTTCTCTATATATTCAAAAAGTCCACCTGCTCCTTCAAGATAAAAGGGTGACTCCGGAATCAAGCAACAGTCAACATCTCGGCTGGCAAGCGTAGCATACATAGCAATAAACCCTGTAACATCAAGTCCACTTTAAATTGATGTAGGAGCATTGAGAAACTCATAGACCCATAGGAAGACCAGAAACACATATGATGATTCCATGCAGCCGTATGGTAGCATACAGCAAAACAATGACATGCCAGTGAGCAAGACAAAGAATACTGGACATGTTCCCCAAATACATAGGATCAGAGTACCAAGTGGTGGAGTGAAGCCTACCACTGTAGCGGCCCATTAACTTCACGAGGCCAATACCATTTTCAGAACTTGTAGCTTCAACATGAGCTGCGTTAATAGCACGTTGAGCTTCCTCAACGGCAGTATCAAAGCCGAAAGACTTGTCAATTACCTGCAGCAAGAACAGAAATAATGTTATAACGAATACTGAAACGTTGTTATCTCATGCATAATATGACATTGAGAATAAACCCAGCCATTGGGAATGACAAAAGTACTGGAATGTCATTGTCAATAGTTTTGGGGATCCCAGCAACCGCAACTTTGAGACCACGCCTTCTAATTTCCTGCATGATGGAGGAAGATAATTTTCACGTAGATAGTGCAAGTTGTACTATGATTTCAACAAGAAATATAATCAGAAATAAGGTCACAAAAAAATCAGAAATATAATCTGATCAATTCACATGCGGAATATACAAAAACTCAAACCAGTGACAATGAAATTTTCATAAAACTAAATGTACCTCATAAATCACGGCTGCCCCTTTCTGCGTCCCATCTCCTCCAATTATATAAACCTAAATCCAGAAATGCATATAACTCACAGATCTTATACACTGGTTCTCTATGCAAGAGAACGAGAGCATATACAGCATACCTGATTAATTCCCCTGTCTTGAATGCTGTCAACTATCTTTGTGGTATCATGACCACCTCGTGATGTTCCAATAATAGTTCCACCACGTTTATGGATATCATTCACAATCTTGGGCGTTAAAGGGATTGTATTTCTAGCATAAAAACCTCGGTATCCTCCCTACAGGTCCACCAATCTCAATTCTTGGTGGTGCACATAAGCTCATACACAAAGTTATTAAAAAAGAAAGGGAATACGCATAGATCTAGATTTTATGACGTGACAGGATATATGATCTTTACCAACCCCAAACTAAAAGACATACCAATTAAAATGCGAAACACACAGAACCAAAAGTTACACGTTTTCTGACATAAAATGTGAGGAAACATACATAGTTATGCTACCCTCCAAACCAATATTCACAACAGAGGCAAGCGGGAAAACAAGCTCCCCCGAGGAAGCAATTTCATGGAAATATTTCTATTCCTTCCATGAGCGAACCTGCTTCATTTCTTGGGTTCAAGTGCAAGAAAACTCTCAATGGCTCTGTAAACAGTTCCTAAGTTTCCCTTAACTGAATATTTATAAAGAAACTCATGACAGCGGAATTTCTATTTTATCTCATTAGGGGTCACGACAGAAGCAAGCAAAGTAGAAGCTTCACATAAGCAAGAAGAGGAAGCGGATAAACTGCTTGAATTATAACGAACTTCAGGATGTAGTGAATTATTCCCTTACCTCTATCCCCTCAACTCTCTTAACGCCATACATATTGTAGAGGCCACATACTATTTCCCGGATCACTGTGTTGATGCCAGGGCATAAGCCACCACATGTAACAATGCATGCATGTACTTCATCAGACTCAAAATAAACCTGAAAAAATAACCAATAGAGTTCGTTGATATCAAGCACAGGATGACTTGTCAACACGTATTTCATATGTAAACAAATTAAAACTTACCCTTTGACGGGGTCCAGCACGTCTAAAATGTGCTCCTCTTGGGCTGCTCTTGTGAACAACGATCTGAAATGATGGTATGAATGATGTTTAAATTGCGGTCAATTCGTTTTTGCAATGGCCTATAGCCCCTACTAACTCAAAAAATCCAGTTGTCGAAGACTCATCATAAACAATCTCCTTTATTTTTGCAAGAAATAGAGGGAAGCCACCCTTGGTAATGTAAACACCAACTTTTTAACAAAATTAAATCCATTGGTACGCTCCAGACCCATGCTAGCATAAATGTCCAGGCTGACCCTCGCCAGACAAATTTGCGTTGATAGAAAAACAACTAATTCTAGAGTGAAATCACAGTAAGAATTATATTTCCCGATGCTTGAAAAAATTAAAAAATTCTTTCAACTCAAACATATGTGGAAAAAACTAACCTTTTGGGCAACAGTATCATCGTAATTGACAAAATACTGCCTGGCAAAAACAAGTTCATTCCCATTAATCAATGGAAATCAAAAATTTCTGCAGCAAATGCTAAAGATGTTTAATGTACAATTACATCATATCCAAAATTACTTACTTAACAACAGAGTATGCAGGATTGTCTTGCAATGGGTTTGGATAAGTCTGCCACAACCAACACGAAATAAGCATTAGGGGTATGCATCAACCCAAGAAACAATTCTACATAAGATGGTATACACATTGAATTATACAAATTGCGGCTCAACTCTAGCATCCTAACATCCAACTAAAAGTAGAGCAACAATACATTGGTTGACTGTAAAATGTGACTGACTCTTACGTTTCCTATTAGTTTTTTAACTTAAATTTTTATTACGCTTCCTATTTGTATTCTAATTAATTTGGTCAGACTATCAACAAAGAAATCAGACAGCAGAAGATACACAGAGAGAGAGAGAGAGAGAGAGAGAGAGAGAGAGAGAGAGAGGGAGGGAGAGTACAGGAAGGTCCGGAATGTAGTCTGTGAGATGAGGAACGTCCTCGAGGACAAAACCAGCGTCACCAGTAACGATCTTCAGCTGAGAATTCCCGTTATTTGCCATCATATTTGGTGAGGACCTCCTAGAGAACACCACAATCCCGTACCTTGAACTCGAAGCAACCGAGTTCGAATTCAAATTCGAACGATCAAACCAACCACCACGACGACGTAAATTCAAAAGTCAAAATCGATGGGTGAGCTATACTTTACAACGAATCCATTCAACACCATCCCGACACCACCGCCACAAAAACCTTTGAACACAAAAAACTCACAAATACAGACAGCCATTGTCTTCGTTTGACCACGACCACCCAAGTAAAAACTTGAGTCTTGCCCAAGTGTTCTTAATTTCGTAAGTTTAATCGGCGTGGGTTTGGACGGCAGGAAACTGTGGCATTTCCTGAGGTTTCTTCGTGGTTTTTTACGAGAAAATGTTTGGTCGGTTCGGAACAGTTCATTCCACACAAAGTTGGAAGAGGAACAGAGGGAGTGTGGATTGAAAGCAAAGGGAGAGAAGTCGTTTTCTGGGAAATTTGAGTTAGTTCTAGATTCTAGGGGTGTTTTCTGGTAAATTTGAGTTGGTTCCAGATTCCGGGCTCTAAAACTTGTATTACGTGTCGGCCTTAAGCGAGACACGTTTATCAAATGGGTTAAAAACCTCGCTGCTAACACAACCCGTATAATAAATCTTCCTTTAACCGATTTAATTTTTTAAAAAAATGATATTAATAAATTTTAGGAGAATTATGCCTATACTCTCTAAAATTTGTTACCTAATCACTTAGACTCTCTAATATTTAAAATATTATACACAAATCCTCTAACATTTATACGAACGTAGCACTTAGATCCTACTATAAATATATTCGTTAATAAATTATATTTAAATCCTCTAAAACTTATAAATATATAATATTTAGACTCTTTAAGTTTAAAATATTATACTTAGATAAAAAATATTTCAATCAAAGATAGAATATCAAATATTTTAATTTTATAACCAAAATTCATGTTCTATTGTATAATTTTTTAAAGTAAAATTAAAAAAAATTATTTTTTTAAAAAAATCATAATTAGTATATAATTATACTATCTATTAGAAGAAAATAAAAAAAATTAAACAAGGGGTCTATGTCATTCATAATAGAACATAAATTTTACATCCAAAATTTATATTCTATTATGTTATTTATTGAAATAAAATAAAAAATAAAAATCTAGTTTAAATTCTAATAGACAATATAATTATATACTAATTACGATTTTTTAAGAAAAAATTAAATTTTTATTTTTGATTTTATTTCAATAAAAAATATAATAGAACATGAATTTTAATTGTAAAATTTAAAATATTTGATATTTTCTCTTTGATTAAAATATTTTTAGTCTAAGTATAATATTTTAAATTTATGGGGTCTAAGTAATGTATGTTTACAAACTTTAGAGAGTTTGGGTGTAATTTATTAAGATATGTTTATAGTAGGGGTCTAAGTATTATGTATAAACTTTAAAGGGTCTGTGTATAATATTTTAAATGTCAGGGGTCTGAGTGATTAAGTGACAAACCTTAAGGAGTCTGAGTGTAATTTTTCCTAAATTTTAATACTCTATCTTTTTAGAGTTAATTGTACTTACCTCAAAAAAATATATATATATAACCAAATTTCACATAAAAATTAAACTTAAGGCTAAAAAAAAGGGCAAAAGGTCAATGCCTTTTATAAGTAAGTCAACTCTCTCATCTCCCCTCATTTGTCGGCATGGAATAAAAACAAAAGAAATTGATTTGTTTTTGTCTTTGAACTGCTCCTCATCTCTCCTTCTTCATCTTTGAACTGTTGTTTTACTTTTTTTTTGTATTGATTTTTTTACTTCCAATTTTTTTAAGTAATTATTATTTTATTATTATATTAATTTTATTTAAAAGAGTAAATGTGTGGTAAACGGTTTAATATGTCTCATTTGAATATGACTTGTTTATTAAACGTGTTTGATGGGTCAACTCATTTACCACCAAAATTCGTTAAGATCTCATTCAAATTTGCTTAATCGATTAATCGTGTCGTGTCAAATTTTAACCACATCCTAAATTATGTGAATTTCGGTGCGGGGTCCGACATGAGCCGGGGTTTTGATTAAAATAAGGCTAAACTTCACTCGCCTTCCCATAAATAACTCTATTTTCAATGACAGCCTTAATATTACTTGAAATTGCAACGCACCTCCTTCTAAATTATATATCCACTTCGTTTAGATCCCCTATCGTAACCAGTCCTTGCTGAATACATAGAGTGTGATAATGTCAATTGTCATGCTTTCCCACCATGATCATCCAAGCCACTTTCAAACCCCGTCATTCAGTGGCTTGCCTCCACTACCTAGACGACAACGGTAAACAATCCCAATTAGTTATTTTATTTTTAACGATATATTTTGCGTTATTTAAAATTTCACTTACACTCTTTATTGGTGTTTGTACCCTAAACAAAAGTGACGAAAATGACTTTTTAAACTTATTTTTGCATCCTAATTTAAAATATTCACCTAAACGTAATCCACACAAATGAATTCTTAGTTCACTTTTTTTAAACTTTTCCATGGTCATAATTTCAACGAATCGGAGCCACTTGCACATTGTGCGCGAGGTGGAGGCAATTGGTGGTAATGTGACAATCGCTACCTCTAGGAAGCATATGAGTTAGAAGTACGTTTTAGATACTGTATTGAACACGATATCTTATATAACATGAAGGTACAAGCTGAGATCCCTTAATCTAACAACCTGTAACACACACTTCTAGAGGCAATTCAATCTGCTGGTTAGTCTGGTGCATTAGCAAATCCTCTTGATGGTGGTGAAAAATCAAGAGGCATGAGGTGGAGAGCTATATGAGTTTTTGGTCGATGTGTTGTGTGTGTAAAAATGAATGAGAATACACAAAAAAATAAGTTTATTTTCTTTAAAAAAGAAGAGTACAATAGGATTTTTTTTCCTTGCTTTTGACCCTCTTTTTTACATAGTCATCATTGTCTTTTATAATAGAATATCAGGAAAATATTTAGGGAATATTTAGAAAATATTTTGTGTGACTTGTTGCCCAAGGTATAGGTTGATGGTGAAACTTTTTTCTGCCTCTTATAATAGTTTATTATTGCTTGTTGCCTCCTATATATTTTTTGGTATCGTCAACTCTTATGCTCCAGAATCCACTCTAAACAATCTTGAATTGTACAATTTGGAAGGAATTTGTTGCTAGGAGTCTAATGAAATTTAGATTATCTTAATTTGCGTTTCCCTGTCATTTAATGGTCGGGAAATGTTCATTTCTTCATCTTACAAGTGGTGTTATTTTGTTTCTAGTGACTGGACTATCTCGTTTAGCTTTTGATGATTTTGTGGGGTTTTTTGTAATTACAGTGGGGGCATATGTAATTTTTTGAAAATCCAGAACCATTTGATTTCAGCCAATAAGCTTACAAATTAAAGACTCATGTGTTATTGGGCCTCGGGTGGTGCTGCGGTGACGGGCTCGCCCTCTCGGACAGTAACTATGACTCAAACCGAACATTCCGTGGCAGGTGAAAACTCCTATGATGCCCAGGAGGATAACTGCCGATGGTCACCCCATTCCACCCTTTTCATTTATCAACAAAAAAAAAAAAAAAAAAAAGGACTCATGTGTTTGATTTCAAAGTGTGAAAGAGACCTTTGGCTCCCATTCGCACAATAAAAGTTCACCATACTCAGCAGCTTGTAATCATTATCAACAAAATCATACCCAAAACTATAGTTAATAAAATACGGTCAATTCCAGAATCTTTGTGGGTATGGTCTTGGTTCAACCAATAATTCTTTTTCTCAATTTCATAAAGGTTAATATAATTTATAATACGTATGATGGATATAATCCCTACTGTAGTCCGGACTTCGGAACACATTGAACGATAATAAACTCGACTAACAAGATAACCGGACTACGTTAACCATTAACTGCATGGAGCAGGTCAGAAAAATCTAACACTTAGCATAATATGTATGACCACACACATGAGCTGTCACCAAGCTGAGACAAATTAATAGTGAAGGCGATAGCTTTATACACGCTCAACGAATGATTACTCCTAACCAATTATTTTTTAAAAGTTCAAAAAACACTCAGCACACATTATAAAAGTCCTCATAAATGAGGGCTTAAGGTAAGAAAAATTGCTCAAGAGAAAACTCTCTCTCTGAGACTTGATAAATACTTTATTCTGCTAAACTAATTTTGGCATTGGAGGTAGTTTGATAGGAACCACACCGATCCTCTACTCTTAGCTTTTTTTGATAGGACCAGAGTCACTTCACCACTGCTGCCCGAAGATCAACATCTTAACTCCGGATCTATCTTTCCGACATCATTAACTAATTGCTCCATCAATTGACACCGTTTGTGAGAAACGGTTGTCTCCCAACCTTTTTAAAACACTTATTTATAACCCTCTTTAAACCTTTAGTCATGACCTCTCCACTAGGCCTGAGCCTCTCAACTAGCTAACCACCATAGGTTATAAAGTCATCTAAAAATTGGTCCGATAATTAAACTTCTATCGAATGAATACATGACGAATTTGTCGCTCCAACTCAACAAGTGAAAGAAATTACTGAAGCCCTCAAAATTTTAGTTGTCTCATAGTGTAGTTATAGCTCCCGAAGATTTTTGGTAACTTTTGTTGCTTTGTTTGTCAATGTCACTATACGTCGTTCTCTCTATGCTATTCTACAACGTTCCAATTCAAAAGGACTAGATTGGAGGAGAAGTTAAATTGTTCTCAATCTTAATCCCAATTCAACTTAAAATTATTCATTTTTCATATACATTCATAGATTACTATTATAAGAAATAATAAATGACAATTCTAGCTTTTTAACAGTTCATTTATGGCGGAGAAAAAAATATTCACAAAGAAATAAAGAAAAATTATAAAAAAGATACAATGCAGATCCTAAGAAAATAGAACATAAAAAATGTACATGGGTAAATCAAATTATGAATTGACAACAAGATTCAATTTGAGTTTGATCCTCAAGAGGTCTCACAACTCGAACTAAAATTGAAGTTCAATTAGTAGGTGAAATACGAGTTTAACTTGGGCTAATCCCAAACTTGATTATATGATTACATAACACATATTAGAATTCAATTACGATTAAATTCAAGTATTCCAATCCAACTCATGTACTAAAAGATCATTGCCTAAGTATTCAATATTTCAAGATGAGATCGGGTTGGGTATAGATCGTTCCTCCAAGTTATACCCTTACTTTTGAGTCAATTATGTTGTTTGATTAATTTTTTTCGCTAATGTCAAATTGCTCGTATCGTTTTAACATTTGTTCATGTTATATCCAGACAATTTATAGTGTTATACCGTTTTTTTTTTCTCGGGTTCAAATAGTGTTATATAGTTGAATATGTATTACACCATATTTGTATTGTACATATGTGTATGCAGTCAAATTTATACTACATATAGCGAAGTTTGTGTCAATCGAACCTATGGATCATATTGTTAACAACCCATTAATGTAAACTATGACTTTGAGATGTTGTACATACTTATGTTTGATCGGATTTTAATCCAAATTTAAATCTATCCATATATACTTAATTTTTTTGAGCTAAATTCATATTTTTAATAAATAATCAAAATCTAAACCCACACATCATATTTCAAAGATACAAATTTAAATATACTAATATCTAATTCATTAAGAACTTATGTTATAAATATGTTAACGAATTTAAATCTTAAGTTTAATCGAACTTAGATAAGCTCGTAATTTGAAAATGTGCCAAACAGTTAGTTAAATGGGTTTTGTATTCGGGTCGGATCATTTGGCGGACTTAGTCGGACCCCAATACTCGCAACACAAGACAACTCGGTGGAACCGTCTTCTGTCTTTAGCTTGTATGAGAGCTTAGGGCTAGAGAGAATCGGAAAAATCAACCAATTTTCACTGTGATCTGTTATCCTCATCATGTACAGAACGGCAGCTTCACGTATTAGGGCTCTCAAGGTCAGTAAAGATATCAAAACTCTCCTCACATACATTTCTATGTGTGTGTGCGTGTGTGTACGTATTGTCTTTGTCCGTGTATAGGGTAGATGTATTTCTGATTGGCATTTTTGGTCGTTATTCACTTTTATAGTGGGAGAATCGTAGGACTAATCTTTATCATTGAAACAGATTTGGTATTCTAGATCTGATTTTAGTTCCAATTTAAACTTTGTGCTTTGTTTCAATGATTGATATGTTACTCGTTGGGGCTGTGATTGCTTGCTTAGAAGATGTGGGAAATATGAATACTTCATGTTATTTGAGAAAATAGGAGATTTTCCTCACAGATATAATGTCTTGTTGATTCTTTTGGCTGTGACACCACACTAGTTATGATAGCAATAAAGAGGGAAAATAAGCCTATATTTTGTATTTCTCTTTGGTAAATTTTTTACATGGCAGAGTGAAGAGAACTGCAGGTCTGAATGGCTAAAGGGATTCTATACGAATGAAATTGACATAGGAAGCCATAGTTTTTTTGATTAGATAGCCAATTTCATTTTAATAATTGGGATTATGGTGATCACATCACTGAAGCATTTATTTTCTTTGGTTTTTTACTTTTGATTTGGTTGCGGAATATTTTTACAGTCATGTCATTGTTTCTCTATATATGGCTAGCCTGATAAAGTGGGAATCTGTGCTTTGATGTCAAATTGTGCGAATAGGGTCATGCTGGCAGTAGGGTGTTGACTAGATTTGCAAGTTCAAGTGCTGTTGCCACCAAGACCTCGTCAGGGGGTTTCCTTAGCTGGCTGACTGGGGGAAATTCTAGTTCACTCCCTCCTCTCGACTTTGCACTTAAAGATGTTGCCGTCCCACCGTCACTTCCTGATTATGTGGAACCAGGAAGGACCAAGATAACAACTCTCCAAAATGGAGTCAAGATAGCCACAGAAACATCAGCGGTGCTTATTTTTCAGACCTACTTCTCATTTTTAAAGTGAAATGATGTTCTGTGTTTTAACAAAGATGTCATTGATTGGTTTTTTGGACAGAACCCTGCGGCCTCAATTGGGTTATATGTTGATTGTGGCTCAATCTATGAAACACCAATATCCTTTGGGAGCATACATCTTTTGGAACGAATGGCTTTTAAAAGCACAACAAACCGGAGCCACTTGCGCATTGTGCGGGAGGTGGAGGCAATTGGTGGCAATGTGACAGCTGCTGCCTCTAGGGAGCATATAGGTTACAACTATGATGCTTTAAAAACTTATGTTCCTGAAATGGTAGAGCTTCTCATTGACAGTGTGAGAAATCCTGCTTTCTTGGATTGGGAGGTCAACGAACAGGTAATTTTTTTTCTCTTTTGCTGGGCACTTGCTAGTGCTACCATATTTTTACTATTGTTTTAGATGCTGTACTAAAAATGATATTTTACATGTTATAGCTTCTGAAGGTAAAAGCTGAGATTATTGAATCCTCCAACAACCCACAACACTTACTTCTAGAGGCCATTCACTCTGCTGGTTATTCTGGTGCATTAGCGAATCCTCTTATAGCCCCAGAATCCGCACTAAACAGTTTGAATAGTACAATTTTGGAGGAATTTGTTGCTGTGAGTCTAATAAAATTTAGATTATCATAACTTGCATTTCCCTTATTTTCTTGGTTTGTTTTGCACATCTTTTGATTTTGTTTTTACCTTATCTTCTTCCAAATTGCATTTATTTTCCATTTTTTAGGAAAATTATACTGCTCCTCGGATGGTCCTTGCTGCATCTGGTGTTGAACATGAGGAGCTATTAAAAATCGCTGAACCTCTTCTGTCTGACCTACCTAGTGTCTCTCGTCCCGAGGAACCAAAATCTATATATGTTGGTGGTGATTATCGTTGTCAAGCTGGTACAGGGGTATGTGTCATTTCTTGTTCCAGATGTATCTTCTATATATGTTCGTCGAAGGCATGTTAGTTCCGAATTTCTCACTATATTCTCTTGTGTTCTGTTCTGTGACCAGACAACTCATTTTGCTCTTGCCTTTGAAGCTCCTGGTGGTTGGCTTAAGGAAAAGGAGGCTATGACTTTAACCGTTCTTCAGGTAGTGTGTTCTATTAGTAGGGCTCTAAAATAATCTTATGGCTTAAACCCTTTCCCCCTATATTTAGACCGTAATAACAATGTAGACAGTTCCTCGTTGTTTGTGTCTTTGTTTCCGTCTCCTGTTTATTGCTGAGATGTCTACTTACTTGGAAATTATTGACGAAATTTTCTTTTTAGATGCTTATGGGTGGAGGTGGATCTTTCTCTGCTGGTGGTCCTGGAAAAGGGATGTACTCAAGACTATGTAAGTTATACGCATGTTTGCTGTTTGATGAGTTATATAAACTGAGCTTTAAATACATAGAAACACATCCACACACCTTTTACATCATAGTAACTAAACCTTAATTATCTGGTAGTATTTGTGTTATAAGTAGTTTCTAGGTGTTGCTATCTTAATAGAGATCACGTCTTATCGTTTCCACTTCCAGTCTTCCCATTCTTGTTTTAGTTACGATATCTGTATGCAAATAGAGTTTTCAAACCTAGTTATCTCAATAGTTTTTTTAGCTTGCCAGTCATATATTTGTGTTGATGGACAGATCTTCGTGTCTTGAATGAGTATCCACAAGTTCAATCATTTTCTGCATTCAGCAGCATTTACAATGGCACTGGCCTATTTGGAATTCAAGCTACCACTGTAAGGCTCTTATTTGAATCTTCATTTATTTGGTTGGACACAGCAAATTGTTTTTGTATAATCATACATGAAATTTGGCATTATGGTACCTGCAGTTTCACTAATGCTGCCACTTCCTTGACCTATTGTCTTTATTGAGTTGGTTCACCTTGTAGTGGATCTGTTCATGGATTGCTCATGTTGCACTTTGCATTTTGAGTTTACTAATGAGGTTTACATTTGTTCTTTCAAAATTTCATGTAATGTTTATTGCATTTCATCTATCCGGATATTTGTATTTCTTTTCCAGGTTTTTGGGAGTTCTATATGTGTAACCAATTGTGTTATATCCTATAACCTTTCTGTACTGAATCCATTCGCAGAGTTCAGTTTGTTCTGTATCATCTGTTTTATGCTTTTTGTTTTTAATTAGGTCATGTTGAGAAAGGGGGAGAGAGAGAGAGATTAGTGTTCCTGGTGGCATGTTAGAAGTTCTTAACTGCAGAGAAAATGGGGTTGGAAGTGTGGGCAAGTTGGAGAAGTTCAGTTGGTGCAATAAGAGTTTACTGTTTGGTTGAATACTTGGATTCAAAAAAAGAAAAAGTAAAAAAAAGGTCCAAGCGGAAAATTTTATTGCAGTGCATGTTTTGTTAATCTAAGGTGATTAAGGCCTGGGAATTTCGGACAAGTGTTGGCCTCAACATTGGGAGGCATCAGAAGGTTGCCGTGATCTTGATGCACATTTGCAAGACTTGCATGGGGTCCTCTATTTGCTTTTATTTTGTGCCTTTCTTATTTTCAGTTCAGAGGCGTCCATAATGTCTGCAGTGACATTGAGGGATTGGTTGCCAAATTGAGCTATGTTAGAATGCCAAGATGAAGGATTGAATCTTATCATAATGGCCATACTTTTCTTTTGTTTTGAATATGGGAATTGAGATGACCATGTCTTAGACTGGCTGGTCAAGTAAACTTCCTCCACTGTGCTCTAGGTGGTCTGTTATGGATAAATTGTATTAGGGTATTCCTAAGGAGGTATGTTGGTCATTTTACAGTATTATATATATATATATATATGTATGAGAGGCAGTGCCTCATTTACTCTGTCTCTCCCTCTCTGTCTAACCTTAATCCCTCACTCTAACATGATTAATGTGTACAGCAATGTGAAAAAAATTGTTCTCACGTTTTAAGTTTTTGAGACTACTTTCAGTGAATCTGAAAATGACAGTAGTTGTTTAGATAAAGGTTATCAAGTCTTTTGGCTATGTCTCGTGGTAATCCTTGATTTCTTGAAGCTTTTACAATCTTTTGTGACACAGAAATATGGATCATCTGTTGGTATCGAAATCTAAGTTCTTAAGAAGAAAGACAGGGAACAATAAGTAAGGTGTTGATTCGAGACCCTAGTGTTCTCAAAGGAACATTGAACAGTGGAGAATTTCTTTAATAAGCAGAAGCCTTGTACATGCTGCCGCCACTTATAGCATAGAAAGTAAGACAATAAACCTAATAATATTCCTCTATCCAACTCTAATCACAACAAAGCATAAATAACAATAAAGACCAAAAAACTTAAAAGCACCTAAAATTTAAGTTTTTGTTAGCGGCTTCAATGCTACTCTAAATTATTGCTCTAGTTGCTCCTTTCATTGCATGAGAAATGCAATTCATGTTTTTATCATAAAGCATGGCTTCTGGTTTATAAGCAAAAAAAATTATGAAGTGTTTATTATTTTGGTAAGAGATCTACGGTGAAGATGTCAATACAGGAAATTTTGATATGATTGTTTCCCTCCGAGTCTCATTTTTTTTTTGCTACTTTTGGTGATTTGTTTGTTTTGCTGTTGAAAGCAAATAGAATGATTTCAAAGTGCCAATCATACCTTGTATTACAATTTGAATGCCACATGTTACCCTTACTGTTGGACGTTGACTTCACTTGTTATCGGAATTCGGAAGTGCAATGCACATGTTTTGCCAGAGTTGGTTATTGAAGATTTTAGACTCGAGGATGGTCCTTTTGTGTGTCTTGTTTATGCGTATGTCCATTGAAGGCGTTGAATATGTAGACAATAAACTCGTCATGATGCAAAACATGTTGCACCACCTATACACAATTCTTTTAGGTAGTTTACTGAACTTTAAATAGCATTTTGGCCAACTGGCAGTTTAAAAGGTGAATACTGAATTGGGTATCCCAGTGGGATCATCATGTACTTTGTAAAGCTTTTGCGTTATGTTGACCTAATTTCTTTTACACTTCTTATCTTTCTTGAAATAGTGAACAGTATTTTACTATTATCGTTTAGCTGTATCAGTTGGCTAGACATGTTCTCACTTTGTAGTCCCTGTATTTTTTCTGTTAAAGTTCACAGTGGTATGCCTTTAACTGAAGCTCACTCTTTGAATTCAGGGCTCCGACTTTGCAGCAAAAGCGATTGATATAGCAGTTAAAGAACTTACTGCAGTTGCAACCCCTGGAGAAGGTTTGTTATCTGACATTTAACTTGTTTCACTTTCTGTCTTGATTTAAGGTTGGATTTCCTCACCCAAACTTCCTTTTCTTTGAAAAAATAAAAGTTCTTTATGTATGACTAAAATGGGTAAATATTGTTTGACATGCTTATTAACGGCTGAGTTTATCTTCGTAGCCTGCTATTGATTCTTGCTCTTCCACAACCCTTTTCCCTATTCCTTTTTTTCTTCTTCATGCAGTTGACCAAGTACAGCTAGATCGTGCCAAACAATCAACAAAGTCTGCCATTCTTATGAACCTAGAATCCAGAGTATGCAATCTCTTTTGCATTCATTCCTTTCAAAGTTGAATTTTCTATATGTTTAGGACTTACTTTATTCACAAGCAAGCATACTTTTTCCAATATGCATACCCTTAAGGTGTATCTTGCAGATGGTTGCAGCTGAAGATATTGGTAAACAAATTCTGACATATGGAGAGAGGTATGGCCTCGCTCTGGGAGTTTTTCAAAAACGTGTTGATGGCTTGATTTTTCATTTCTGCATGTATAGGGTATCTAGTTGCCTCTGAAGGTAGAAACACGACTTTTGGGTTACAAGTCACAAATGTTGGTTGTTGACTATTCATTTTAGGCCCAGAGATGTATTATAGATAAGAGATGCCCAACATCTTTCTTGCTGGTTCCACAAATCAAGTACGGCCTTCCTTATATTGAGTTTTGAGGTTGTTTGAAGGTAACTATTGGGAGTATTATTCATGACCATACTGACATCCATTCTCAATGTTTGGATGTGAACGTGATTGAATTCCCATTCACTAGCTTAGGAAAACCCAAAAAAAGTCGTTCCACAATGACCAAGTTTAGCTTGGATGTCAATTCCTTATCTTATTGTCAACATACTTGCTCGTCTTGCATGTTTTGTAGGTCTTGTAGTGTTTCTGATAATTTTTTCAATTGCTATAAATGCTCTTTTAGAAAACCCGTGGAGCATTTCTTGAAGCTCGTGGATGAAGTTTCATCGAAGGATATTACTTCAATTGCACAAAAACTTATTTCTTCCCCCCTCACAATGGCATCCTATGGAGACGGTAATTACCAATTCCATGAAAAACTTTTTAATGCAAGAATTCCTCTTCATTGCATGGTGTATTTTTCTAAAGTTCACCCATGTTTGGCAGTTCTTTATGTCCCAAGCTATGACACAGTGAGCAACAAGTTCCATTCAAAGTGATATTTGCTTTCAATATGATTGCCTGGGTACGCCCCGAGTGTTAGAATTTGCGATTCCTTTTGGACTGTTGTGCAAAGCGAAGGAAATAAAGATGTTCCCTGCACAAGCAATAATGTGGCGAGGTCCTTGGCAAGCAGCATTTTGACACTGAATTCATTCTTGCATGCCTTGTATTTATCTTGGCAGAGATTTTTAGTTCTGACAAATGCTGTTTTCGCCTTGTTTGATGGAGTAATCACCCGTTAATGCTGATAAATTTTGCTTATTTCTCTGTTTGGTTTCCCACATGCTGTCTGTGTGTGCTACGCTTCATTTGTTAGTCATACAGTAGGAAACTGCTGTTTGTTTAATCATATTCTGAAACAGGCTCTAATGTTGATGCTGTGCTTGTATGCTGTTTTGTTCTTCAACTGACCATTATCGTGATATTGAAACAGTAAATTCCATCTAACTGCTAGTCTTTCTTCTCGGGATCCAGACATATTTCGTAGTGTGTTGTACCCTTGTGTATGCATACTTGAAATCTTTTGGCATTAACGACTCAAACTTTTGAACAGGTGGTGCGATCTAAAAACCTGGTTAAAATAAAGAAATGATTTATTCAATAATCAAGACAATTAATTTAGGATAGAGTATTTAACGATTTTTTTTATCCTTAAATCTTAATTTTTATATAATTTTGAATTATTTAATTGCTATTCTACAATTGAATTCAATCATGTGGTTTATATAATTACTTTCCAACTTTTTGATAGCTATTTTACATTTAAATTTTATAAAATATCAATTTAGCACATTAGTAAGTTATTTTCTAATAATTTGGATAGGGTAAGGGTATGGGGTGGGAGCAGGGGCCAAGGACGGAATTAGGATTTAACATTAAGAGGGGTCGAACGGTGATATTTAATGAGATAATTTTGTAACCTATTGTTAATTTTAAATTTTTAGTTATGTAAAACCTATCAAAATAAACTTGAACAGAGAATTGATTCAATTTTGTCCAATTAATTATAAATATTGATCAAATCATGATAATAAACAATTTCAACTTGATTTGATATAAATTAAGGGATAATAATTCTCAAGTTAGGAAATTAATTTAAAGTTATTTTTAAGAAAGGGTATATTAGAGTTTTAAAAAAAATGGTGGAATTAATTTTTTATTAGTAAGATTAAAAACGGACTTATCCCCAAATAAGTTTATTTGACATACTAAACTCATTATAAGTCCCATAAAAAAGACTCAGCTCAAATTTTCACTTTTTTTTTTGGAAAGAAAAAAAACTATTTGATGATTGAAAAAAAAAATAGATGTATTTACTTGGGAGGAGCTAGCGATAAATATAACATTGACTTAAATGAATGACTAGCTAGTTTTTTGAGACTTTCTATTACGTCTTTGTCCTTAAAAATAATAATTATGATATTTTTAGTGGATCTTTAAATTACATATAATTGAATAATTTCACAAATAAAATATCTATATAAGGTGATTCCCCCCTGCGTATATCTTCTGCGTTGGAGATTCAATGGTTAAACTTTGAATTAGATCATAGACCGTTCAAAGCTGCGTCAAAAGAGGAAATATGCTCTGTTTGCCATTTTTTGTTTT
>CM042188.1:34292510-34316121 GCA_023539305.1 Ilex asprella | reverse complement strand
TAATGATAATCATCAAACTTGTTGCAATTTGAAAAAATAGATTTTGAGTGATAATAATCGGTGACTTGATGTATAAGAAAAAGACAAAATTAGATATAAAAGAGACGATATTAAATCCCGTCTAAATTTTTAATTCATAAAATAATTCAGTTTTTTTACTACTAGGAATAGTGCTATTAAGGTCTAAAAATCTATCTTAAATTGTTAACTTAATGACGTGATAGTAAAGATGTTAAAATAGTATTATTCTTATTAAAACTCTTGGATTTAATTTTTAAAACCACACCACTTAGCATGTTATTAGGCCAATAAATTGATATAAATTTTATACCCAAAAATATTATTGAAATACATAAGTAGCTATAAATTTATACAAATTTTTTGAGGGGCAAATTTTAAAAAACTATAAATTTATAAACATTTCAAAACTACCACAAAAAATTTTAAAATTACACTCGGGCCCCCACTGCCCCCGATGTAAATCCGCCATTGATTTTAAATCTTTCAATTTCAATCAAACTGAAGAATGGATAATGTATAGGGAAGAGATAATCATTGTTGCAAAGGTCAAAACTAGTAAAGGATGAAGTGAAGAGGGAGGTAAGGCTAACATTAGTTAAACCTAACCTTCATACTTTCCTAGTGTTAGAATTCAAGAGTCATGCCCAACTCACCTCTCAAGACCTTCAAGTCCTAACCTCCTTCCACGTTTATCCTCACGTCTTCTACTCTTTTAACATGAGTAAATAGCTACCCTTCTTGTGTTTTATTTTTTTTGCTTTGTTACCTTCACAAATTTTCTTATGTTTTTAATTGCACATTAATATATTTATTTTCCCGTTAGAAATTGAATTTGGAATAATGATAAGTGTTCATGTTCGCCACCGCCTTTCTCTTGTGCCCTAGAAATGGATTAGCATTCACATTGCCTCGAAGCTTAAGCTCTCCTGACCTTATATTCTTGCCAAAAATATTCTTTTCTTGAAGGAGTTAGAGAAAAGGAAGGTGGAAGCTATCGTTATCTAGGCAGTTTGAATGGACAAAAAGGAGATCCTTGTTCATCTGCCGTTGGGACTAGAGATCATACATTCAGTCAAAATGAGTTCCCAAATAAGCTTCCTGGATGTGAGATTAAAACTGCATACCACTTACATCTTTTAAGATTTCTCTATAGATATGAGAATTTTGCACATTGGATATGAATTCTTTTTAATTTTTCCTTAAGTATTTTGATTTCATTGTTTGCTATGTTATCCATGAATGGTACATGTGACCTGATAAAAAAATAAAAAATAAGCACAATTCATCAATTTAAAAGATCTCCAACAATACTTTATTACATATACTCTTACCTAGGTCAATTAAACAGGATTGCTGAGACGGAATTGAATAGAAATGTAATTTTTGACATTGTTTGCATGAAATAACTGTCTTTAAACTCAAACTCACAACCTCATTGTTGTTAACGCTGACATTTATAAATATATTTGAAGAGCTAAATCATTTCTCACATCTTTCTCCCCTTGTACTATATCACAAAGTGTCCATCAACATCATGTTTATTTTGACCAAGTAGTGAAGACCAAACATATGCAAAAGTGGTGATGCAATTATAATATTGTCCAGTGGCAAAGATTTATTGCCTTAAATCTTTTTGGTTTTGCCACCTTTCAGAAGGTGGTTGGTTCTCAGAACACTGGTGTTTTGGTGAAAATAGTCTTAGTAGTTGTACCATAGGTATGAGATTCATCTGCTTTCACCTGAATAAGAGGGGAGAATATAGGAGTGGAAAAAAGCTAACAAGAGGAAGAAAAGAAAAAGAAGAAAGCAAAATATCTATATACTTTCTCCTATAAGAGCAACTCCAAGGGGAGTGGCAACTCCATATGCCACCCCAAATTCAAAAACTTTCACTCTAAATGGGGTGGCATCAACGGCCAAAAAATAGCATCAAGGCTCTTAGGATGACATTTTTAGCAACTCTGGAGAGAAAGAGGGAGAGGTTGCAAATGAGTTGATGAATATAGATCCGTTAAATAAATATAAATTCAACGATTCATATAGATTGATGAATAAAAATATGAAAATGACACCCTATTTTGGCACCTGCAATTGGAGCAGATTTATAATTCAGGTATGACAAAACACTGTTCAAAGTTACAAATGAGTGATTTGACACCCCAAAATGGCTACTTCCTTTGGAGTTGCTCTAAGCTAGTGTTCAAGTTACCATCGACCTCGGTGGTCTAGTGGCAAAGATAGTGCCTCGTAAGGGTCGTTCAATTCATAAGAAATAAAGTGTTCACTTATTACTAGCAGTTTAGTAGGGTTGGAGTCAAGTTATGACTTTAATTATCCTTAGATAGAGCCCGTGGAGTTCAACGTCTAGGCCCGAATGAAGGATTACCCCAGCGGGTTGAAGTTGCTATGATCATTCCCAGACAGAGTTTCCACGTCAGTCGGTCTCTTGCAACCCTATTCCCTTAATCTCACCAAAAAAAGAGGTGGTGTACAAGTTGTTCATTTTATCTACGAAATACAGGGCCAACTTATTCAACAATTAAAATTTGGCCCAAAAATTGCATGTGTCTAACTTTGAACTTGAGTGAAGGAACTTTGTACAAAAATTGTCAAAGATTAGGTATGTACCCAATTTACCCCTCTCTGACGCCTATTGATGAGGACTAATGTAATTCTGTTCATGGACATTAACCATACGAATTGTAAATCATGGTTGTTGAGGCTTTGACATAATATACGACAAGAAACTCTAAATATTAATGATATTTTCATTTGATACCTTACAATTAAAATCCCTCTTTTTTTCGATCCAATTTTTTCCACATGGCTGCAAGGATGTGCATTGCACCATTTCGTTTCCAGAGCTTCATTGAAATATTTGTCCTTGAACATCTATTGGCATTTCTGCTTTGAACGTTAAGGCAATGAGGTGTGGACACTACTTTTATGCACCATCTCTCTTACACTATTTGATGTGATATAATCACAGTCATTGAATATTTAATAAATTTTATGAGATTTATTAATCTAACGGTTTATATTGAAGTGGTGCACAAAAATAGTGCAGGAAAGTGGTATGTGTAGCATTGTTTATCAAATAAATGTTCCTTTGTGGACACATCTGGACAATTGCATTAACAAAATGCAAAACTCATTCCAATCTCTATTTGGGCATTGCAATATTTATTGTCAAGAGTAAGAGGCTAACTACATTAAATGCCAATCACAAACATATTCACACTAATTAAGTAAAGATAGAAACATATACATTAAATCCAATGTGCATAATGAGGTTCCCATAATGTAATGTTTCCAGACTTGAATCACATTTATTGGGTTAATTTTGGCTTTAAAAATGTTAAGCTAATGGTGGTCTAGCATTGTATTAATTAAAGGTGAAAATTTTTAACACAATAAGAACCGGCAAAAAAATTAATGGGTTGTGATGGACTGATTGTTAACACGAATTCAAGAGTGACACAATCAGTCGTCGCGGATAAAAAACTTGAGTTAGTGTCAAACATGAATAACCATCATTCTACACACGTTTAACTACTATTATTTGAATACAATATTCTAGTTTTTGTTATTTTTTATCAAGTATTAACACGAATCTTTATAAAATGAGGATTTATTACTTTTTTTTTCTATTATATGAATCTACTAAATTTTTAGTTTATGAAAATCATAAGTGGTGGGTTTGGTTGAGAGGGCAAACCCTTCTTGATTTTTAATTCATAGGTTATATGGATCAATCCAAATACTATCGTAATAAATAAGCAGTGTTATTGTCGAGATACCTAATATATTAAGAGCAATTCCATAAGGACCTAACGAATTACATGGAGTCGTTAGATTAATTGTGTGTTCTAAAATTAGTTGAAGCTTACTTTCAATTCAAATGTTGTATTGAATTAGATCCCAAATTGAGATCTAAGTAGCATTTTTCATATATTAACTACTTGAATTGGATGTTAATACATACTCGATATGAATTTAAAATGACATGACTCGAGGACAACATGATAAAACTCAACACGACTGAATTTGCCAACCCTTAAGTTTGTCAGAAGTCCACTAGATGGATAGTCTCAGCCAACATGATGCTTTAATTCCTGTGGACAAAAAGATAAATCTAGTCGAAGGATTTCACAAGTTGCATGGTTTTGGCCATCTGATTCAATCCATATATCATAAAGATTGTCTTCTGAGATATTATTCTTTTTTTCGTTCTTTTCTGTAGATGATATCAAACCATCCTTTTCCAAAGAAACAAAATACCAGACACATGAGGAAAATGATAATCATGGCCTGCAGGTTTGTAGAAACATTTTTCTGACCCTCCATCATTTATTATTGACTGCTGAAAAGGGTAGGTATAAACATGAATGCTTAACCATCATCTGATAGGATTATTCTTGGCAACAAAGATCACCAAATTGGACCCACATGATGGGGTCCATTTTATTCATGCACTGTTTTGCTATGGAGTGTGAAGGACATTAGATTATGTCCCTATATTAGAAAATGAACACAGGGTCAAGACCAAAAGAGAAAGTAGAATGACCTATATGTATAAACAAATATATACAACAGGTCATATTTTTTTGTTCTGAATTCGGCTTTTAGATGAGCTAATTTATTTGGGTGCTTCTTGTTGAAGTCTTGTTGATTTTCTATGTGATGTATAAAAGATTTAATTACAAGGGATGGTGGTGGTCCATCAAGTATACTGCTCATTTGCCTTGCATATCAAGCAACCTACTCTCTCTCTCATGGCAAAAGAATCATGAGCAGCACTCAAGCTCAAAACCTATGTGAGTTCCTATCATCTTTTTTTTTCCCCTCTGTACACAAACCCCTCTGTTAAAATCCAATTAAGTTTGTGAATAGGTCTAGCTATCCCTTTTTAGATGGAAATTGTCACCTAATTTTTGGAAATGGATCTGTTTTTCTAATTTATTTGACCAAACTAGGTAGAATTTTTTGTTATCTTTTATTTAGTACTAAAAGTTAAGAGGAAGGTACCAAAAGAATCCGTATTTGTCTCTACGCAAAATTTCACCTTGTACACACCTAAGTAATACGTCGTAAATTTGAGTTTGAAAATTAATATCTTCAAAATAAGGTATGGTTATCTATCATTTTTCATATGGTAGCTTTACCGATATTGATATAAACCTTTTACTAACAAAATACAACAATACAGTTAAGTATAATAAGATATGTTTCAATATAAAATAAGTATAAGACAGATGTATTGCTTAGCTTTTGAGTGTGTGGCTTAGTAACAGCTGTGAAGGCCGTTTCTTAGCTTTTGCTTTACTGGTCAAGAGACTCAAAACAAAGCTGTGGAAGGCCTTGAGCTTTAGAACAAAACCAACTGGTTTCTTTCTATCCTGTTATTTCTCTCTCTCTCTCTCTCTCTCTGTGTGTGTGTGTGAAAACCGCCTCCATGCTCTACTTAAATTAGCAAAGAGTTAAAGTTGGTATACAAGGGGTATGAGGCACCTTTTCCTTTATCCCTATGGCTTCAGTTAAAGTAGAGAGAATTCTGGTGTTTTCCATGGTTAAAGCAGGTTTTATAGCTCCATCCTACTATGACAGTTTCTTCTTTTCCTCTCTCCTTGTTATTCCTCTCCCCTTCTCGCTTCTCTTCTTCTCTCTCCCCCGGCTTCACTAATTTTTCTTGGCGAATACTCCCTCTTTTGGGTATGTCTCTATTGGATTTTTGTTCAAGTTCTTATACAGATTAAATTTTTCTAAAAAAAAATTAAAGCTCTTAAGAACTTGAAGGTCAATTTTGTATTGTTTTTTTCATTGCTTTCACAGAATTATCGGTTGAATTTCTAGTAGTTTTGGTTAATCATACATCTCTGATGTCACAAAACAAGGTCTTAGTATCATTTCATGTGGTTTTTAGATGATTTTATTGCCATCATAACATCCCCAAATTTTCTTTTGTTTTTATCTTTAGTGCACAGAACATCAGATCTCTAACAAACTTTTGTACAAGTGAATTGCTTGATCCGAAGTTCCAATTGTAGAGACCTCAATTGGGACATAAGTGGATTGTTTTATATATTGAAAATTTGATGGAAGATTGTCAGTTAAGTTGATAGAGAAGCAGCCGTTGGCCGATACGTCGGAACTCGAAAGAGCCATGAATAAGGGTCAGTTGGGCTCAATCAGCAGCTCTGATCTCATTGATGCAAAACTTGAGGAGCATCAACTCTGTGGATCCAAGCAGTGCCCTGGTTGTGGACACAAGCTTGAAGGAAAGCCGGTAAGGATTAAATTCTCAGAGGCTTCAACAAAAAGTTTTTGATAAATATGAACCAAACGAGATTAGATAAGGGCTATGCTTTCTGTTTAATTCCGGAATTAATCTCAAGTGATAATATTGCCTTTTTAGATTACAAATTTAATTATACAAAAGGGTCTATATCTATTTTTTTTTTACTTTTTTTTTTTGGTTATTAAGTTTGTTTTCTTTTTTGTTGCTAAAGGTGAATGGATTTTGCAGGATTGGGTTGGTCTACCAGCAGGAGTGAAATTTGATCCAACAGACCAGGAATTGATAGAACACCTTGAAGCAAAAGTAGAAGCAAAAGAATCAAAATCTCACCCTTTGATAGATGAGTTTATCCCTACTATTGAAGGTGAAGATGGGATTTGCTATACTCATCCTGAAAAGCTTCCAGGTAAGAAACCAGTACTCTCTCTCTCTCTCTCTCTCTCTCTAGGTGGCTTCTGCCATAATTCAATGAGTTAGGTTTTACTATCTTCTCTATAAGTTTCAAAAATGAATTAAAAATTCATGTGTTTTTAGGGTTTGTATAATTTTTTCTTGGTTTGTTATGACTTTCATGAACTCTAGTCTCACAATTGGTGACACCTAAGTCAACCTAAACTTTGATTTTGATAACACTACGATTTTCTTTCAGGAGTTACAAGAGATGGATTGAGTAGGCATTTCTTTCATAGACCTTCAAAGGCTTACACAACTGGAACAAGAAAGAGAAGAAAAATTCAAACAGAATGTGAATTGCAGGGTGGAGAAACAAGGTGGCATAAGACTGGCAAGACAAGGCCAGTCATGGTGAATGGCAAGCAAAAAGGATGCAAAAAAATTCTAGTCCTCTATACAAACTTTGGAAAGAACCGAAAACCCGAAAAGACCAACTGGGTCATGCACCAATACCACTTGGGTCAGCATGAGGAAGAGAAGGAAGGAGAGCTGGTTGTATCAAAGATTTTCTATCAAACTCAGCCAAGACAATGCAATTGGTCGGACCGGAGTAATGTCGCCGCCACCGGAGAAGGAAGTAGTGATCCTAATAGCAGAAGAGACAGTGGAAGTGGGAGTTGTTCTTCTAAGGAGGTGATGACCCAAAGGGATGAAATGTCTGGGGTTGGTACTGTTGGTGCTACAATGTCAAGTTACAGTGCCTTGGATATTCAGCAATTGAAAGCTGACCATTTCAGCTTTGCTCCATTCAGGAAAAGCTTTGATGAGGTATGTGTGTGTATTCATCAAAGTTTCTGCAAATCAATTTCCATGCATCCTTTTATAAGTTCAACTCTTAAAGGCATACCACTAAAACAAAACGAATAATATAGATAGGGTTATTGGAGCTTTGTACTATCTTGGAAGTGGTTAGATTGAATTTATTTTCTAAATGTTCCCTCTTAACAATTTTGGGTAAATTTATATGTTCATTGCATCCTGCTAAAGAGCGGCTCAGTGTAAGATACTCTCACCATTGTGAGGATTTGGAAAGAGTTAAATTTGAGTAATTTTATCTTATATGCGAAGAAAGTATTTTTGTGGCTGAAATTTTCAACCACAGTTCACAATAAAATAATTTTACTGTTTTGTCCGGCTCACTGTATCTTGCTATTCTTTTTTCTTTATTCGCTTTCTTTTTGGGTAAACCATGTTGCTATTTAGTATCTGGAGTGTGCAATTATCTGCTAAAATCAAAATAAGATGAAATATTAGCATTAGTTGAGTCAGAATTACAAATAACGTGCATGTGATAAGAGAAAAACACAAAAAAAAAAGGGAGGAAGAAAGCTCAATGGTTGCTTTTCTCTTTCGCACTGCTTGTACATATACAGCATGAAAACTATACTGCACTTGCTTGATTACAAGTCCCCAACTAAATTACCCATTTTGTCTACCCACCAAAGAAAAGGAAAAAAGAAAGTATAAAAGCAACTAGAAGAGAGAATTAAGAAACATTAAATAAAATAAAAAAATAGCTTGAGGAAAGAATAGAAGAGACTTGAAAATGGACTAGCCAGCTAGTAAACTGATTATGGAAGTTTGTTTGCAGGCAGGAATAGGAGAGGCTTCAGTTGGAAGGGAAGCTCCTCCGGCACCAATCACGTGCGAAGTGAGTGACATCCACGAGAACCCGGGGCCTCATCACGTTATCCATGAGCATCAGCATCAGCAACATCATCATCATCATCATCAACCTCATCAGATTGCAACCACAGCATTCCACATAAGCAGACCTTCACACTCCATATCCACCATTATCTCCCCTCCTCCCCTCCATCACACCTCCATTATTCTCGATGAAGACTCCTTCCATGTCTCTAGAATGATGCTCCAGAACGAAAATTTCCAGGTAACAAAGCAAGCAAATCTCCATATGTTTTCCTATATATAACCTGAGAACAACCAAGACTGTGTTATACATGCAGGGTTGACAATGAGCGCTGTGTCCTGTCGTTTTGTGTTTTAAAGCTGTATAATTCTTGTCACGTTGAAATTTACTCGATCTATGTCGTGTTGTATTCACCCATTTATCATCCATATATGTCAAAACTAAACTCAAAACTATTAATATTTTGTTTCAATCTCCTGTTACATGCAATCTTTTTTTATTAATGAACCTTTGGTCCAATAGTAATCTTTTATTTTGTGAAAGTTGTGTCTTTTTTAGGTCAAAGATTCAAGCTCCCTTCCCCAAAAAAAATATTGAAAAAAAACATGCAACCTTTTCAGTAGCTCATGTCAAGTTTTCACCTAGATAATATGTAAAATGAGAGGCTACATAGTTAAAAATATTAAATTGCTCCTTAGGATTGTAGTGGAAGAGTCGGTGACAGAACTAGTGTCAGCTACCTCGCAAACAAGTAATTATATTTTCCCTTTCAGGCCAATTCTTGTTTTTTGCAGACAATGCATGATCATATAGATCATTGTGTTTTCTTTTGTTCTAGGATAAGTTTATGATATCAACAACCATACCACAATTTTTTTTTTACCATTACAATAAACTAAAGTAAAACAATGAAAAAAAATAATAATTTTATAGGTGTTGAGTCATTATTGTATGAAATAATGAGGTACAATACCGAAAACTAATTTCTCAAATTCAAAGTTGAGCCCTTCATTCTAAATAACTATTATCTTTCCTCAGCAACATCAACCACAGCAACAGCAACAACAACATCATAAGCTGGGAGGAAGGTCTGCATCTGGATTGGAGGAACTCATTATGGGCTGCACTTCAACTGATATTAAAGAGGTGAGTATGACCTTTTTGACCCTGAATTTTATGAAACTTGTTTGTTGAAATTTCATGTTACAAGAAAGAAAAGGCACCAGGATTACAAAGCATAAAAAGAAATATCTTCTTCTTCATAAGACTATTATTTTAAACTAAAGAAAGGAACTAGAAGCCTTTTACTTTTGCTCTTTAGCTCTTTCGTCTTTCCATTTCTATTTTTCGGTGGTTTTGATTGCAGACCATGATGTCAAAATTGTGCAAAATCAAAGAACAATCTTTAAATACCTTTTCTGGGTTATTTCGGTTCCCATGCATATATGATACTAAAACTTGTGTAATAAACCCATTTGCTTCTGTGAACTTGTATAACTGCTTAAAATAAAGATATTCACAGAAGCATGTTCCTATTTTTCCCTTTATTTTACCAAATTATGAAGTTAAAGTAAATTAGATAGGGATATTGTATTTTCTACTTTTATTTTGTCATTCTACCATGTTGGTACATTTTTTTTCTCTTTGTTTCTTCTATTCACACCTTGCTTCTTGTTCTCTTCAAGACTATGGACAAATGCATAGAAAAATTGAAGCTGAAACTTGTTCGAAGGCGTTTTTAATTTTGAGATTGCTGGTAATAAGAACAGACCAACAAAATGAAGTGCTAAAGAAAATGATAAGGAATGGGAAATACCTTCTTCATAATATTTTTCTACCTCAAATGATACAATGAATAACAAAAAGGAAGATACACAAGTTGTTTAAAAAAAGGTGTCAAAAAATAAAAAGAAGATGGTGACCCAAAACTTTTCTTATCTGTGAGCATCCTAAGAAATATGATATAACAAGAAGAACAACATTAAACTATGTGTCCATAGAGAAGGAGTACAAAAGAGAGGCAAGTGGCTTCAGCTGTGTTTCCTCAATAACTTTTTATAAAAAACTTAGGGCTAGATTTTATTAGAATTTGGACTCATATACATTTGAAGCATGTTATGTTTTTCTCGTCATTTCACTTTCTGTTTTTTCAAAGATAAACGTTTTATTGATCTGAAAACACAAGGTGTACAACAAAACTCAAAACACGTCTAAAAGTAGTGGTACTCAAAAGAATATTGCACATAAATTTCTAACAGATTTGACATGCTTTTAGACAGACTGATTTCTAACAGATTTCACATGGCTTTTATGATATTTCAGGAGTCTTCCATACCAAACACACAAGAGGCAGAATGGTTGAAGTACTCAAACTTCTGGCCTGACCCTGACAACCCAGATCATCATGGGTAGAAGCAAAAATAAAACCCAATAAAAAAACCCATAGAGACAACATCATTATCAAAATCATTATTACTTGAAGCCTTCCTAAATTTCTTTCGAAGAAGAGGCCAAGTGACCATCTATACAGTTTGCTCTTTTTCTGTCTCTTTCTTCTGGAGATCTGCCTGGGGTCTGATTTCCCAACTGAACTAACTGAACAACAACTCTTGTTGGAAAAGAAAGATGAATAGAAAAGGAAAAAGAAAGAGAAGCAAAGAAAAGAAAAGAAACCAAGAAAGGCTGCTCTCTGCTGACAAATAGAAGGAGAACCAAAGACCCAAAGCAAATCCATCCTGCATGAAAATCATCACCAGTATGATTACAGTATCATCTTTATGGCATTCTTAATTATTTGTTTATTTTTATCTACTTTGTGTAATATCTTTAATTGTTTTCACAAGAAAATACCATAGATTTTTGTGCATATTGCAACAAAAAAAAAAACTTTGTTAATAGTGTTGTGGGTAATCACTTTTGGAGATGATACTTCTTGGGTTCTCAAATGATTTCCCTTTTATAGAAATGAAAATATGTTTAAAGAACTTGTAATATATTCATGGTCCTTTACTTTTCTGCTGCTATTGATACCCTGACAAATCTTAGATAACATCGTTTAGCCTTGCTTCATACATAATAATATCATTTTAAATGGATTATTATATAGTATCAACATCCATATATTCGTATATCAAAAGATAAGATCAAGTAGGCGAATAGGATATTAATATGATTTCCCGGCATCTCCATATCTGTTCCCTTCTTAATTATAGCAATCTAAAAAAAAATTAGCCATCTAAGGGATAAGAATATGTTACCCATATGCATCATAATTACGATTCAAATAATTAAGAAGCAAAATTATTTCCTCACCAACCAAAAAAGAGTTATTTTGTTATCCTCTTTATTGTCATGGCGCTTTGGAAGGTTGAATATCACCCGCTAATAGCTTTTGAAGTTCTTCTAATTTGACAAGAGTCATCCGGTAAGGTGCTTTAGCTGGGGACCTTGCATCTGGAACCAACTCAATTTAGTGATCAATAGCCCTTCGGGGAGGAAGAGCCTGTCGGTAGTTACGATGACATAACATCCGAGAACTCAGTTCATAAATTAAAATCTTCTGTTACTTTTGAAACTAGTGTTTCCTTTCTTTGAGGAATTTCGCCCAAGCTACTTTGATTTAGTGGTTCCCTCCCGTAGAGGATAGGGATTCAAGGCTTATTTCAAATCTTTAGACCGACCTCTTTCTAATTACGAGATTTTATTTTCATTCTCCAGCTTGGTAAGTGGGCTCAGAGGCCTAGTTCTTGAGTTAAGATTGAATTGCATATTTAGCACAACGAAGAAGAAACCTTAATCGCAACAAAGAACGAAAATCTGATGGAAGACTTATATCACACATTGGGGCGGGGTCTGCTATCAACATGGAAGGAACAGAACCTTGGAGGCAACCTTTAAATAGTATGCTTCAAGCTCTATAGAGACTTTAGAGTTGCTGCTCTAGTGTCTGTTTTTTGGATGTTGCCAAGATTTCTACCATTTTCTTTCTCTAAGCTAAGTAACTTGACTTGAACAGAGCCATATTGGTTGCTTTTTTGGAGCTTGTCTAATATATGTAAAATTGTGTATTGTGCCTATTAAAAAGAGTTACCTAGAGTAGATTGAAACCTTAATCCAACCAACTTTTAAGGTAATTCAATGGGTAATAAAGATGAACTATAAATTCAGACATTTTAAATTTGAATTTTAGTTATTCCTTGGGTCAGGCTATGAAAATTTATCTCTCATGAAAATTTAAATCTCAACGTGGATGGTCTGTTTTTTATCAAATCGATAAAATGATTAATTGAAGTGCGTGTAAATTAGTTTAGACATACCTAACCGTCAAATAAAAAAAAACCTTAATTCAATGCACTTTCCTAAAAAAATATTAATTAGACATGAAATAATTTGGGATCTATCCCAAGTATTTTGCACTAATTCAAATTCGGTTCAAGTTTAATGTGATTGGATCGTAAGTATTAGTACGCTAGAGCACCGAATCCCATGTACATTCTCTTAGACATGAGATCATTTTGATGTAGTAAAGTTGATGGTATCCTTCCTCTCAGAGCGCATTTATGGGTGTCCTTGGCATCTATCTAGCATAAAGTGGGGGAAGCGAGTTGGGTTTGGTTAAATTCTCTTTTTGGAAATTTGGAATCTTCGTATACTACCAGCAGACTTCACATTTTATGTCACTCAATTTGTTGTCTATTAGAGCTCCTTTTCCCTTTATTCTATTCCTCATTGGGGCTTTTTTTCTGTAGTACTAGAGGAGAGATATGCTTAAATCCCATAAGAGAGAGAGAGAGAGAGAGGGTAACGTGCATGGTAGGCCTTTTCTTTATAGGGGACGTGCATGAAAGAAGCTAATTAGCTAAATCAACATGGAGGTGAGGGAGGTTCATTGTAGTTTCTGAAGGGAATAAAGACTCAGAACAAGGACTGATGAGAGGACAAGAATAAGCTTTAAGTCCCGAAATGACCAAAATCTCCTAAGGACACAGATGCCTTATTCTGTGAGAGAGTCAGCAAAGAAGGAAAAGCCTATATATGTTATGGTATGGTGGAGGATACACAGGAATAAGAAGGTAAATGTCTCTTTCCACATGCAATATAAGAAAAGAAATGAACTGTCCTGTTCAACCTAAAAAGTTGGTATTCAATTTCTTTCACTTTATGAAAGATTTTGGATGCTTTTGAAGGAGGGGGGAGACTACTACCAGAGAGAAAGAGTTAGGGTTTCACAGTGTGCAGATTCGGTCCCATAAAGAAGTTGCAGAGAGAATTGTGATAGTGCAATGAGGAATATCACAACATGGCTATACCCACCTTTCTGGGATTCTTCAACAAGGACTAACCTTCTTACTGCTTAAATCCAGAACCCAGGAAGGTACATATTGTAAAGAGTGTTTTTTTTTTGTGTGTGGATATTTGCAGTACTTCATGTTTGTATGAGATTTGGAAAGTTTTGTCAACATTGAGAATGAAGATGAACATTATTTAACGATGAGTCCCTGTAGTTTCTTAGAAGGAGAGAGCCAAGGAAGACCCAATACCAAGTTTAGACAAAGCTGGGTCTCATAATTTTTTTTTTCAGCAATGCTACGAGGCCTTCGATTTAAAAAAGTAGATTTGATAATTATAACTATTGATTTTACTGTGAGTCTCAGTATTTATTGTGGTTCACTACCTATTCAATAATTGTAATTATTTAGTCTATTTTTTAAATCTAATTTTTAAGTCTATCTAACATTACTCCTTTTCTTTTCCTATATTTTTTTCCAGTCGAGCAATGTTAGATGAAATTAAAATATTAACTTGATCAATTACTATCATTGATTTAACAATAAATCTCATATTTATTAGGACCCACTTTTTTTTTTTAATATCAAAAAACCAAATTTCTACTTATTATTTCAAGGTAGAAAACCTCAAAGGTTTAAGTTCAAGTAGCATTTTCATTTCCGGTCTTGTAGGTGAACCATACCGTGGTGAGGTTATTTTTTTTGTGATTTGTGTGTCAAAAATAAAATTACAGAAATAGTGTCTCTGCGTGGAAGAAAAAACCAAGTTCATTAAAACATTGTTAGACTCTGCATTGGTGGGAGCTCGTGCACTAGACCGTTATGATATACTTTTTCTTCGAGAATAAATTTTTTATAACTTGCTTGTAAATAAGTGTTTGTAGGCAACCAATCAAAGTTTAAGAACTACACAAACTTATTAAAAATTCTCAACATTAATATTCTTATAGTTTGATTAATTGCGTGTAAATATTTAATTTGTAGGCTTGCTTGTAAATAATCTATTCTCATTTTCCTTTCTTTCTTGTCAACGAGAGGGGTTTGATATCTCTTTCATATTATGCAAGCAGTATTCAAATATAGCATGTTTGGATCGAGATCATCTCAATTTCAAATTTTGTTAATTTTAGTCAAGTTTCATATAGAGTGTTTTTGAAAACCCATATGGCGTTTGGTTCGTCGGGTAGAATAGGATGGGATTGGTGTGTTGCATCCAACCCATGCATTTGGAAATGACTTATTTCTGGTCAATTTTGTGGTGGGTTAGCACATATGAAAATTGTGGAGCCCCACAAATAAATCCATGTGATGTAGACTTGTTCGATGACCAGTTTAGCATGAGCAATGTTATTGAAACCTAATTTACTGACATATTTTGTTGACCTAATTCACTATTACCTTTGGATTAACTGTAGGTCCCATAAAACATTGGAATTTTGTTGATTCAATGATTCCTATGAAGCCAGATCATCATGTCAACAAATTATGTCAGATTTTTAGGTCTAAATAACATGAGAAATAGTATACATCCTAAATCTCCAACCTAAATCTCTATCACAAATGAAGGGAGACTATTGGATGAGTGGGTCCTATCAATTTTTTAAAATGGGACCCACTGATCTAATAGTCTCCCTTGATTTGGGATAAAGATTTGAGTTAAAGATTTGAGATACATAGTATTGCTCAAATAACATTATTCTTTTAACAGTCATGCTTCTAAAACAGTTCTGATTCAATTATTGGGCATTTTTAATACCACCCTCAACTGGGTTTAAATAATCACATGTACATGTGACTGTTTGTAAGGATGATCTTGGGCCGGGATTTATAATCCTTCCGAGTAAATATTTGACAAACATAGAAAATGTGAATTCTCCAATCCCAACATCTTATCCCTTCATTTTCCACGAACCAAACGGCCCAATAAAAAACTTTTAGTGGAGCATGTATCTTTATCAAGGAAAGGAAAGAAATAGGAGATGCCACTTAAATGGTCCCGCTAATGACAACTCCACCATAGGAAAAGAGGTCTTCTTCGAATTGATATCCATTTTCAGTACTAATATTTTACAATTCACCCGTCATTTATCAGAAATTCAAGTGCGTCTCACTATCTTTAAAGGAGTTTTCTAACAAGACATACGTGTCGTTTTCTAATATTGAAACTAACGACTCCTTACTGCATCACATTGAGTATACTAATAAACTCTGACTCATTGATTGATATCTCTAATCTAGATAAACAAACATTATCTCGCATTAAAATGGCAAAAACTATAATTGTTATTGGATATGGATTCAACATTTAGACAATAAAAAATAAAAGTAGGCCCAGTGTCTACATGGACCTCACGTGATAATATCACAAGTTGCTTCTAGGTATCGTAGTCTAATCCATGTATGTATGCAACCAAAAAGTGGGTGTGATTTTGCACTGAGAAGCCCACCACATGGAAGTTTGGTGATAGTTGCCCGGCCCAATAGCAATATGCAGAGTAAGAGTGCAATTCGGGTGGGCTCAAGGTTCAACCCTACATATATAATATTTAACCAGAGCTTGAGCTCGAGCCCGAACCTGACTTCGACTTCAACCTGAGTACTACCCAAGTTAAATTCAGACGAATTCGGGTTGAATACAAGTTTCTTAATTTGGACTAATTTCGGGTTTGAATTAAGGTTGAATTCGAGTTACATATCAAATAAAAAAATTTACACAATTCAATCAGAACACAATACAAAGAAATTAAACCAAAACGTCCAAAATACTATAGTCATGGCCACTGCCACCACAATCACTACCCATAGCTACCACCATTGTCACCACAATCACTATCCATCACCACTACAACCATTGCACACACAACCACCATGCCGCTGCCCACACAGCCACCACATCACAGCCGTTTCCCACACAACCACTAGATCTAACCATCGTTGTGGTCTTCGGCACAAAGAGAAGTGAGAGGGAGGCCGAGACAAAATAAGAGAGAGCCTGAGAGATGGAGAGAAACCCAAACGGAGAAGGGCTAAGAACGAGAGAATGAGAGAGGCGCATGAGAGATAGAGAGCAAAAATGAAAAACATATATATATTTTAATTTTTCGAGTTTGGGTTAAACTTGATAACCTGAGGTTCAACTCGGGTATTGCCCGAATTCAATTTAAGTTGGAGTTTTTTAATCCAGACCCAACCCATAATTTTAAAATTTCAACCCAAACCCTATTTTTTTGGGGGTTGAACTTCGGTTGAAATTGGTCTGTCAAAGTTGCACCCTTAATGTAGAGCTGATTTTATCGTCTAGGGCCTATAGACTTAGAGAGTTTAAAATCCAAAGTACCGCGATAGAGTGTGATCAGGGATGGCAGTGGACCGAGTACAAATAAATATTCGTTCAAACCCGCTCTGTTTGGACCGGAAATGGACTATACGTATTGGACGGTAGATATACACAGGGATACTCATATAAACCTATACAGACATGAAAGCGGGGATGGACTGGCACTTATTCCCGCCCCGCATTATTATTATTATTATTATTATATATGTGTTACTCTGAATACAAATCTACATATTATTAAATAATTTTTTCTTATGAAAATTGTGTTATTTTTTTAATTTTTTTTCATATGTTTTGCTTGTAAAAGTGTAGATCTTTGTGTTTTTATGTTTTTTTTTTATGTTAGATTATGTTGTGTTGGATTTACATGGGAGACAAATTTTTAATTATATTATATTTAATTATGTTATAGACAAAGTTTTAATTATATTATATTAGATTATGTTATAGATGACAAGTTTTTAATTTTGTTATGATATTCTATAATTATATTGGATTATTTAAAATGTTAAATTTATTTAAAATTTTGAATTATGCTGACTTAGGCTGGAGCTGGTAATGTGGATGGGGACGGAGATTACAAATTTGCTCACGGACGGAGATGAGAATGAAAACTATACCTGTTAACAGGAATAAACAAAAAATGAACGAATTTTTTTTAAACGAGTACAAGAATGGAGACTACACCCCGCCCTCACTTCGGTCCACCGTTGTCCCTAAGTGTGATGGACTTCGTAGACGTACGAGTGTCTTTTCCCACAAAAATTAGACTTACGGTTGGCTGGTCTACCACCACTAGGCACACTAGTTTAGTCAGGGACGCCAGCACCTTACCTAAAAATGTTAAGACAAGTCATGTGTATCGTACCGTGATCCAACAACTCAGAACATTTTATTTGTATGCATTGCAGTTAAGTTAAACAGTGTCTAAATCATGGTGCCGAATTCAATTGAGTTTGGATTATATTTAACTGAATTCGTGATAGACTTAATCATCTGATCAGTACCACTCAAACCTTACGTAACTAGAATCCGCTAACTTCGTTTAGATCCGGATCGAATTTGCAAGTCATGTCTAACACCATCTACCCTCACCTCCTGGAAGGGATATTGTGGATTTACATATCGTAATTCGGTTAGCTGCTTCAATCCCTCTTCCCCTCAGGAAAAACTAGAAACTTATTTGGCAGCAAAAGACTTCTTATTTCGGAGTGTCAAAGGAGTACCATAAGGATGACGATGGTGACACTATAAGCAGAGTACCCAAATTAGAATCATGGGGTAAAGAGAGATAGCCAAGAATACTATGCATACAAAGCTCACCCTGAAGTTAAAAATTCAAATTTTAGAATTTACATTAGTATTTAGTAGTTGACCACTATACTAGCCTAATTGAGTTCATTCTCAAGAGGAATAACAGGTGTAATCAAAGGCCTCGCGATCCTACCCGTGAGGGCCTATCGAAGTGATCTCTGTACGTGTTCTTTTGTACCACCCTTTTTTTCCAGGAGCCTAAAAAATAATAATTCTGTCATTAGTTTACTAACACGCTGCCAGAGATTACATTTCCATCACTTTGGAATCGATTGATCGGTTGGGACCTCAACATACAGTCGATAATCAAGATTAAAAATTGTATCTCTCATGGCAGCCTGCTCCCAGTAAAGAGGTCTACTAAATCTATTATGACAAAATGTGAGAAAAAAAAAGGTAAATAGAAGCGATATGTACATAAGGTCCTACGTGATGCTCGGAAATATAAAACCCAACGGGTTGGAGGGTTGACAGTGGAGGTAAATGAGTGTTCAGAATGAAATGGACGGACACTCTTTGAAAATGACCCATGGAGGTCGCAGAATACATAAATGACCCACTAGTATATGTTTATGAGCTGATGAAGTATGAATTACAAAACCTGATGCAATTATACTATACACAGGTAAAACTAAAGTCATACCACCTTAACTCCAGCATACACAATGTTGAAGAGCTCTTCAGCTGTCCCCTTCCTTTAATTACTTTTAGTTCTCATTCGCTCATAAACACAAGACTACCGGAAGCAGGGAAAATAAATGTTGCATTTAACATAATGCTTCTCTGCACAAGCAACCCGCTCAATAAAAAGTGTGGGGTTTAGCAAGCGCGTGCCTCTGCCAGCTGCCTTGGGACGGGTCCAAAGCCACCCGACACTCTAAGGGATGCAAAGAGGCAGGATAACCTTGCTATCATGGGTCTAGTCCTTGCCACTTTGGGGACAATTACCAGCTCCTTGCTGGAATCACTACCACAAGGGCTATGATATCCTTCCAAATCTGCTTTTGTAATCAAAACAGCATCTCCTGAGGGAGACTGTGGAGTAGGAGCTAATCTCTGCCACCAAAATTCTTGGACAGCCTGCTTATTAGAATCATCAATTGGAATAGAACAAAGAGAAAATGTCATGAAAGAAAAATGACAACACTTTTAGTGCACTTCAACAACACTTCTTCTCGAGCACCAACCCAAATATGCTAATGATAGACATTGAGGACCTACTCACAAACCTTATTTCTTACCTTCCATTGAGAAGGAGCCAACAGCACTCTAGGTCTTCTAGACCGCACGTATTCCAGTGCAGCAGCAGGAGTCATGTGCTTATACTCAACCTGCACACACACACAGAGACAAAAAATACAACTCAATTAGACTATTTATTTAAGAAAATTCCAAAAGAGCTTGACACATAAGTAACTTGGGCATTTTAGGTTCAGGAATAGATGAATAACCACGCAAAAACAAGGAAAACGATTACCAAATAGCACAGTACAATGGTTGTGCTCCTTCCCCTCCCAGCTTTACAGTGTACATAAGTAGTCTTCCCGCAAGATGTATTTTCTACGCCCAAAAAGGAAGAAAAACCGAAAAAAGAAAAAAATTGTGCATCAACACAACTCCAGACAATCTACGAACTTAACAGTAGTAGATTCACAATCAAAGAAAGATTATTGACCATGAATGAAATGAACAGCTCGATTAATGTCCATGAATGAAGGGGCAAAGAGGTAATCTCTGGTCGGAATGACCAAATGGTCTATTCCATGTGCCTGCAGACAACGACAAAGATGAGATGAATCAATAAACAAGAACTTGAAAAGAAACATCACTGATCCTTGGGATTTGTTCTGTCAACAGAATATATTTCAGAGGAGAATTCTGAATGAGAAGTAATTCTTTTTCAAAGCAATATCCATGCATATGGCATTTTGACGTGAAGCTTAGCTAATAGGTATTTCACACATATTCAATTAGCTTCATAAGCAAAAAATTGAAGCTGGATAATATTATTTCCATAAAAACTTTCACTGCAGCAAATGAAGATAAAAAATTAAAAAGCAAAGGCTAGAGGCAAAATTTTCATTGCAGCAAAGAAAATACAGAACATCACATATAGAATCAAGGGCAAAGTCAATGATGCAACTGGAAAAGAAAATACAAGAAAATCATGATAAAATCAAAAGCAAATTCCAAGCTACATCTTGAAGAAATCCTGATATTTACGTTGTTTCTTGCTGTGATGAACTTACGTAATCAAGTGAAGGTACAATATGCAAGTGCATCTATATAGAATGCAGATATTCAGCAGCCAATAACACCATGAAAACAATTACAATGTGCAGCAATCACTCACATAGTATAAGGACGTTGGAACCAAAGTTTCATAAGGCTCGTTGAGGGTGATCACACCACCAACACCAAGCTGCTTCAACCTAGGAACATCCTTAGGAAATGGAACTGCTCCCAGTAGCAGAAACTGTATAAAAATCAATAAAAAAATAAAAATCAGAACTAATCAACTATATTACATTTAACCAAACTTTCCACTTGAGAACCGCGAAGGCGTGAACAGAGTAAAATCAGTTCATAGACCCACAGTAAAATCAAGGTTTTATTTTCTCAATTCAAATTCGAAAAATAACCTTTTATTCTCTTCTCTGCCTTTTCCCAATGACAAATGCGATCATCAAGAACAATTCAAACAAGTAGAGTCTTACTTAGACCGCTTAAAATTCCATTTTAAGTTTCTGCGCTTTCTCCATAGCGAACCCAATATTAAAACAATTTAAAGCTCAAATCCATAAAATATTTTTTAACAAAAACAAGAAAAAAACACAGTCCAATCAAAACATCAGAAATTCCCGTCATTTTTCTCACCAAACAAAAGATGGTAATAGAAAAATCACTAACCCACAAAAATATAATTAAAACCAATCGATCAAGACACAAACAAGTATTACATGACTTCCCAAATCACCAAAAAACTGAATAAATTCAAATTGCTTGATATAGCACGTCAGACTATATGAACGAAAACATCAACAATGTATAAACTACAAATACAACTTGAAATTATAAATAAACCTGATCGATTTCATCCCACCATCTAAACTCAGCTTGAATTTTGTTCCGGAAAACATTGTACAAAAGGGTCGGGTAGAAAAGGATTCGAGCACCTGCTCCGACTAAAGCTCTCTTCGCATCGACCCGAACAATCTGCCTTCGATGTGCCCACTCTCGATCGTTCTTTGAATCAAACTCCACATCATCCAAGTCTTCGATCTTCATGTCACCGATCGCAACCAAAATTCAAACCTATCCAAAATCCCAATTCCACTTCCACTTCGAAGAGATAAAATCGAGTAGTTTCGAAACCACAATGGATTGATAACGATTGAGAGTTGGAATTGAATGATCGAAATTGAAAGGAAAGTAAACCCTAGAATTGTGTAAATCTGAAATTGTCACAAAATTGGGTGCAAATTCTATCACTTCGAAGAGGAAAAAGAGGGATTGATTGTACGAGGATTGGAGTCGGGCATATTCCTGGAGATTTCAAAACATTAAAGACAGATTTGAGCGTTTGATTGGGAGTGTTCTCGAAAGTGTTCGAGAGTTTGATGAATTGAATGGAATAACGGAGCAGATAGTATTTCATTTAGGCTTGAAGTTGGTGAGTATTTACCGAACAACCTAGTTGGACAGATAGTTTTTGTGGGCATGAGGATTGTGATAATTCATGGACATTCATAGATCTACGCTCCAAAATTGATTGGCCCCACGATCAAATCCTATATTTCTCAAAACTCCTATTTAACTTAAAATGTCATGCTATTATTAAAAATCTTTAATTCATTTGATTTAACATTTAAAGGGTATATAAGTCCTATATATTTCAATGAAATAGGAATTTTTTTTTGAATTTATTAATATGTGGATTTTGCTTATTATTTTTACAATCCAAGGAAGTTTTTTCACTTGAAAAAAAAAAAATTGTTGTTTGATTGAAACTTTGGGAGGTAAGTTTGCTATTAGTCTTTAAAACATTCAAAACATAAATAATAATGCTACATGAACCTTATTTAGTTATTTTATTTAATAATCTCGTATTATATTGACAAGAGACCCCACTGTTAGTTAGGACCCACTATTAAATCAATAACTATGATTCATCATGAACATCAAAGTAATCTCATCGCATTTGTTCAATTATTAAAAAAAAGTAACAATACCAAAAAAATAAAACAATAAATGAATTTTTTGAAGATGAAAAAAAGAGGGCTATTAAGCCCTTTTACATTATAATATAACTAGTCATAATTCGTGTCTGAAGACAAGATAAAATATAAAATTCGAGCGTCCAAAAAATCGATCTCACTATATTAAAAATTTCAAAATATATTAACTATAAATTAATCAAATATTAAATAATTAAATATAAGATAAAAATGAGTGATGTGATATTTTTAAAGAAAATATATATAAATGAATAAATATGTAATAGAAATGAATGATACGATTTGACGCTTGAGTATGACAAATGAATAATGAGTGAGGTAAGTGATTGGTGATAGTTTGAGAAAAAAAATATGACTAAAATAAAATTCAAACACATTCTTGTTTAATTATATAAATGCGTGACTCCAGTACACAATAACAAAACTTTCACAACCACCACATAGTGTAAATGGAATCATAGTATCATGGTACATGGCATCCAATTAAAATCTAAATCAGTTTGATTTGTAAGTATGAATGCAGCTATTGTTTTTGATGGAAGTCCATAATGGAATCCAACCATGTTGATGTGAAGAATCTAGTGGATGGATTGATTGAGAACCAAAGAATGATCCCATCCATTGATGGGGGAATCTGATCCTAGTTCAATGGTACCACATCGAGAGGATTTCTGTACAACGAAAATGACAATTCAATATATAAAACTCGTATTTTTTATTGAATGTGAGAATGATTATTTATACACAACATTACACTCACGTAACAGAAGTGACGGAAGAATGTGAGAGATCCAATGTCAAAGTGATGAGAAAAACCAAGAGTTCATGTTGTGATTGGCTGCAAAAATAAAATTTTTAAAGTTAAATTACACTTTTTAAATGTAATTAATAATTGATGGAGATTATTCTTAATTCAATCCAGAGTATAGTTATAACTTATTTATTGTAAGGTATAACTTTATCCTTAATAATAGTATTTTTTGGAGCGATACTAATTTTTATATATATATA
>CM042188.1:34264801-34287510 GCA_023539305.1 Ilex asprella | reverse complement strand
AAAAAAAAAACAGCACACTTCCTCAAGAAATGGCCACTAACAATTGAAGGACAATGTTAAGTATCAATTTTTTCCTCTGCTAGGCCAATGGGGGGACAATCTTGGGTTTCCACCACCGTTACTTGCCAGTAAATACAACCTAAAATATTCAGTATTAGGACAAATATTTTTAGGGTTAGCTACAAAAATACACTAAGTTTAGGTCACACTCAATCAACTCTCTTTGATTTTTGTTTCAACAATTTACCCTCTTAAAATTTGAATATTCATAAATTAAGTCAAGTCGTTAGTTTTGAAATTGAAAAATGCTAGAAAATAGACATTTGCAAGTTACATGATCAAATTCTACGAACATATAAGATCACCCTTCACATCATTTTGTCTTGGGAAGAAGAATGAAGAGTTTTTTTTCGTGAGAAAAAAATTTCAAATTCAAAGTAATTTTTCTTTTTAATTTTCATTATCGAAAGTAACAGTTTGAGTTAATTACAAAATGTACAAACTTTGAGGGAAAAATTTGTTGAAATTTAAACCAGAGGAAATTGATTACAATTTGATGCAAACTTGAATAGGGTATTTTATAATTAACCCATATTTTTAATATTGGAGTTGGATTTTGAAAAAAATCTCAATCTAATTTAATTTCAAGCGTTACTGAAATTAGGATTTGGTATATTAGAATTCAATCTAAACCTACTCCAACAAAATGAATTTGAGTTCAACATGAGTTGAACTTGAACTGAACTCAAATCATAGTATGTCGATTATGTACTTGATAATCAAGTTGGGTTTTAATTCGAGTTAAACCCCAATTCTATTAAGAAAAGTGTAACTAGAAAATCGAAGGGGAATTGAATCTAATGTCAACCCTATTTGTTTAACTAAGTTCATCATTTGAACATGGTTAATACTCATGCTAAGTTACCTCCAAGTTGAATTTGGATTCGAATCTCTATACTATATAAGAATGTATCTATAAGCAAAATCCACATGTTTAATGTGTCATTCACTTAACATTGTTTTAATTCTATATCTAGAATTATTATTTATTAATTTGCCATTTACTTATCATCAAGTTTGTCTTTGACTAGCAAAAAACACGATTAGATTGATAAGAAAAAAAATCCCCAACTGTGGTGAGAAGAGAGTACACAACTATGTGCTAAGTCATTGATATTGGTATATTAAATTTCAATTGTATAAGTGAATGACTTTTTTGTATTACGAATAGTTCACTAAATGTATGGTTTCAATTTTATTGTTATATGGAAGAGTTATATTATTTTTGGAATATTTTTCTTAATTTGGACTTGCGCATGCATTTTTTAGAACCAAAACTACGTATTTTTTCAAAGAAAGTAACTTTTAATGTAGATATATTTCATATGAACAATATGAATTCACAAATGTTACTGATTGTACATTGCACGGGGTACCCCTAATTAAAATCTAATTGAGAGTCCTATCTTGAAATTATAAGTTTGATATCTAGTTCAATCACTTGGATATACTTGATTTACATGTGATTGCATCTATTCAAAGTTATACTTATTCATGAATCAAATTATTCAAAAGATTCTTCACTAGGGAAAATTTTTAATGTGGAGAAATTCACCTCTAAGGCTCTAACAATGCAAAACATGGGAAGGTACTTGAAGTTCTCCTGACCATGTACAAATTTTGTATTTTCTTTTTATAAAATTTTGAGGGTTATTGATAATTTTTGGGATTACATGAATCGATCCTAACAATCTGAAAAACTTGTAAACAAATCCAAAGAATTGTAAAGTTTTTTTTATTAAAACAAATTCAAAGACTTGTATCACAACCCACAAAAATTATAAAACTTTGCATTACGATATAAATTTTGTTTTTCCCGTAGTTTTCTCCAAAATTATAACTCCTGCCAGGACTTCCACATATAAGGCCGATAATTCATAATTGAGCCAATCTTTATGAGTTCAATCCGAGTCTTTCGGAATCATTTTTTTAAATGAACTTAAAAAATGAGTCAAGCTTGAAACGAATTCTATCCGAACTAAGACTAAGTAATCCGGCTCAATTATTAGTGTTATCCACATGAATTGGGGTTGTTGAAATGGAGCACCAAACTTTTATTATGTGTTTTAGTTTTAGCAATGCTATTGAGATCTAATTTATTGACTTAATTTATTATGACTTTTAGATTGATTGTAAATCCCATCAAATATTAAAATTTAGTGTTAATCTAATAATTTCATTAAAATCACATTATTAAATTAACAACTTAGATCAAATTTTTATGATAAATACCCGTAGTACTGACCCTAACTGGCCATAGGAGACAGCTGCTATCCAATAGAAGGTGAATTATAAATAAGCAACCATTTTTTAAAAGAAAAAAATCATTTTCCCAACCTTTGACTTTGCCATCATTAAGAGCAAACATTGCATGTTAGTGGCATGAGGCAAAAAAATCATAAGCATACACTTTAGTCCTTCTGCAATCATTCACATGAAAGATAATTTCCATGTCTGCCTACCATTTTCAAATGGATGCAAGACTAATTTTTGACTAAATCCACCATGTGATTATGTTTTTTCTTCAACAATCACATATATTCTCGCTAGTTTACGCATATTTCAATTAGTCCTTTCTCATATTCGGTTAAAAACAAGTTATCCACACCAAAATTAAAATATAAATCTCATATAACTTGTTCTTAGAGAATTGTCAAAATTTGAACTTAAAACATTTTGATTTACGGCTCGTTTAAGTTATCACTTTAACTACTCTTAGGATTTTTATGTGACAATGTTCGACTACATTCCGAAAGGGGAGGTGATATGGTCGAACATTGTCAAATGCTAAGAGATTCGTCAATGGTTTGTGTCCCTCCCTCTAATGAAATGATGCATGTAAGACCGGAAATTGCATTTGTTCCAGAGAATTAAAAGATATTTTAAGAGAAAAAGAGCCATTTTATTATTAAAAAGAACAAAAAAACAAACAAAAACTAACTAAAGAAGGGAGTAAATGATTGGTTCAACACTATCTATACTTGGTCTCAAATAGCTATTTATATTGGTTCAACAATATGAAGGATCATGGGCCTGCTAGGAATCATGTTTTGACCTCCTTACAATAGAAAAAAAAATGAGGCATATTCTCATATGTATTAGAAAATGCTTTCATTTCCCCTGTTTTTGATTCCATTTTCTGTGGCTTTTAATCAAACCTTACAAGTAGGCTGATAATTTAGCCGAATTATTTAGGTTCGATTCAAAAAAACTTGACTTGAACTCAGCTCTAAATAAGTTGAATAATTTTTTAAACTCGTTTTAAAAATAAGCCTAAAAGACTTGACTCGAATTCACAAAACTTAATCAATTTACATATAAAGTAGTTGAGTTACTCGAACTCAGCTTATATTTTAAATGAATTGAACTTGAACAATTTTTTAGACTTATTTAAAAAAATAAACTCATTAAATTTGATTTGCGCACACAAAACTCGACTCATGCGGACAGTAAAAACATTCTAAGTCTTTTTTTTCACCCACGAAACACTTGGAAATGACTAGTCAACTCTGTACAAAGAGAGTCATTTATAAGTAATAAAAGAAATGATATGCATACTAATTTTTTTTTTTAAAATTGTTTTTATCAAATGAGTGGATAACTTCATATCATTCTTGGACCTATGAAATGCTGATCAAAATATTTTTAATTGGATATGAAATTGCCAACTTTGGTAAGTATAGTATTAATTAAGTAATAAATTATCTTCAGAGCCAATTAACCCCACCATCTTGCGACTCTTGTCTCATCAATACTACAAGCCAACATTATTTGCACAACTTTACAAGGAACACTATCAAATAGGTATGTTGATTTTTCACCTAAAAATGGAGAAAAGCTGGCTTCTGGCATTTCTCCTTCAAACAATCGCTACAGAAGCTGCATTTAGTGTGGGTGGTGGTGTAGGTGGTGATGGTGTTATTGGCAGTCTAGGTGGTGGGGGTGGTGGAGGTGGAGGTGGTGGTGTCTGGATTGGTGGAGGAACCAACAGCCCAACCACCCCTTCTGGGTCTTCAATCTCAAATCTCAACATGGCTTACACTGCTCTCCAAGCATGGAAATCTGCAATCACAGATGACCCGTTGGGGATTTTAAACACTTGGGTTGGCTCAAATGTGTGTTCTTACAAAGGGGTCTTTTGTTCAGAACCTGAAGATGAAATGGTTGGCACAAGAAGTTTAGTTGTTGCAGCCATAGATCTCAACCATGCAAATCTTCAAGGTACTCTTGTCAATGAACTCTCTCTCCTCACAGATGTGTCTCTCATCCACCTGAACAGCAATAGGTTCACTGGCACTATTCCTGACTCTTTCAATGAACTCGCCTCACTGACTGAGTTAGACCTCAGTAACAACCACTTTTCTGGGTCATTTCCTACTACAACTCTGCTTATTCCCAACCTCCTCTACTTAGACCTCAGATTCAACTTTTTCTCAGGACCCATTCCTGAAGGTCTCTTCAACAAAAAACTTGATGCAATCTTTCTCAACAATAACAATTTTGATGGGCAACTTCCTCAAAATATGGGGAATTCCCCAGCTTCTGTGATAAATTTGGCTAACAACAAGTTCAGTGGTGACATTCCCTTTAGTTTTGGGTACATGAGTCCAAGATTAAAGGAGATTTTATTCCTCAACAACCAGTTGACTGGTTGCATTCCTGATGGGGTTGGTTTGTGGACAGATTTGCAAGTGTTTGATGTGAGCTTCAATTCACTGATGGGTCATTTGCCAGACTCTGTGTCATGTTTGAATGAGATTGAAGTTCTTAACTTGGCACACAACAATCTCTCAGGGGTTTTGCCAGATTTGGTTTGTTCATTGAGAAGCCTTGAAAACTTGACTGTTGCTTACAATTTCTTTTCTGGGTTCAGCCAAGAATGTGCCAAGCTGTTCTTTAGGAATGTGGGTTTTGATTTCTCTTTGAATTGTATTCCAGGTAGGGAGATGCAAAGGCCTCAACCAGAGTGCTCTGCTGTACCTGGTGGTAGCCTGAGTTGTCTCAGAATTCCTTCACCAAAGCCTCTTGTTTGTGGGGCATTATTGAAAACCCAAGAGAGTCGTTCATCCCCATCTTCTCCATAAGGGAGATTGTGGGGCGAAAGGGGGAGGGGTGGGGGTGGGGGCTTCAGGGGAAGCACAGTGATCAGTGTTGTAAGACAGGTTGGTGTTGGTTGTCTCTCATTAACTGAAAGAAATGATTCAGAGCTTACTAATTTATTTCTTCATGAAATTCGTATAGGTTGTAGTTATTGTGTCTGCCTTGTATGGATTACACAAACAGAATGGACCAGGTATTAATTTAGTGAGCAATGTTATGGGACATAATCAAGAATCTAATTTAGTCTCGTCATTAAATTAATTGTGAGTTCCAATATTAGATCTAGTTCCCTTTCAATGCAACTAGTTATATTAAATTGGGTCCCCCCAAATAAGATTTGTAATTAAGTTCAAATAACATTTTCTTTAGTTTTTAGATTGCTCTAATCTTTTTTTATTTTTTTGGTTCAATGGTCAAGGATGGCTAAATTAGTTTGCGCGTATTTTGTCTAATTCTCTCTCTGGTCTAATAAAAAGAAGTCGTTCACGCCAGGACTAAGGTATTCATAGAGGATAAATCATTTATAGCCTAACCTCAATGAATTATTAAAATTCAAATTCAAAACTTCTAAATTCACAATTCATCCGTATTACTACTTAAATTAGCCCCTATAATTTAAACTTTTCAAAATGGCATGGTTAAAATACTATAATCATCTTTTAAAGGTAAAACAGATGACAGGAATGATTCCCCTGTAAAAAGTCTAAATATCTGACTTAAACACTAAGTAGAGTATGGAACAATACTGACCTCTCAATAACTATATTTCAATGAAACCTTAAGATGATTGGTTTTGTAAGAATAAAGCAACATGACCCAGGAATAAACAATGTCGGATGTACATAGAGTTTATGGTATTATCCTTCTAAGTTTAATCTTTAGTGTCATTTTTGGGTCGAAATACATGTAAGTTGGCCTGAACATTTCTAATGATTGAAAAAAAAAAAAATCAGTGCCATTTTGGTGATGATGTCCATAGGAGTAGCACCATGAGACCTTCTTTTTCACTAGAGGGTCTTGGTCACCTTAATAAATTTGGTAAAATTTTAATGTTCCATTTGGTATGATAAAAAAGTGAAAGGATAAAAAGGTATAAAAATAAATAAAATATCATGTTTAGTAAATAAGGAAAGTAAGAAGAATGAAAAAGTGTATGAATTAACTTTCCTTCCAACTCACTAAAATCAATTCCTTCAAAATAGGAAAGAAAGTGGATTAAAAGTTAATTATTTGTGTTTAGATGTATCTTATTTGTCTATATATCTTTTTATATATACATATATTATGCATACATTAATTTTATATAAAAATATAATGATAAAATATGTATTTACTAGTTATTGTCTATGCCTGAAGACACATTGTAATAAAAAATAGTAAACAATAAACATATTTGTATTCATATCTAAAATTAAATCACAAACATAGAGAAGAAATAAAAGAATTTAAATATCGATTTGTAGTAGGGGTGAGAAGTGGTGGGCGACAGTGGTGGTGGTAGGAGACGGTGATTGTTGTGATGGATGGCAATGACTGTGGTGATGGTGGCGGCGACGATGATGGTGGTGGCGACGACGACGGTGGTAGTAGTGGTGGCAACGACGATGGCGGTGGTGGTGACGTTAGTGGCGACGATGGCGTCGGTGACGGGGGTGGTAGCGGGGGCGATAGCAACAATGGTGGTGATGGCAACGACGTCGGCGGCGGCGGTGGTGGTGGTGCTGGCGGTGGCGACGACGGTAGTAGTGATGGGGTTGATGGTGGTAGAAGTAGTGGTAAAGCAGTTTCAAATACTATTATTTTTTTAAAGTACTTATGAAAAATAAAATACTTTTAAAAAATCACTCTAAACACACATTTGGGGAGCTATTTTTCTTATTAAATTTAGGGTGTTAATATTAACCGTTAGATTAACTTTAAAGTAAAATTTAAAGCAATCTCAACCATGAATAGCAAAAGTCATTTTATTTATCTTTTAAAAATTAAAAATTTTAAATTTTAAATTAAAAAAATATTTTTTAAAAATAAAAAAATAAAATTTTTAAATGAAATATATATTTTTTGCCTCTTAATTAGGGGTGAAAATTTTTTATTCAACACAATGACACGACACGAGCTCGACACGAATTTATAACACGAACTTGATCAAATCGAACACGAATACGATACGAAAATAAACAAGTCAACTCATAACTCGACACGACACAATTAATTAAATGAGTTGAGTTAGGTGTAACTAATATTTGAGACAAACCTGTAATGACTTAACACGAATCTCACACGATACGACTTGATTGTCACCCCTAATCTTAGCTAGCACAAAAAAAAAATAAAAAAATTAGTCATTTTTATTTTTCATCTATCCAACCAAACACAAAGAAATAAAAGTGTATCATTCTTACTTTCCTTCCTTGAATGATAGAAAGTGTATTCCTCTTACTTTTTATCATTCTTACTTTCCATCTTTTCTACAAAACGGAGTATAAGATAATTCATATGAAACTTTCGGAGGATATTGACATACATTAGGGCATCCAGGGAAGAAATAAAAGGTGTTGGGATTTTTTGGGCCAAGTGACTTGATCTCAATGCATATTTTATGGTAAATCAAGACAACAAACCAATCTATCGCCCTTTTAAAACATATTTTATGGTAAATGAAGTCGGATTTACCAAATATGCTTTCCAAATGAAGTCAAATTTGGCTAATCCGTTTTTCCTATGAAATCGGATTTGCCAAATCCGCTTTCCCCATAAAGTCGGAATTGTCAATTCCGCTTTTAAAACAACGGTAGTTTGATAAATAGGTTAAAAATGGCAGTAGATCGATAAATATGTTTTTAAATGACGGTAGATTGGTAATAGATTCAGTAGAATACTATTCTACCAGACATTAATGGTAAATATGGTGATATTAATGGTTCATTTGTTTTGGCAATAAGAATGTGAGTGTACCATATCAATTGAATTTTAAATTTGGCTATATAATATTACTTAAGAAATCATATCCAATATACTAAACCCCGGTCGGCAGCACCATTTTTGTGCATCTATTTTTTTTTTACATCATTTGATGCGACACAATCAAAATTATTAAATATTTAATAAATTGTGAGACGTATTAACTTAATGGTCAATGTTGAGGTAATGCACAAAAATAATACAACAAGGTAGTACGAGAAGTTTTTGTGTATAACATTGTGGATATCTTGTTACCTGTTAAGAAGGTCCACTGATCCTCAGACTTACCATTAAAAAATAGAAACTCTAATACTCCGTTTAATAGGAATGATAGAAAGTATGAATGATGAAAAGTAAGAGAAATATATTTTTTATTTTTCAAAGAAATAAATTAAGAATGATACACTTTCTTTCTTTTGTATTTTGTAGGATGTATAAAAAATAAAAATAACTTTTTTTTTTTGTGTTGGCTGAAATTAGGAATGGTAATAGAGTCGTATCGTGTTAGATTCGTGTTGATTCCTTACGGATTTGTATTGAATATTAATCAAATCTAACTCAACTCATTTAACTAATTGTGTCTTGTCGAGTTGCGAGTTGACCTATTTATTTTCGTGACGTGTTCATATTTGGATTCGTGTTGACCCACATAAATTTTGATTAAAAAATTTAACGCTAATATTCTATTTTCACTTAATCGAATCAATTTTAATATTTTTTCTACAAATTAAAAATTAACTTAAATAAATATAATAATAATAAGTAAAAATATCTTTTTTATATAATAATTATGTCAATGTTTAATAAATAGTAATAAATAATTAACATTTTATGTCTATACTACTAGTTAAACATGGTAATTTTGTGTTACCATATAAATGAGAAAATAGAAAAAGTGTTTATTTTTAAATAAACGGGTTGATGGTGTTAATTTTGAGATTCACGGATTGAACTAAATATAAGTTTTTTATATATTTTTTCGCGTGTCATGTCATTTTCAAATTCATGTCGAATTATAATCAAATTCGTGTCATAAAATTTATATCAAGTTTGAGTCGTGTCATCGTATTGAGTCGAAAATTTTCATCCCTAGCTAAGATGGAAAAATATTTTTTTTAATTTAATTTTTAATTTTTATTTTATATATATGATGGTGAAAACTAATGCAGATGAGCAGAAGATATGGGTTATGCTTGACAACCTGAATCTGAATTACAAGGCTCGTAGGGATTGTGACATGTGTTTGAGAGATTGGAATGATTAGGGGATTTGCACAATAAAAGTATAGTGGTTCACTGGCTCGGAAGCTCGGCTAGTCCACTCTTCAATGGAAGCTCTTACTCCTTTTCTCTTTATCGATAACTTGAGTGATTTACAGAATAGTGCATGTGCCACTCTAGACCCGCTCTAGTTGGAGATCCATCCTGTTTAAATAATCTCTTACTTACCTCTAACCCGAGTTTACTTCCTATAATCATGAGATCCCCCCCCCTTTTTTTCCCTAATGGAGGAGTCATCTAACCTTCAAAGAGTTGTTTTTGCAGGATTTATCCTGAGATCTTCGCCTTCCATCTGTAGGATCTTCCTTAATTCTTGGAAAGGATCTTAGTTGGTATAAAATTTTGTGCCTTAAATATAGCTTGACTATTATTTTGGGAATATCTTTTATTATTCAGTTGTTCCTTTCTCATCTCTTGTATCGCATGCTCTGAGGGGAGCCCAAAGTCTGGACTACCGAACTCTGGATATTCTACTCAGTCTCTTTGAACGACCTCTGCACCTGAGCTCATATTTCATTCTATGTATCACTAATATATATATATATATATAAAAGATATATCTCAACACAAATAATTAATTTTTCATTCACTTTCCTTCTGATTTTGGAGAGATTAATTGTAGTGAGTTGGAACGAAAGTTAATCCATTCTTTTTTTCATCATTCTTATTTTTCTTTCTTATCAAATATGATATTTTATCAATCATGTCAAACGAAACATAAAAATAATGCTAAGCAATCATAACAATGAAGTGACATAATTGTACAATTCTCACTTTCTATCATTAAGCAATGTAGTACATTGGATTTGGGAGTTTAAGAGACCGTTTGGCCACTGCAAAACCGAGCAAATCGCTCCACTGATCTCCAGAGCTTCCACGAATGATGTAACCTTCATCTTCTAACTCCTTTCTCTTCTCAGATTTATAGACACTGGCCTTTTTACCCATATCATCAGGTCCCCTGTTTCATTCACAATGACAATCATCATCGCCAATTATTTTGAACCCGTTTTTAGAACAGTTTGGTAGAAATTTCAATCAAAGTTGTAGAAAATAAGAGATCAAGAAAATTGTCATTCGAGCATAAATTTTCTCGTGTGGTGAAGTTCCTGAAAATTGAGTGGTAACTGATAAGATTTAAGCATCGTAAACCATTAGCTTTATACCTCAAGAAAAGCCTTTCCCAATTGCTGTATCCAACATGTAACAGATTTTTCTCTGTTGCATTCCTTTGAAATTCACTTCGCCCGGTTAACAAAAATACCTTAAATCCCAGCTGTTGGAGTTCTTTGTAAAACCTCAAACTTGTTTGTAAGGCAGGGGCCTCAGCCAAATCTACCCACTCATTGAAAGAGTTTTCATCAAAGATCTCTGATCTGCATTTGAAACAGCAGTCTTAAACCCACATGAACATGTGAAATTGAATGAGCAAAAATTGCTGAAGTGCATCGATTTAAAGCATAAGAGTAAAGGAAACAAAAAGATTATGAAGAAAGGCAGTGGACATTCACAAATTTCACACTGTCAAAAAAAAAGGGAAAATTCATGCTCAGGCAAAACATTCTAAAGCTTCAACCTCGAATTAGTGATAGTTAAATTTCACGGTATCTGTAGTCATCTTCCCACTTAGAGCTGTAAAATTCAGTTTTCAAGATCAATAGCCTACCATATTCAAGTCATTTTGCCGGGAAACTATAATCTTAGGCCTTTAATATTGAGTTCAGGAAGATATTGCTCAAAATATTTGAACAACTGAGAGCAAAAATCTGTTGAGAATTGTTCATAACCCAAAGCTCAAAAGTAGAAGCTTACGAAGGAGCATCAGAATTTGTCATAGTACTCAATTTAAAAATCTAGAGACTCCCTCGAAGACAAAAGTTTGTATTAAGATTCCAACACAACACATGAAAGATGACAACGATGCACTCTTAACTCGTGGAGCTACATATCGCAAAAAAAGAAAAAAGCTTTCTCTATTACTTCGAGAATAGAATTGCTGGTTTGACGAACAGATGAACTGAGAAATACCAGATCTAGACAAGCTGCTACATGTTCTCCAGACCAGAAAGAAAGCTCAAAGTGAGCTTAAATTATGAAGTCATAAAAGGGAGGTTCAATGTAAATACATTCATAAGCAAAAGATCACCCAACCTCATACCCAAATTCCAAATCTGTCATAAAACATCAAAAAAGGCGAAGACATGTCCTTTACTGAGCACAACTATATTCAACCAAAGAAGCCAAAATTCTCAGAAACTACAAAAATGCTACTGATTACGCATAAATACGAATTCTGCAACAGAAAATCTGGAAGTGAACCATGCTAATAAAACCACAGCCTGTCAAAAGTGGTCCATCATTCTGATGCTCCTACATCTACATTCAAAAGATGTAGATGTGTGAACTTTATCATGCACCATTCATGGTGATCAAGTCACAGACCTGATCCATTACTTGGTTTTTTCTACTCTGATTCTTCTTGTTGAGAATAGATTAAAGGAGAAGCTAAAGTTCACACATCTACATATTTTTGGATTTTTTCAAGTTTCCTTTAAATGGATCCCTCTATCATAATGACTCTTCCTATGGAGCAACATCAGTTGCCTAGGAGCTCAGAGAAAGGTAGCATAATAATATTTCATTTTTCAAGCAAAGAAATAGAGTGGCAGTTGTGGAGGAGGAAGTGAAGAATAATTAGAAAGCCAAAACGATTATGCAACTTGGCCCTTTCAACTACCTAGGCGCCGGATCGAAGATGATAGAGCAACATAGCAGATGAAAACAGAAGTCTTAATTCAAATCAAAAATCAAAAACAAAAGAAAAAAGAAGAAATTCTTCGAAGAGGCATGCTTTATAACATTAGTCTGCTTTTAGGCTTTAAATTCACAAACATAAAATTGGGATTAGCTTGAGCACTTGGCTATTGAAATTATATTCGTGGGGACTGTGCCACGCATGGAATTTACACCCCTCCTCTACCCCCTCCCCCCCTCTCTCCCTCGTTCCTCAATCCATTTAATTTGTCTGTTAAACAAGAAGATTAAAGATAAGAGTAATACTTAAACATAGAAAATTAGATAGAGCAACACTTAACATTGAATTTGTGTATATTTTAAAGTTCAAATAATGGAACCATATTAGAGTTAGAGAAACATTTTGTATTGGGGTCTTTTTTTCCCCATTTTTAACCATTCTTTCGCTAACCAAACGAAGTCTAAGTAGAATTCTACTTTGGAAATAAGACAACATAAATACAACACATTATTAAACAACAAAAACAAATACAGCAGCCTCATCTTTAACTACCTAATCTAACCAAACATGCTTCAACGTGTCAGAGTTTGAATGGTCAACAGAAAGTACAATGAAACAATCACAAATTCTTACAATCAACAAAGAATAATAAATGAAATTTCAACGAATCAACGGCTGAAATCAAATGACTCACCCGAAACCATGGACCTGATAGTAAGGAACATTAGACAGCAACGTCTCGTCAATGTCAAAAACCCAAGCGTCCTTTCCGCCGCCGGCGAAGTTTATCGCCTTTGCATATTCCGACGCAAATTCAGCGGCGACCTCCAAGTCCAACGAGTACTTATCGCCGGTCATGTACTCCTCCACGAAATCTACACACCTCTCCGGAATCTGAACCCAAGCTCCGGCGTTATTGGTCTCCACGGACAATCTCCAGCTGTCACAATACGATGCCTCGGCTTTTGGGATCTCCCGATTGATCGAGATAGGATTAAAGGTTAAGGAGTGATCGGTTTCTGGTGATATTTGCAGGCGTGATTGGGAGAGAGAAAGGGATTTGAAGGTGATGAGGAGAAGAATGACGACGTATTGGGTAGAAGCCATGGCCGAAGACCCAGAAAAAGCCCTTAGTGAAAGAGCTTTTCTGGTTTTACCAACGAGAGAGAATCTATGGGAGTTGTTCTGGTTTGGAGGAGTACGTTATGTACAGATAGGAAAATCTATATAATGTCTGTGTGATTGGTTGTTATGTGATATTATGTATAATTGGACTTGTTTATTTTCAGGAAAGATATTTTTAACATAAAAGTCTAATATAATCAGGGATAAACCATAGAATCAAAAACAGAATTTTTTTTTTTACCATACCAAAAAATAATTTTAAACAATAAATTTTAATTTGAATTATTCATAAATTTTAATTGAATAAAACATAGATTAAAGATGATTTTCTACAATTATATTGTTATAAGACAAAAAAAAAGAGTGAAAATATGGAAACACGTGTGATAAAAATGATATTTTTTTAATTAAAAGATGTTTAGGTTTACACAAACTATTCTCTCGAATTTAGTAATTGATCACCGTGACTTGAGCAGGATAAGAATGACATTTATTTCTTGAAATTATGCCCCATGTTTGATTCAATCAATCCCAAGTTTTATTTACTTCAATCCAATGATACTAACAATTAGCGAAGGCATTAATTATACATCTGGTTGTTTGATGCAAAAGAACATAAATGTACTAAGTAAGAAAAAAAAATCTTAACTTATCACAAAAAATAACACCCCTAATCCCATTTGAATAACACCCCTATTATTATGCTACGATAATTAGATAGAGTTAAGAATTATAAAATAAAATTATTAAATTATAATACTTTTGAACTTATTTACTAAATTATGACACTTTTTAACCTTATTTTTATTAAAAAGATTAAGTTCAACCTAAGGGTTTACGACTAACAATCAAACAAATAGCACTTTAACTATAGAGTAATGTTATACTGACCAAATTTTAAGACCAAATTTAGAGCCCAAATGACATGACAGCATATTATTTGGAGTCTTTATTGAGGCCCAAATGACATGACACCAAAAAAAAAAGTACAAATCAGCTGTTATGTCATTTGGGCTTAAAATTTGATCTCAAAATTTAGTCAACATAATAACATTATTGTTAACTATATGTGTCAGAAATTAAAATTTTTGACTCCACCCACATAATTGATGTGTCTCATTGTTATTGGTTTGCTTGTAAATCTTTTTTTTTTTTTTAAGCTTGTTTGTAAATCGGTAGGTTTACAGCTTGATAGTAAATAATTTAACCCATGTTGGAATACTAAAAGCAAGGTTGTTGATCTCAATTTAAAAGACAGGGTTATTAATCCTATTTTTATAAAAAATCATAGTAGTCAAACCCGTTTCTTAAAAAATATCATAATTTAGTAAATAAGTTTAAACGTGTCATAGTTTGATAATTTTATTTCAAAATTGTCATAAATCGGAACTTAATTCTTAAACGTTGAGCCAAACACTATTGGTTTGCTTAGGATGTCAATAACAACTTGCTCATCATCTAGCATATTATTCTTGCAATAGAACCCCTTCTCTTCCTTTTCTTTTCTTTTTTATTGGTCTTGGTTGAGAGGTGGAGGTGGAGAGAGACAGAAAAGGTAGAGAGTCCTCCTCAGACTTCAAAATAGCTGATCCAACCAACAATACGCAACTGTATACCCCATAGATTCACTAGAAAGAACATGTCACCATAATTGCAATTGCCAAAAGGAGCTTTGACCTTGCTAAATTCGTATCTAAAGCCCAACATGGTTTCACTTGGAAGTACTCAAAATTATTAAACATTGAATACAATCCACATTTCTGCATAAGAAAGCAATCAAGTATTGTTTGTTTGTCACCGCAAATTAAACAGTATATCAGTGAAAAGTCAGCATACAGGATCAGGAGCACTACAATTTAATCATAGAGGCAAAAAGAGAGACAAAGATGTGATTGAAAAATAAATACACAGATGCCAAAAAACAATGGTTTTTTGGTCTGTACGGTGTCATATGTACTACATAAACTTCATCTAATAATTATGCAATGAAAGAAAATTCTAAATTATCATCTCTTGATAAGAACCAATCAAACAAAGAATCAAAACCAGCAAGATAGAGCAACATTGAAAGCGAAAAAGACCGCAGATAATCAGTCAAAATCAGCTTCACAAACCAAACATTAGGTCACTCTCATATAGGGAAGGGAAGGGAGATGTTATGTACCTTAAGAAAGGTGTAAAAATCCGGGTAAAAGAATGGGGGGGAAATGGCGCAAATATCTTCCATGCTCAAAGCCAGAGTGGTTTAGTACTCTTGGTTTTCACTGCATATATGAAGGAAACTTGCAGAGAGTTCTTTGAAAAGGTTTTAGGAGAATGAGTCTTGAACATGATCGTGCCAAAACTCCTTCCTGAACTTATTTGTAAAAAGCCGGCAAGCATCCATGCTGAGATCAATAGCAGCGGAAAGGGCGATAAATAGGGCAGCATCGGCCATGCAAGTCACATGCTGCACCCCTACTTGAACCATGGGCTTGCTCACCTTCCCTTCACCTTCGACACTTGAGCCCATTACAAATCCTCGAACTGGCAACATTGAGTTCAATGCAGAGTCTTTTATTGTGTTATCGATGCAAAATTGTCCACCCTTTTTAGTACTCATGGTACCTTCAGCAATGGGAACTCCATTAGTCATCCCAGTGTCGGTAACAAGCTCAAACTTGTAACCAAGGCCATCAATTGGCCCTCTCTCTCGCCAAGCCTCAAGACGACCCCAAGGCTTCCAGCTACTAACAGAGAAGCCATTAGGGCGGAGGATGAGCCATGCACCAGGGTTTGATCGAGAAACACGATCAGAGCCTGGGGAGGGGACAAATGGAGTGATCATCGAGGCAGCTGCAACGGCTGAGCCAGAGAGATCATAGATCATTATCATCCAGCCCTTTCGCTCCCTTCCTGGCTTTTCTCTTTCTCCCGACAAGGTTCTTCTCATCCATCCTCTGTTGTTGGCATTGAAATCAGTTGGAAGAGCACTGGTATATTGCACAAAACCAAAGGGCAAACGGGGCAACACAAAAAAACTCTATCAAAACTCAGCACCATTAATTAATCAAAATAAGACAGATAATGAGACTGTTAAGACAGAAAAAAGTCAACCAGGAATATTATCACACAATGGAAAGAATCATATTACAACCAAATCTTTGCACATGGGAGATGAAACTTGGTAGTTGTATGGCAGTTGGAGAGAGGATTTGATACTCTGTGTTTGACCAAACTGAGTATGCAGCTAGATAGTAAACAACCTTTGATCATAATGCAAATGTCTTAATATTAGGAGGAAACCGTTTGGTAGACTGGCATTTTCTAAAACACATGAAGAATCCAAGGCATGTTTGATCGTAAAAATCGCTTGTAAGAAGTCAAGACACTTCTTTTTCCCTTCAAAAAAAAAAAAATTTGCACATGGTAACAAAGTTTATCTACTTAGGTCATAATTGAAAATTCAGCATAAGGATATTTTGAACCAGATCCGCACAAAAGAATGAAGTTGACGATGGATAAACAAGTTTGATAGCTAAATTGCAGAATTGACAAAGAATTCCACCAAATTTAGCCACAAGTAAAGCAGAAAACTTCTCAATCACAATTTGGCATCAAATTCATTCATGATCTCTTCATCTAATTGCTTAGAACTAAACAAGCAAACCAAGGTACTCAAAGCAATAGTGTAGTTAGCTGTGTCTTGTTGTCATGTTGGCATTGCATTTACCATGAAACATACCAGACAAGATATATTGAAGTACATGGAATTAATACGGTAACCTGAAAAAGTTATAATATCAAGTCCCGATTCAAAAAAATCGAATGAATGAATAATAATCTCAAATAATTCTTATAGAGTAAATTTATTTTTCTGAACCTCGTAACTTTCGGACACATAAAATCCTTTACTACCTTAATCTTATCCTATATTTAAGGTTAAAAGGGCATGCCACTGGCCCAATTTGACATGTGCAGGTAGTGACCAGGCTGACCAGTTAAAGAAATTGACGACCCATATGCATACTTCAGCAGAAAACTACCCCAACCCGTACCAGCACGCTAGGTCCCCCACAACCCCCCCAAAAAAAAAAAAGAGTAATGAGAGAGAAAGGAAGTGGTGTAGAGACCCACCAATGCGCACGGTAGCAAAACAGCTAAAATGCGCCGGGCGACAATGAAAACTCACCGTGACCTATTATTCCGGTCGGCGCTGAACTTGCAGCTGAAAACCGGTTGCCGAATGTTCTCCTGAATCTGAAAAACCACAGGGCTAGACTCTGGTTCGCCCCCAAACTGGAAAACAAACCTGGGGTCCGGTTCAGAGCGAACCCTAATGTGCAACCGAGCCACGGGCTTATCCGGTTCAGTCCCAAGTTTCATCCACCCATTCTGAAACACAGAACCTCTGGACTCAGCACCACTATCAATGTTAATGCAAACCTGTACACGACCCAGTAGCTTCCCACTAGCGACCCCACAGGTGCGACCCATTCGACCAGTGAAGACAGAGACACATAAGATTATGGGTTTGCCGGAGATGCGGCGGAGAGTGGCAGAGTCGAGGTGGAAGCTGGCGGAGGAAGCGGAGGAGTCCGGTGGAGAAGAGTCGGTGGTGGAGCAGAGTGGGAGAAGGGCTGTTTGGGAAGGGAAATTTTTTATTCGGAGCTTAGCAAAACACGGCGTCGCTGATGGGTGGACTCCTAGTCCTGGACCGGCAGGTTTGGTGGCTGAAGGTAGTTTCAGAGCTAGTGATTCGACTATCAGGCGAACAAAAGGACATGGATCCATTGTTGTAGTAGTAGTTTCTTCTATGTCTACGGTCTTTGGTTTCTCACTCCAGACTCTGGGGCGATCAGGAGAGAGACAGAGAGAATTGAGAATGATTTATGGATGAGAGAGAGAAAGAGAAAGCTTTAAGCTCCGGAAACATCTATGATCTATGGGTTCATGGACTGAGTGTAATTTAGCGCTTCATTGTAGAGTACATTCTCTCTCTCTCACTCTCTCTCTCTCTGTCTCTCTCTCCAAGTTGTTTTCCGTTAGTTAATGGGGGGAAATCCTTTTTCGTGGACAACTCGCGGCGAGAAAATGTTAATGTGTAATTTCTTTAAAAAAATACTAATAAATCCTACTTTTCGTCTCAAAAAATAATAACTCAAATTCTGGAGGTATTTAGATGGTATTTTTCATTATAATAATATAATGTTCTTATATTATGCTATAATTTAGGGTAAAATTCATCTACATTTCTTATAGTTAGGCCCAAATTTAATGACACTCTCTTTCGCTTTTAAAATTTCACTGACGCCACTTGTCAGTTATTGTTTACGTACGGTGTTAATGAAGAACATTGTTTTATAAAAATATCCCTCAATATTTTATATGTGCTAAACTTCTATACTCAATATGTATACATAATTAACCTAAACTATTAATTATGATTGGGCTTAGTTAATCCCACATATTTAATAAACCTAAACCCAACCAAACACTTTTGTGTAACTGCTCCCATTCCATCGATATTGTTACGTGGAGAGAGAGAGAAGGGAAAACAAAATTTGTGAAGGGTTTGAAGATTTTTATGTTTTGACGCATCAAATGTTTCGAAGTGTGGACATCGATGATTCTCCGGTATGTATCGAATCACTCATACTGAACATGTTTAAGGGTTTACCAACGAGTCTTTGATTTAATGATACTCATTATATTGTGAAGATTTTGTCTTCTTGAAGTCAAGGGTTTAAAAAAAATTTACTATATACATTTTAAAAATATAGAGAAAAATAGACTTACTATATACATTTTAAAAAGAGCTTCTTCACAAATTATTAGGGATGAAATATAATAAAGTCCAAAAAATTGGATGAATGAGCTTATTATAATTGTAAACAATTGAAAATTTTTAATTAATTTATCTTAGTTTAATTCTTGGTTTCATGAATGTACATAATTACTTTTAATAATAATCATTGTCTTTTATAATAATAACGTATATGATATATATATTCTACATAAATAAAACATGACTCCCTACTTGAGTTGTTTAAGCTCCTTACTTAGAAAAATACAATAATGACTCAAATTTTTTAAATTCGATAATTTATATTACGATTTAATATTTTAACGATAATAATTTATTTTAATTTTGATTTTTTAATCATACTAACTCTATTCATGTATTTTTTTTTAAAAAAGTGTTTTATACAAGGAAACTCTGTTAATAATATAAAAGTCTTTTGTCGATACTGAGTTCCAAAAAGAAAAACAAATCAAATCTATTTGATTTCAAAAACCATGAACAATTTGAGCATTATTATGTGTCTTTTTTAGTATTATTTTTAGGGATGTTCAGGATAATTTATATGCACCTCGATTAATTTTTTATTGATTCTGTCAAAAACATATCATTCATGTCGAAACTAAAAAATTTATGAAGAATAAATCTTTTATGGGCTAGGCCTAAAAAAATTGTCAAATTTTAAAGACGTTATTTTTGAATTTACAATCTCTAGAAGGTTACCTTTGAAATTAGAGAAATTTGAAAGCTGATACAAAAATTTAGACTTAATTGAGTTAAATTACATTAAGAAAACTTATTTGATCATAAGTGTATTTAAAAAAAAACTAAAAATTCATTTATTATTTCATTACTTTTACTCTCTCTCTCTGCATTACTGTTATTCTCTCTTTTCTAGTTTTTCTCTATCTATCTATCTCTCACCCTCTATTAACTCTCTTTATCTATCCTCTATTTTCTCTCTCTCTCTCCCCCTCCCTTATATTGATAGCTTATTTTCTTTTCAAAAAATTTGATTTAATTTTTTCATTTCTATCTTTTTTTCTCTCACTGTTACTCTTTCTCCTTATATCAACATTATAATAACGCAATTACACCAATCTGTTATACCAATTAATTATAATTATTTTATAATACACCAAATAATTACTCTTGTATTCTAATAAGCCAAACAATTATATCAAATAATTACACAAAATTACAACACCAACTCAATTTATCATTCAACTATTTACATAAATCAAAGAGTTATAACATTTAATATCACAACATGATTATATCAATTATATACACCAAGTAGGATTTATCATTACACAAAAGAGTTTACTATTACACCAAATTTTGTATATATAATTAGTGCAACCATGTTATGATATTAAATAGTATAACTCTTTGATTTATGTAAATAACTGAATGATAAATTGAGTAGGTATCATAATTTAGTGTAATTGTTTGGTGCACTTGTTCACTTTATCAAAACGCATGAGTAACTATTTAGTGTATTATAAGATAATTATAGGTAAATGATATAAATGATTAGTATAATTTTGTTGGTGTAATGTTGATATAAAGAGAGAATAAAGACAACAAGTAACGATGAGAGAAAATAGAGGAAGAGAGAGTGAGAGAAAAAGAGAGAAAATAACGGGAAGAGAGATGAAAAAATCAAATCAAATTTTTATATATTTTAAAAAAATTATCAATGGAAGAGAGATAAAAATAAGGGAGAGATAGAAAAAGATATACATAAAAAATTGGGAAGCGAGAGTAAGAGAGTAATGGAGAGAGAGTAACAGTGAGAGAAATAAGAGGAGAAAGTAAGTGAAAGAATAAGAATTATGCATAATTTAAGGAAAGATAAATAAATAAATTAATTAAATTATCATTTAAATTTCATATTTAATCACAAGATATTTTATTAAAATTTTATTTAATAAATTAAACTATTTATCCATATAATTTTTTTCAAATAAATCTAAAAAAATGTAAAAAACCCTTGAAATAATTTCGTGGGCTTTTTATCCATTTTGGATAGAAATTATGAGAATTGAATGCGGCGATAATTTGGGGAGAAGTTAAAATGGTATATTGGGATTTTTGATAGTGGGAAGTGGGTACTCGCAGTGGGACCTACACAAGGGTCCCACGACAGCTGGGTAATGGCTGTCACCACGTTGTCAATACAAATACGCCGCTGGAGTGTGATTAGAATTTTGTTGTCTTCTTTCCTTTTTCGTATGGTTCAAGTCGCCGGAGATATTAAGGAGGCGGTATATGACGTGTCATTTATTGGCGCCCCTCGGTTATTTATTTCTCATGGCGGTTAAATGACGGCGCACTAAGCTGTAAAGCGCTCGTTATTTATTTATAAATGACTTTTTTTTTAATACCTTAACACATTAATATAAAAAATCGAATATTGATCATAAATTATTTGTATTTTAAATAAAAATATTTTTTTATTTCTATAATAACATAATTTAAATTTTAAGTAGCCAGAGAAAATTTAAAAGAGCAATAGGTGTGACTTATTTGATACTAACGATAACTCGTGCATGAATGCATAGTGCAACATAAATAAGAAGTAATAGATTTTGGAGGAAAAAATTCAAAGTGAATGGTTTTAAGATGGATGTTGTTGGTCGTTGGATGAATCTATTTATAATCGTCGAATAAATTTATTGAAGCATGTCATATTTTATATTATAGATTAGATATTACGTAGCACAGATGATATTTTTGGATTAAAAAAATATTGAATGAATTTTATAACTCCAGATAAAATTGGATAAAAAATAAATTAATTTTAACCGCTATTATATTTTTATAAGTGAATAATTTAATTTATTAACTAGAATATTAGACCAAAAAAAATATTTACAATCATTAACAAGAATTCTTTATATAAACTCATGCACCAAAAAAATCGAATACTTCCATTAACCACAAGAAAGAAAGAAAATTATATTTTGTGTGGGTAAGAAATTAAAGCTCCCTTTTATAAGAATTATGAAAAATAGGAATGATACACTTTCTATTCTTTAAGGAAAAAAATAAAAATAATACACTTTTCTTCTTTTGTGTTTGGTAGGATTGATAAAAAAAAAATTGTTCTAACTAAGATTAAAGGTGACAATTGAGTCGTGTTTGTGTCGTGTCGTGTCGTGTCAGGTTCGTGTTGAGTCATTACAAGTTTGTGTCGAATATTAGTCAAATCTAACTCAACTCATTTAACTAATTGTATCGTGTCGAGTTGACGTATTTATTTTCGTGTCGTATTTATATTCGTATTCGTGTTGACTAGAATAAATTATGAATAAAAAATTTAACATTAATATTTTAGTTTCACTTAATTGAATCTATGTTTATATTTTTTCTACAAATTAAAAATTAACTTAAATAAATATAATAAAAAGTAAAAATATCTTTTTTATATAATAATTATGTTAGTATTTAATAAATAGTTATAAATAATTAACATTTTATGTCTATAATATTAATTAAACATGTTAACTTTGTGTTACCATACAAACGAGAAAATAGAGAAAGTGTTTATTTTTAAATAAATGATTTGAGGATGTCAATTTTTAGTTTGACAGGTTGAATTGAATATGAACCGTTTATATTTCTTATTCACGTGTCAAGT
>CM042188.1:34251483-34264701 GCA_023539305.1 Ilex asprella | reverse complement strand
AGACAGAAATTAATGTATACATAATATATGTATATATCTAAAGATACATAGGCAATTAAAATACATCTCAACACAAATAATTAACTTTTCATCCATTTTTCTTCTAATTTTAAAAGAATTAATTTTGGTGAGTTGAAAATAAAATTAATCCATCTGCTTTTCATCCTTCTTATTTTTTTTCTTTATCAAACATGATATTATATTTATTCCTTCAATTTTCTATTTTTTTATTTTTCTATCGTGTCAAATGGAGCATAATAGCAACATTATCTGCCCTTTTAATCTTTTAGGTGCAAAGAGAAAAAATATATACATGAAAAAATTAAAAACAAAACCTAAAAGCAATTTAAAAAAGTTTTCCTCTACCAGAATGCAGTTTTCATTAGCCATGCAAAAAAAGGTTCCTTCCTTCTATATGGGAAAATCAGTAGGCTTGTTATTAAAATGGTGTATATAACATGAAGTGACTACGTGTCATTTTTTCAAGTAATATCACGTAACCAACACGTTATCACTTTCGTCAAAAATTTAACAGACCATTTGTGAAGGGACAATTTAAATACAAATTAAATATTTTAAAAAACTAAATTGACAAAATTAATATAATGAGAACCAAATTAAAAAAAATACGCATACTTTTAAAACCAAAAGTACTATTAACGCATCCTACTATTTTACTCTTCTTCGATATACCATGGAAATTTATTGGAATTAACCCTTTGAGCTCTAGGTTTCTGATTGGCCTTTTGGACTCTTCTATGAAGTTTTGTTGAGTGATCTAGCACTGATGTTGGGTAAGCAGCTAAATTTGTGTGATAAATTTGTATTTGTTAATAAAAAAAAGATAAATATTTATGTCGCACTTTCGTTTTAGAGCTTAAGCTTTTTATTCAAATGATATTTAGCATGATATCAGATTCGAAAGTAAGGTTAGTAGTTGACCCAATGACTCCCACCCCGCTATTAAACCTTAAAGTCATGAGTTTAAATTTCGTTGTTCCCCGATATTAGTGTTTGATCTTTTAAAAAAAATTATATCTAATTCAGAAGGTCCTAAATTCAACTCAGAATGAATCTCATGCATTATTCTTTGATCATTTAAACTTTTAAAACAGATAATATACAAGAGATGGAAAATATATATTAAATCCGTGCCACCACACCTTATTATGTTATGTTAAAATTCACAACTTACGAATTTGTCTCTACATTGATTGCATGGTTCAATGGTATCGAAGTAAGTCTGCATAAGAGTATACCATTTGGATTTATCTGTAAGGTTCATAATATTTTATATAGTCATTAAATTAGTTGTAAATTTTAATATTAAATAACGTTTAATTTTAATTTAACAGTTATAATTGATTAAAATTTAAATTAAATTCAAATAAAATTTTCATAATGGATGTACTTTTGGTTTCTTGTATTGTTGATGCGAATCTCGATAAACCAACCAAAACTAATAGCAATAATATTATTTAAATTGAATTTATTAATTTAATTTATTAATTTAATTCATCTTAATCATCAGCCTAGCAACAGATCCTAAAGAATTCTAAAACTCGATGTTAATTTAATAATAATAAATGATTAAATCATCAAATTAAATCCAAATAATAATATTCAACAGATAAAACTCAAAATTTCCTCATCATGGCCCTTTTGTGCACCTTTTTTTTTGTTTAATGATTAGGAGTAATTTACGCATACCTTAATTAATTTTTTTTTAATTATATCAAAGACGACCAGCTTAACATATAAAACTCAAAAATTTCCTCGTCCTTTTCCATCCAAACCAAATTTGACTGGAAAGTGAGCTGGCAAACGAAGCAAAACAGACCAGGCATGGGCCCTCCCTCCAATGATATAGTCATGGTATCACTGTTATGTAATGTCATTATTTATAATTAAAAAATTAAAAATAAATAAAGTGAATTTTATTATTTTTATAATTACCAGTAATCACCACATCTAATTAAAAACAAATAAAATTAGTGTGATTTATTTTACCTATTTATTGTCTTTTAATTGAATTCTAAGACCATGTAACGGTGATGACATGATGCTACTGTTCCGATGAATATTTTCTTGTCTTGTAGATCACAAGCCTTTTAGGCAGACCATTTCAATTGTTTTGTTTCTGCCAATCAGAACACGATGGTTGTTGCAAGTCCAGATTCTACCATATTTTTATTGGGTACATGGAGCATGGCTTAACTCGAACTGCTCGTTTAAATTTGTTTAAATTATTAAAAAAAAATTAATTTTTTTGTACATAAGTTTAATTTAAGTACCATTTGGTATTTCTGAGCATATTAGCTCATCTCGAATAAGTTCTTACGAGGGATAACTCGTGCTTGAAAGTACGGTGCAATATAAATGATTTTGAGAAGTATGTTGATGATCGCTGAATAAGTTTATTTGAAATTATCGAATAAACTTATTGAAATTTGTTCTATTTTATATTATAGATTTCAAGTAACTCCATACTAAATACCAAACAACATTTGTATGAATTTTAAAAATAACCTTATACCTATTCCCAAATAACTCTAAATCATTTACCATTTTCAATTCCTTTTTTCTCTAATAGAATTTTGTGGAAATTTAAACTTTTGAAGTTTAACTAAAGTTTTTTTTTTTCTCCTAGTTAACGGCAACCTCTCCAAGGAAGAGTCACTTTAAGTCAATTCCTGTAAGAATAAACCTCAAATACTTAAAATCACCCGTAAATTACAAGTATCGACATCAACAAGGGCCAAACCCCTAATATCTGGGTGTATATTTTGTGCAAGTCTAGCCCCACACCTCTGGGCTACCCTTGAGAGTTTAAGTTTGACTATTGTTGTTTACACATATTTTGATTTTTTCTTTGTTGAATACTTAATTATTTTAGAGTTGATTATTAAGTTCTACAAATATGTTTTGAAATTTTTTTATTGGGAAAGTAGTCTCAAAGTAAAGTTGAGTTCGACACCGACTCACAAGCTCATGTTGAGTCAAACTTGAGTAAGAATCGAAACATGATCGACAATCGACTTCAGGTATACCTTGAGCTTGGCCAGTTGCAACATCACTTGAGCATATTGAGGTTCGACAACTTTGACTCGAATTAGCACCCTTGACACCGACTCACCGAGACCCTTGGACAAAAACAGTGTGAAATCAGAAATGCATGATTGAATCAGTTTAATATACGAGACTTTCGCTACTATAGAGTCTAGTAAATGTCATTTGTACACAATTTTACTATGACATGCGAAAAAATTAGTTCTGTGACTCAAATTTTTAATGCTCATATCACAATGAAATAATTGTATCGTAATTATTTCTCGATCTCTCCACTGATTAAAACACTCTGAAAATATCAAACAAAAACACTCCTAACTATAAGAAGCCCTATGGCGTACATTCTAAAGTCTTGTGTTGTAATAAACATATTTTCTTGGGGTAAGAGTTTGATATAAATAACTTCTTTTTTAAAAATATATACATGATGTGTGAACCGTGTTCTAGTATATTTAACATGTTGGAAAAAGGTTGCAAAAAACTCTCCAAAGTTGTAATTAAAATGTAAGAGAAGTGAAGATCTCATTGAACTTGTGGTGCATTACCGATAGTTTGCTTGTGGTCCACTTAATAAATGCTAGGAGACTCTAATGCAGATGGGACAAAGAAATCCCGACAAAAGTTCATGTCATGGTACTGTACCGTTGCGACTGTATTGCATCTATGCCAATTCATGTTGCATTGACGTTTGTCTGCTTTATGTAGGGAATCTTCGGAATAGGATTTGATAATTTCGATAAATGAGGAGTTTGTCGTTGAGAATTAAAACTTTTTTTTGATATGAAAGTAGTAGAATTAGAATTTTCTCTTAATGAGTTTTTTCTCAACTATGTATTTTTTAGTGCATTTTTTCTGTATCCAGAGAACCTTATTTATAGTGGAGTATATATCAACTAGTCGTTACCACTCAACATAATATTCTCAACTCCACCAAAATTTCATCAACTCTCTATAATCAAAGAAGGCTAAAAATATTTCAAGTATGATTGATTAGTATTTTACTATTTGATGAGTCCCTCTAACAAAGTCACACATACTAATTTGAAAAGATCCAACTCAAACATCAAAGTATATCAATGTAATATATATATGTATGCATGCACAATTATAAAATAATATTTAATACATAATAATTTCATAAAAAAAAATGTATATATGATATATGTTATGAATAATACAATATTTAACCAACCGATTGAAGTTTTAGTCACATATTCTAACATCTCTCACTTGGCTACAAGCCCGAGATGTTCATTCTTAACTTAAACCCATAGTAACAATATATCGTTTAAATGCTTAGTTTTTGTCAATGGATCTACAACCATATCTTTTGTACAAAATAATCAATAGCCTTACTCATTTTGTATTATATCACTTATATAATGATATTGTAACTTATTATGCTTACCTTTAGACCCGATTTTTTCATTTTTTATGGTTTTTATCATAGCCTCATTATCACAAGAAATACGAATATACATATTATTTAAAAGTAAGTTTTAAATCAGTTAGAAATTATTTTAATCATATGGCCTCGGAGACAACCATACTACAAGTAACATATTTAGCTTTTATAATACTTTTAGCTATACAATCTTACTTTTTACTAGACCATGAAATAGCACCATCACAAAAAACAAATATATATAACTCATGGTGGATTTTTTATCATCAATATCACTAGCAAAATCAGCATCACAATAACCATTAACATTTTTATCATTAGCTTTATATGTTAAAGAAAAATATAATATGTCTTATATGTATCTAAGAACACGTTTTACAGCTAACCAATGAAGTATATCTGGATTACTTTGATATTGACTAATCAAATCAACAACATAACTAAGATCTGGTCTAGTGCACAACATTTTGCTCCTTTGTAAATGAGTGATTCAATAGGTTTACAAGAATCTATTTTGAATTTCTTTAAAATATTTTTCAAATAAGATTTTTGAGATAAACTCAATTTACTTTGCTCTCTATCTCTAAAAATTTTAATGTGAAGTACATAATGTGTTTCGCCCATATCTTTCATTTCAAACTTGGCGTTTAACCAATCTTTTTATTTATATCATTTATGACAAGTAAAATATTATCCATATACAAGTAAAGAATAATATAATAAGTTAATAACTCTCACTATTCTAAATATATATACAATGATCATACTTATTTGGAACAAAATCATAAGATATAATAGCATTATGAAAAGTATGATATATTTGTCTTAAGGGTAGTTTTAAACCATATAAAGACTTATTCAATTTGTACACTTTATTTTCTTTACCTTCAACTTCATATTCTTACGGTTGATACATATAAATTTTTTCTTTAAATTCACCTTTAAGAAAAATAGTCTTAATTAGTATACAACCAAGGACATTAATATTTTTATTGAAATAAACTAAGCTACGGAGAATATGTTTCATCATAATTTATTCCTTCATTTTGTGTGTATCCCTTAGTCTAACTTTATATGTATATATGAATTCATCTGATTTAAATTTCTTTTTAATAATCTATTTACACCTAAATGCTTTTCTATTTATTGATAAATCAACTAACTCTCAAACTTTGTTTTTCTCTATAGATTATATTTCTTCTTTAATTGTTTCTCTCCATTTTAAATGATCAATTGAATTCATTGCATCATTAAAATCAATAGGATCATTTGAAATTTCTTCACTATTTAATGCATAATAATATTTTAAGTAGTTAGGTGGGTGTTTTTCCCTTTGTATTCTAGTTAAAGTATCATTGGGTGGAAGCTCTTTTATTATTTGCTCTTGTGGTAGTATATTTTTATTTTCCTTAGTAATTTTAAATATTTCAACTATTCTCAATCTTATCTAAATCATTTTCAAAGAAAAATGTATCTCTACTTTCGATGACTCTCATCTATCATTATAGTGAATTACAAATCTATAGCTAATAGAATTTTCACAATATCTAATAAAAGTACATTTTATTGATTTAAGATCTAATTTCTCTCTATTAAATCCTAAAATTTTAACGTGACCCGAACTACCTCAAACTTTTAAGTGAGAAAGACTTAGTTTTGTACCGCTCCAAATTTCATATAGTGTAATTCATATTGTTCTAGAGGGTACTCTATTAAGAATATAAATGGCAGTAAAAATAGTCTTACCCCAAAATATAGTGCTTAAGTGTGCATTACTAAGTATAGATCTAAACATGTCAAGAAGTGTTGTTGAGGTGTATCAAAAATTATTAATTGATGTATTATTCCATTTTCTTTAACAAAAGATTCAAAATTTTCAGTCATGTATTCACCACCTCAATTCATTCTTAATATTTTAATTTTTCTACTTATTTGGTTTTCTACCTCCACCTTAAATTCAATAAAAACTAAAGATAACATGGACTCTTAGATATAACTTATATTTTGTTCAAAATTGATCTGAGTCGCGAAAAGATCAAGATAAATTTTGGAAATCAAACCCAGCTCTACTTTATTATATAAATAAATTGAGTAATATTATTAAAATTTTAAAAATATATCGACTTAATGATATAACATTAAAATGCTGCTCGAACATTTCTTTTAAGTCTTCGAGCCCAAAGTTTTGTTAGATTAATGGGGGCTATCTTGCCATATACTTTTATTTATGGATATTCACTGTGACCTGTTAAAGCTATACAAATATAAAAGATTTGAACATTTTTCAAGTCATTTGTTTTTTTAAATAAGTGGATTTAACACAATATAATTAATAAACAAATTAAATATTAGTGAAGTCGATAAAAAAAATACACGACACAACTCATTTATATATCGGTTATACACGATTCATATATAATATGAATCTAATATAATACGATTTGTTTGTGTCAAATTAATAAACGAATCAGCATGGCTGAAAGACCCGATACTGAGGCGGAATCATTATACCTGTGATAACAATCCAATGCCACATGAGCCATTTTGTTGCAAATTTGGCAAACGAGACAAGGGTTATTAGAAGAGGATGAAGAACTTCGACCACGCCCCCTGCCTCGATTGTTCTAAGATGGCGAGTTCTAATAATTTCCTCGTTCATTTTGGCTTGGATAGCCGCGACGATTTCCATGGCCACCACGATTTGTGGTGTTGCGGAATGTGAAATTAGCATTGGCGACAGTTAGATCAACTGCGACTTGATGCTGCTTCAATCACTTTTCATGAGCAAGGAGATGACCGTAAAGGTCTTCAATTGATAGAGGTTCAACTTTAGTTGTAATAATGAGTCATAATCTGGTCCAAGGCCTGCAAGAAGAAAAGAAACAAGCTTATAATTATTTAAGGGTTGATCAACGACTGCGAGGGTATCTATGAGGTTGGTGAATTGCTGGAAGTAATCAGCAATGGAGAGGTTGGCTTTTTTTAGAGTCGCTAGCTAGAAGTGCATAAGGGTGATATGGGCATGAGAGGTGGAGGAAAACATACATTCTAGTACAAGCGCGCGAGGTGGTGCATTTAACGACATGAGATAGAATTTTTTCCATGAGAGAGGAGGTAAGGGCACTCAAGATAAGTTGATCTTGAAGGTGCCAAGAGTGGAAGGCAGGATTTGAAATGGTATTGGTTTGGTGGTCACTCTCGAGGCCAGAAATATGAGTAGGTGGTGCTGAAAGTGAGCCATCAACATAGCCGAATAAATGAGCCCCTTTGAGGTAAGGAACAATTTGGGCATGCCAGAACAAGTAATTGTCATGGCTTAGCTTGATGGTGATAAAAGGCTAGGGAATAAGAGAGGTGGATGGTGATGGAACGAGAGTAGAGGAAGTGGGAACGGAGAAGGCCATTACGATCAGACGTTGGTCACTTAGGCTCTGATACCATGTGAAGATTCAAATATTTGGAGAATTGTTGCCCTTACCTTAAACGCAGGTATAGGCGTGTATTTATAATGATGTAAAATATATTTTGTTACAACCAAATCAGGGAAAGATAAAACAAAGGAATACATTTGAATTTAAACTGATTACATATATAACAAACATATCAAGAATCCTGAGAAATATTTGAATTGATCTTCGTGTAATTGTTTTGTGAGGAACTACTGATTGTTGTTGTGGATAAGTCTCTAACAGACATGTTCAACAACAGAATTATCATCTTTCATAAATGTGTCGTTATATTTTTCAATCAAGAGTTGAATATATGTATTAGAGATAGTACCATAGGCTTGTGTTATCGCATCAAACATAGACTTACCCGTTTTATGTTTCTCAAAAATAACCTCTAAATTGGGTTCTATGAAAGTGAGCAAGATTAACCTAACCAATTTATTGTTCTCTACGAATCTTTCATAAGTGTTTCTAGCAGCCTCTCCGGCTCTAAAGGGTAGTTCTTTCGAGTATGATGTGTCAATAACATATTCAACTGTATCTTGTAATAATATGTAATGGATCTTACGTTTTCAAGTTAAATAATTTGTAGAATTAAGTCTTTTATTTTTGTTAAGTTCTACACTAGCAGCCTGATCACATATTGACAAATTATAGAAAAATAAATTACTAGGTAAAATTTGTTAGAACTGACCCGATTTAATTTTGTTACCAATATGTGATTTCGAGAGTGCTCTAAGTATACTACTTTACCAATTGCTCGAATCTATAATAGCCCCAATTTGTTTTTAATGGCCCAAATTCGCAACAATAACAATCTGCTTCCTTGACTTGTATGATAATCTTCAGAAATAGTAATAGTAATTGGTTGAACCAAAATTGAAGAACAAAATTGTGGGACGAAGACTTGCTATTGGAATAGCCCTTGAAGACTACGAACAGTAGAAACAATACACTAGTGGTGGAGGACTGTCTTTGACTTCGTATAACGTGAAAGACACTAATAAGCAAAAAGATCACAAATTCAATTCAAGAAGGTTGGTTACTGCACTTCTCATTTTCTCCGTAAATCGTGTGAAATTTTGATAAAGAAGAAAATTTGGCAAAATTGGTGGCTGATTCCTTTTTGCTTAGTGGGAGGTGAAATCCAAAATTGAAAGGCACACAAGTGAGAGATGTTTGTCAGACTACACAGTTGAAAATAATGAAGAATATAATTGTCTGGTGCTCTGATATCAACGTAGAAAATTTTTGAAATAGGATTTGATAACTTTGTTGAATGGAGAGTAAGTCTTTAAGAGTTAAAAACTCCCTTTGATATTAAAGTAGTAGAGTTGAGATTTCTCTACAATGGGTTATCTCTCAACTGGGTGTTTTCAAGTGTGTTCTTTCTGTATCCAATAATCTTATTTATAGTAGATGATATATCAGGTAACCGTTCAACTAACTGTTACCACTCATTATAACATTCTCAACTCCATCAATATTTTTTTAACTACACTAATATTTCTTCAGCTCTCTACAGTCAAAAGAAGGCTAAAAATACTCCAAGTAAGATTGACTTAGTCTTCCACTATTTGATAGGTCCCTCAAGCTAAGTCACCTATGTTGACTAGAAAAGATTCAACTCAAATATCTAATTATATCAATGTAATATATATGCATACATACGCCATTATAACATATTATTTAATACATAATAATTTCACAAAAAATACATCTACGATATATATCATGAATAGTAAAATATTTAATTAACGGATTGGGATTTTATATATTTCAGATTTGACCATTAACCGTAACTTAATTAATATCGAGAAATTTTAACCACATATTTTAACAGTTTTACTAATACTAACAATGAGTTTTAAATCTCTAATACTACTTAACAGTGATGTTGTCATCGGTTCCAAAAAAGAAAAGATAACGGTGACATTATACCATCTTTGACAACATGTATTAACTTAAAATGACCATGGATATGTGTGAATAGGCAATATCATGCACGAGGTTTCATCTTTACAAGGTTCAGGGAGAGTCAGATACACACAATTTTATTTTCACACTCACAATTATATCTTGTCATGTCACTCGACTTTTTGATGTTTAGATTATACTAGAAAAACATTAACCAACTTCAATGGTAGATCAAGTGGTAATAGGACCGAGCTGTAAATTCAGATATCATGAGTTTGAATCTTTACAACTCTTTAGAGTTAGACCATGAAAGATTTATCTCTCATGAATACTCTAGTCCCGTTATGGATAAACTACTTTTGACTGAACTATGGAAGTGATTAATTAAAGTACACATAAATTGATTTAAACATCTCTAACCGTTGAAAAAAACAAAAAAGACATTAGAAGTGCATGTATAAATGGGGCATGCCACATCCATGTTTATTGCCGTTACTAAGAACCCATTAAAACCTCAACACAAAGTCAAGCCAGTGTTTGTCTTTGACCTAAATTGCCAAATTCATATCTGCCTCTATACAGTGACACACACCCATGTATATATATGTATGTATGTGTATGTATATATGTATGTATATGTGACAATAGAGGTTGGTGGGGTGTTTTTTCCTGTGGCTGTAAAGGGGTCTAAAGGTAGGCCTTCTCTTCTGTGTTCGTCATGTTGTTGGTGAACCCAGGTAAGCAATTAATGCCAGAATGATACCAGGTTGGAGTTGGGTAAAAGACACTATAAGACAGGCCATGAAAGGGTGCGTGTCTCTATTGATCAAGTTGGTTTTGGGTTCGACTTTGAAGCTCCTCCTCCATTGTCTGACATAATTAAAGCAATTAGAATGACCTCTTATTTGCACTGATTTTAATGCAAAGAAACATAAAGTATGGTAGTTAAGTAATGTTCATGATTGTTGTTAACCACCGGCAAGGCACGCCCTGTAATGATCATTTAGTTAACTGATAATCATTTTTTTTTTTTTTTGGTAGATGCATTGATGTTAATTTGCAAAAAAAAATGATGCTTTGAGTGGATGAAAAAGGGTTTGTGTCCTTTCTAAATTTTGAATAATTCGAGAATTCTTTAATATATATAGGTAAATTACTCTAACAATAAAACTTACGATGATGTATTTATTGTTGAGGATAAATCTCTCGTGGAATTGTGATCGATGAAAAATTTAGAAGTGACACAATAGATTCTTGAGAAAAGTTCCAAAACACTCTTGATTGATTTAATCTTAATATATAGAATCGAGAAATTATCAACTTAATCACGCATAATTGGTTCCTTTCAATTCATTGTGGAATGGTCTGATAAACCTTGTGTTATTCAAAAAATTCTATGATTTGAAGAATTTATAATTAACTGAATTTCTTAATGTACACGTATCATCATAAATATTCAAAGATTATTGAAGAATTCTCCATTTATTTATTGATTATAGATGAGCCTAATCTCATGAGAATGGAAGTCATTGCATTTCCGGAGATGTTTCTCTTAATGTTTTGAAGGGGAGAATTATATATCATAAATTCAACTGAGAATAGAATGCGTATAAATAGATTTCTCATTAATACACGATGGATGACCTAGAAAAATTAAAAGAGTACACAAATAAGTAGATTATAGTTAATGAGAAGAGCATGTCAATGCTGCCTGTGGTATTAATGAGTATTTGGCAATGGTGATGGTTCATGAGAATCATTAGCCTTTTCTATAACATTTTATCATTAGTTGATTGCGTCTTGCTTATCTAAAGATGACGAGGAGTAAATGGCTCACCATGCTGGATATTTTTATTTAATACCCAAATGATAGAACAGTCGAAAATCTCTACAGTGGTAGGAATAAGGATTTGCCCTGGTTGAAATAAGGAAAGTGGCCCAACTGAATACCAAGCTGGAAGAAGAGGGTGGAGTTCTCAAAGGAACCCAAACAATCGCTGATTTAATATCTACTTTATATTATGCTTTATGCTGATGAAGTAAATAGTGATCAACCAACTGAATGGCTTATCTAACCAAAAAAGTGGACTCGAGGGCTCTCGGTATTGACGGGAATGTACCCACTTCTCGAGACCTAACATACAACTCGTTGGTTGCACTACATCCTTTCCACATTCGTAGTTGTAGTGTAGGTGGGATTCAATCCCCGGCTATCGAACCCCAACTTGAAAATGTATCTCGAAAATCATTTCGTGCATCTATCACAAGAGGGTTTGGGACTCAAATCCAAATCATTTATGACCTCCTAACAATCAGTAAACAAAGTTATTAATTCCGTACCTACTTTAGTGACTCATTTAGTCAATGATAAATTCGTTTTGGCATACTGCCAAGTTTCATGTTGGGCTATAACTAGAAATAAGGATATGTCTAATCTTCAAACCGGTTCAAAATAAGATGGGCCCGTATCTGAGTAATAATGGGTATTGATAGCCCATTAAAAAACACCAACAATATGCTACAACCGTCCTAAAGCCCGGCCCATTTGAATGCGAAGCATTCGTCAATCAGGATATATGGCGTATAGGAAAAAGCTTAGAATTGGGTGTCATGCGGAACCAATCCTTCCTTACTTGTAGAAGCATGTATGAAATACTTTATGAATTTTGAACTTTTATTTTACTCATTTTTCAAATAATGGACCTAATGCCAAGCAGATAATACTAAATAATATGGGTCTACTGAGATACAAATGTTACCTTAGTACCAATCTCGTTTTGCTGAAGCTCTGTCAGTATAGCACTGTGCTCTTTTTTAGTGTTTTTTTCTACATTCGTTGAACGCTAATAATATGGGAGTAATACAATACGAGGATCAAGGTTTAGATTTTCGTTATAAACACATGTTTCAAAGAAATGTGGGTTTAGTCCAAAGTAGACAGTACTATACAATGCAATAAGGTGAACTCAAACTTTGAGAGTGTGTTTGGTAACGTTTTCGTTTTTATGTTTTTTTTAAAAAAAAACTAGAACAAATTTTTATTTTTTTGTGATAAAAATTAAAAATATAAAACATGTTTGGTAGTCATTTTATATTTAAAAAATTAGAGAAATAAAAATAAAAAATATGTTTGGTATTATAATAGCGTTTTCGTAATTTATTGTGGTTATTTTGATTAATTTTTTTAATCACAAATACATCTCCACCCAAATCAACGAAAACCCACTTCACCCAGCCACCATCGCCACCACCAGAGCACCGAAAATCCACCACCACCACCAATGCAGCATCAAAGCTTGAACCTACAAAACCCCAGCAAGATGAGCACCCTTGTTTAGCCACCATCAAACAACCACAACAATACCAGTCCACCACCAC
>CM042188.1:34239867-34251383 GCA_023539305.1 Ilex asprella | reverse complement strand
TGCCCCATTCCCGAAACCCACAGCCACCCAACATTACTCCTGAAATCCATCCCAATCCCCATCACCCATAGCCACCCAACCCACTCCCATCCCCAAAACCCACCACCACCCAAGTCCACCCTCATCCCCGAAAATCCACCACCACCACCCAAACCCACCACAATCGAAACCCACCACTCTTCCCAAAAATTCGTCAACATTACAAAAAATAGGGAAGATTGAGAGAAATAGAGAGAGAGAGCGGTTGGATCCTTCAATGGCGATGGGGTTTGGATCCTTCTGCTTCTGCTTCATCTTTTTCTTCGTGGCTTCGGCTTCGAGAGAGTGAGAGAGAGGCGACAGAGAGATGACAGAGAGGAGTGGAAGGAAGAGAGAGAGATGACCTATACTCGAGCAAAACAATCCATCTTTTGTTGCTAAGGAGAATCGATGCTCAGACCTCATTAAATCTCATTCACCATCGCACGTTTGTTTTTTCTTTTTGATGTTTTCAAAAACATCTTTTTGAATGTTTTCAGATTTTAGCCTTATTTTCAAAATAGAGTAATTGAAAAAAAAATAAAAACATTCACCAAACGTATTTTTATTTTTATTTTTATTTTTGCCATAAAACAAACAAAAAAAACGAAAACAGCGTTTGGTACCTGAATTTTTGGAGAATATGGGAAAGACGACTGCCACTGAATCAATTCTCTTTTGTGGGTTGAAGGTCTATCAATGCGATTGAAAGTATTTCATAAATATGACTTTTGGAGATTTATTGTATGATGCATATTGAAATTGGGCAAACATAACAAAATCAAACCTCTCCTATTATGTAAAAGAATTAAATTAGAATGAGGGGTTTAAGAAGATTTTGCTTTCAATTTCTAAAATTTTAGAATTTTATTTATTTATTTGCAAAACGTTGTCTATACAAATTAAATTCCTTCAAGATCCATACATTTGAAAGTAAAAAAATAGTTTAGCTCATTTACATTACTTTTAATGATACCAAAATATGAGGGATACAATAAATTATTTTTTCCCAATGGTAAGAAGTATCTAGGTCATCTTACACGCACCTCGACTAATTGAAACATATAGAAATAACGAATTAATGAACGAAAGCGGATAAAGAAACTAAACCATTGATAGAATCTTACTTTAGAGTTGTTGATTCATAAAAAATATCAGTTCTAAAGATTTTAATTGATCTCTTGATTCACAAAGAATACAAGAATAATTGAGAATAAAAAAAAAACTCTCTCAATTGTATTATTCTAAAAACTGTTAGCCCTAAAACTTACAAGGATTTAATAGTGCTAAAACTCTAAAACTAATTAGGAAATAACCAAATGTAATTAATTTACGTAATTAGGTCATTAATATAGATTTTTCCAAAAAAAAATTTCAAATTACTTATATTGCTAAAAATTACTAATCACCTGGATTCAAGCGGAATTGACGGCGATCAATTCTGACTTTAAATAGTGAAGTTATTCAACTACAAAATATTACTAAAAACAACAAAAATGCCATTTTCAGGCCTTAAATGAAGGAATTTGTTCGAAATCCACCTTAAGTCATTGCATCCCCTATTAGGGGTGCTATGAGTTTATTTTGTCCTGTCGTTGGTGACTAGACATGATTTCTTGGAAACTCATGTATGTGAAAGTGTATCTGAAAAGGTCAACCTGGTTGACCAACTTGAATCACCCCGACATTGATCTCATTGATTTAAGTATTATGTTGTTATACGATTTGAATCACTAATCCCCTCCTCGGTCTAGAATAGGAATAATTTTTTATAATATTAAAAATCGCATAAGATAGCATGGAAGAATAACTATAGACTAACCAAAAAACAAGGATAAACAATAATAATTAAATGATGTAACATTATCATAATATTATTTTTGGCCACTTTATACATTTTAAATTTTTGAAAAAAATTATTATGATAATATCACGTCATTTTATCTATATTTTTTATCTCCTTTTTGGTCGGTCCAGCATTGGATGGTAATGTATCATATGATTCATATCGGTCTGGAACCTTAATGCATGAACACCCCTGCCATCAAATGGCAAATTTCACAATTTCAACCCATAATTGAACTATTGATGTCTCAAATGATATAAGTTCAATCAAAAAAATAGAAAATTTTGATTAAAACGATTAATTTATAGATCATATTAAATGTTATGTTATTAAATTAAATTTTTAACTTTCTATAATATTATTCTAAATATATATTTCCAAGATTGTGTAATGTCCTTAGACAAAGGCAGCCATGAGTGACACCAATTTAATATGCAATTTTTTTTTTTTTTGTGTTACGGTCAAATATGTGTTGGGACAAGAAAATTAATGAAAAATAAATTTTTAGGTTCATTTTAAGTTGTGGCCTGAAAGATCACTCAAATCTCAATTTATACCTTAAAGTTTAAAAATGTTAATTTATACTCTGAAAGACATAAATTTATATCAATGTGCACTTGCGGCTAACTTTGTCCATTTTGTCGTTAAAAAAGTTTGAACTAATTATAAATTATACCCCTCAAAGTTTAAATATTTCATATTTATGACCCAAAAAAATTAATTCATTAATGTTTGTTACATAGCTCTTAATTGTATCATATTAAAACATCTTCGAGTCGTGGTGGAGTCAATAAAAAAAAGTTTTCAAAATTTTTTAAAAAATTATAAAATACTTATTTTTTGTCTACAATACTCGTTAAATAGTTATTTTTTGTCTGCAATTAGACGCAAATTTTTTAATTGTCCTATCAAATTAAAGTTAGATACAAATAACACAATTGTAGACAGAAAATAGTTATTTAACGAGTATTATAGACAAAAAATAGATATTTTTTAAAAATTAAAAAATATTAAATAGTATTATAAATTGTCATAAATGTGAAATATATGACACAACGCAATTGACTCAACATGAAAATATTTTTTGTGTTAAAAGTATTTTTTTATTTATTCTAACACAATACGAGAATGTTATAACACGATACAATTGAGAGTTATTTAACGAGCATTAATAAATGAATTTTTTTGGGAGAACATAAATGTAAAATATTTAAACTTTGAGGTGTGTAATTTATAATTAATCCAAACTTTTTTAACCGCAGAATAAATGACAGTTAGTCTCAAGTACACATTAATACATATTTATATCTTTCAAGGTATAAATTAATATTTTTGAATTTTGAGGATAGAAATTAAGATTTGAGTGATCTTTGGAGATACAAATTAAAATTAGTCCTAATTTTTTTATGATCTCAAGAGAATTAGTAAATTTCAAATTGAGGACCTCTAAATTTACATCTGGCTACCCTTGAACTTACCAATTCAACGATCAACCATGAGTATTCTCTTTTCAAAAACAGAAACCGGAGGAAGAGGAGAACAGCAAAGCCATTACTGGTGCAGCCACAGAAAAAAAGTTAGAGACCTTGAATCAGAGAGAGAGAGGGAGAGAGAATGTCGTGGCAAGCGTACGTGGACGATCACTTGATGTGTGACATAGACCGCCAAGGCCAGCATCTCTCCGCCGCTGCTATCATCGGCGAGGACGGCAGTGTCTGGGCTCAGAGCTCTTCCTTCCCTCAGGTCTTCACTTTTCTCTCTCTCTCCCTCTATTACTATATTTATGGACGTGTCTAACGTACACTGTTCATGTATGTTAATGTTTTGTTTGATTACATTGTTGATCGGTTCGATCTGTTAAAATGGAAGGCCATTCATTTCTTGTAATTTTTATAAGTTTGTGAATTTGTTCTGATTTGGTTGTTTATTGAAGAAATTGTGAAGTTGCATGTCGATCGCGCATTGAATCGTTTCTTAGCATGATTTGTGTACCTTAGTAAGGGATTAATCAGCAATTAATATGACAATGTGGTTGCACGATCCTTTTGTCTTTGTTATGATATGGATTGAATTGAATAAATAGGAATGAAATATGAATGATTGCATTGGGCTGGTTGTATTGAATCTCGATGTAAGTGATTATTTGGATCTTCAGTGGATGTGTTTGTTTGATAGCTTTCCCATTGAGGATTTCGTGGACCGACTCAGCTGGAATTGCATTGTTCGAATTTGAAAAATATAAGGCACAATGTGTAGCGCATGCAGCCATTTTTGTTTTCATTATAGCTTATGTGTGTCAGAGTAGCAGAAAAGCTCCATGAGATGTTTGCGTTTGATTTTACAATTTGTTTTGAAAACACTAGAAGTAATATATCATGATCTGATTGTCATCACTCAACACCATATGTTATTTTCCAACATTTATTAATAACTGCAACAAGTAGTTTTTGTCACCACCATATGGTTTCTGGTGCAGTTTAAGCCTGAGGAGATCAATGGTATCATCACTGATTTCAATGAACCTGGTCACCTTGCCCCTACCGGCTTATATCTAGGCAGCGTAAAATACATGGTAATCCAAGGAGAGCCTGGAGCTGTTATTCGTGGAAAGAAGGTATTGTACCATCTTTGTTGTGCAAAGTTATTCCTGATTTATATGGCTTAACTCAATAGAGTGTTTTTAGCCAAGTCAATTTGAATGGCAGGATGAATTACTCTCCTCCACTTTTAGGATTCAAGCAGTATAGGGCTCTTATTACTATGTGCTTTTCTGACCTGAGGCATCTATTATGTAATGAGACTGGATTCTTTTTATACACATTATACTATTATTGGTGCTCTGTTTATCTCACTGAAATAGATTTGCTTGCTTATTTGTATCTGGAAGGCTTCTGGCTTCTAATATTGGATGGGAACCTGCGGATGGCTGCCAAACTTAAGTTTTTAATTGGGTCACCAGATCAATTCTAGCTAGTTAGCCATTAGACCACATATTATGTGTTTAAAGATATTTTTTAGACTCATTGTTGTTCATAGTGACAGGTAGTGATGCATCATGTGATGCTAGATGTTTGTGTTCACTGTTGATATAACAAGGACACTTGTGTCTCTATTATGACAAGGGTATCACGGGTTTGAGTTGTGAAAACAGTTACCTCTTTTGCAAACGTAAGGTTACATACATTTGACTCTCCCCAGACCCCACAATGGCGAGAGCTTCTTGTGTTGAGTTGCCCAAGTTTTTTGTTGTGTGCAAACTAACGTGTTATTCATCTCATGGTTTAATACTTTTGGAGACTTGTCATAGCAGATGTTTACAAATCATGATCTTATTAGACTGTGGATGAAGTCTTTCCTCTCTTGCATTGGTAAGCCATGCCTTGTTTTTCTTTTGCTTCACAAAGAGGAATCAGTCGTTAGTTTGAATTTCTAACTGAAGATGGTCAGCAGATATTCTATCCCCTCCCTGTCTTGGGCCTAAATCTTCCGCTGTTTTATAGTTAGCAACGCCATGTGCTTATTTCAGGTGTTCTATAAGAGCCAATGGGCTAAACTTGTTCTGTACAATGAATGTCACTTGTGCAATAGTTCCAAAGAGCTTCTGTTTTTGCACATCACCGTCGACTGCCAATGCTTTCTCTTCATAGAGGTGCATTATTGCATCACACTACTACCATCAAAGTCATACATTTAATTTGGGCAACAAAGGGTGAATTTGGCTTACCAGTCTCTGCTTTTGTGCTCGCTCCTGTTTGTGTGTCTCTATATGTGTAGTTGTGCGCCGTGCGGCTGTGTGCACACGAACAAAAAGTCTTCTCACCCTATATTGTGTTTTTGGTAAACCAATGGAAGAGAGTTTGTTTTGGTGATACATCTGGTAAGTAGTGGAGTCTAGCACGCAAGCACCCACATTTTCAGAAATTTCTTATTCTAATGTGGCCAAGGCACAAAAGGTTGATCACTTTGATTTCATTTTTTGTAAAGATGACTAGTGGGGAAATTGAAATTGAGTTCTTTCCCTTTTTCTAGTATATCTTTCTAATATATTTCTGTTTGCCACTTTTAGAATGAAAGCAAGCGTTTTTTATGGCTGACATGACTATTATTTTCTTAATTCATTGCCTGTGTTTAATTATAGTATTATATGTTGGTTTTGCAGGGAGCAAGAGGTGTGACCATCAAGAAGACTGGTCAAGCTCTAGTGTTCGGCATATATGAGGAGCCTGTGACTCCTGGACAGTGCAACATGGTTGTTGAGAGGTTGGGTGATTACCTTATTGATCAGGGCCTGTAGGCCGAGGCCCCGCCATGATTCCAGAGCAACTTCTTGGGATACAGTTAATTTTCTTTTCTCTGACTTATAAGTGTGCCTTCTTCTAAAGTCATGAACTGAATGTGGATTCATCGCAAACAATAATGTTTTATGGTGTCATTTTGATTCGCATTGCATTATTTATCCCTGTTTATGTGTGGTACATAACCCATGAGCAGTTTTTCTACTCTTTCTTTATGTTGGCTTTGAACTTTGAAGTATCAATTTTGAGTATGTAAAGAATTAGCTAAACGCTGTCTTGAGTGAAAGTTAGTTTCTTTCGAATCTTTCCGACATGTATTAATGATGTAGATTGATTTTGTGGTTTACCTTACTCTTCCACGTAGGAGTAGACTAGATCTGTTGTTGTATATACTTTAAGTCAACAGAGTCTTATCCCAACTATTTGAGAACGGCTATATGAATAATTTTCCGTCATTATGCTGTATAAGTGTAATATTTTTTGCTAAAAGTGCAAGTCATCTTATCTTTTTCTATTATCTCACTAAAAATTAGTTGGATTTACCTTTACCGCGCATATTATCATTATATGTATCACATTCCTCTTCTTCACTATTGACTGATATAATATTAATTCATCAATAAGCATGCTCCCACCACTTAAGTCAATTTTTTTCTTAATTCCTGTCACATTTGTGCTATTTTTGCGTTTTTTGTTTTAGAAGTTATGGTTCTATCACTTGTCTATCTTAGCACCTTCATTTCCGTTACACTTAGTTTTTGAGCGGATTGTTTTAAAATTGCTTATTATTATGTACTCTATAACACTGTTTGTGTAATGTCTGTCTTGCGTAACTTACTTTTCCAATATAATAATATACAAAATAAACATTGCATCAACAGTGTTTTATAGTATGATTTTTCATTGGTATTAGGAACCATCGAATTTTGCAAGTAGACATTGCATGATATTTCTGTTTGAAGCTCGCTTTCGAGGGAATAGAAATGTCTGATTATATGTACTGTTTCTTAAATGACTATAGAAATGCATTTGTTGAGCATAAACTTCTGAAAGCCACATGATTCTGAAATTGGATGTTCTCCGTAAAATTTTCAACAACCAGAATACCAATCATCTTCCATAATACGTGGGTTTTTTTTTCTTCCTATTTTTTTTTTTTTTTTGTTTATAACTTTTTTTGTTTTAACAAGAACAATGGGTTTTGTGAAACGACGTGACCATAACAGTCTAAACAAATGAGGAAAGCTCACCGGTAGGGCGTAGGTACTCTCAAAGGCTGACTTGAAGCAAAGCCCAACTATTGCATAAGGGTGTTAATTGAGTTAATTTTTACGAGTTTGACTTTGAGCCTGAGTCTGACGAGTTTAATTTTTAAAATGTGTCGAGAGTAAATAGTTTGATTATTTTACATAAAAAACGTATCAAACTTTACAAGTTTGAACCAAGCCTTTTAAACGCATTTTTTTAAATAAGTCTAAAAAATTATTCAAATTCAATTTATTTAGAACACGAGTTGAGTTCAAGTCGAATTTTATCTGAGGTTAAGTCGAGGCCAACCCCTATACTTTGAATCCTACTTGTTAATTTTATGGGAGTTAAAAAAAATCCTAAACGAAATACTGTAAGTCATTCAACCACCAAGCCGGTGGTGTGTTTATGACAATTTAATGTCTTAGTCAAATATTAACTTCAGAGTAATATGAAATGGACAATTGTTCAAAATTAAAGCCTCTTGTTTACCTCAAAAAGTATATATATATATATATATAGAATCAAAGAAAGAGAAACCGCCCTCAATCTATACTACTAATAAAAGTATCTTAGATAAAAAAAAATTAAATTCCTCTTTTACCCTTAAATAAAATTATAAAAACAATTATACCTCACACTAATGATTTCATTTAAAACTTTTAAGTTTTTATTTTGTCCTTAAATAAATGTATGAACACTTATGGCTTAAATCACAAAAAATTGGCATTGAGTGTATCCTTTAAGAAACTTGCAAATTCAATGATTACCAATGTACAATCCATAAAAGTCACTAATAAAAAAAAAATTCTAATTTTATCCCAGCATAATTTAATAAAGTTCATATGATAATTTCATAACTGTGATTTAACAATAATATAAAATTCATATTATTCCTTATCCAAAGATTACTCTAATTGATTTCTCTCTTCTTTTTATGGATTCATAATATAAAACTAAATTTTTTTTATTGGTCTAATATATATTATAACTTATCTAACTTATAGACCTTATAGATTCTAGAAATAGTACAAATAAGTCTTAAGAGTTCTTGAAAATAAATATCAAATTCTAATAATGACCTATGAAATTTATTAGGAGTTAAACCATTCAAAATTTTGACTTTTGAACTTTCTATCAGTTACTAATATCTTATATATTTATATAAATCTAATAATTAAATTTAAAATTAAATTTCTTTAACTAAAGATAAGTTAGTCATAGGAAATTCCCAAAATTCTAATCCTTCAAGATAAATGTTGTTGAAGAAACAAGTCTTTGTAGCTAAAACATGTATATCTTCTACTATTAGTTTATAAAACATGTGTATCTTTTACTATTAGTTTGTATGGAACTTAAAGTTGCAGCTTGCTCTTGATTTATATTTGAAGGCGCATTATGATAATTTACTTAATTATCATGTTATCTTGTATTCTATTATAAAAATACAATATCTTTTGTGGTAATTTTATCAAACTTCTCTCTCGCAAAGTTTGTATCATTGTGATTCATACAACCAATGATTATGGACTCTTAGCAAGTATAATAGATTTATCACACAAAAACGTATAGTCTCAATCAGTCTTTCGATATTCATGGGATGATTAATCAATCATGTAGTAATTAATTTAGCATGTAGTCTAACTTTTTAGAAGATTATTGTAGTTGAAACATAATAACATATAACATACTTAGACGACAAGTATTAAATGACATATACTTTGATTCGTAAGTGTATATTTAATTATTTTAGCATAATGATAAAAAAATAACATCACCACTATATATTAAACTTGTCCACGTGTAACATACATATGTATAAATATGTCAAGTGATAATTTCACATTAAAAAATATTATTGATAAATAAAATTGTGCATTCATCTAATAGGAGTATGTATTGGTAAATCAATATTATAAGTTTAGCACAATACATCTATATAAAAGAATAAAAAAATTACAAAGAATTAAAGAAAAATTCAAAAGAGGACATAATAGAATCCTCAAAAAGGGCGACATTAAAAACTAAGTCTTACATTTGGGAAGAATTGTATCCTTGACATCTTAGCTGATTTAGTCTTAAGAGATCGAATGGTTGTCAATTAGACTAGACCAAATTAGTTTGATCATTTATTATCTTTATACTTTGAAAGAGAAGATTGTTATGGTGGGTATGTGGCCAATGTATTTTAGCATATTTATAATTAAACTATAAATTACAAAAACACATTTTGGAGCAATTTTTGTTAATATTCAAGTTCTTAATAAATTAACCAATATACCAATATGATAAATGTAAAATTAAAATTATTGTAAAAAATAATTCACGTGCAACGTACGTATGCAATATCTAGTAGGAATAAAGACATCAATGAACTTTTTGTCTAATAATATTTTTTATTTTTTAAAAATTTTATTTTCTTGAGATCAAAATTTTAAGTTTCTCTTTTTCTTTTTTTATAAAAGAAATATATATAAAAAATAAGAATTAAGGCTGACGTGAGTTTGGGTCCCACACTCCCAAGAAGTCCAAAGGGGACCCATTTTTTGCAAAAGCAAGCACGATTTTTTTGCAAAAGCAAGCACGACATGTTAGCTTTTGATCTTTTGATTTGGTCCCAAGTCCATGCCCTTTGCTTCGTTGCCTTAACAAAAAAAAATGATACAGACCAATCAAAGCATGGTGTTGCCTGTCAAATCAACTGGCACACTACCATTGTATTGAAAATTAGGAAAATTGGGTCCTCTCAATTTAAAAAGTTCAGTTTTTTCCTAATTACATTTTTTTAAAAAAAATTCATAATTACATTCACTCGCCCCAAGTTGATGCAAGTTGATTGAAATAGAGTAAAATGAGAGAATCTTGAAATTAAGAGGTTTTGGGTCCAAAAATTAAGGGTCTGTTTGGTTTGCGTTTCAAAAATTAATATCCGAAAACAGTTTTTGAAAAGAATTTTTGAAAAAAGTTTTGATATTTTTTGAGATAAATAATTTGTTTGATTAGATGATTTCAAAAATAATTTTACAGTACAAAAAATAATAAAACATACTTGGACAACCTAAATATATGTTTGAACAGTAATTCAAATATTAATAAAAATATATAAGAAAGTTATTTTTAGATTGACAATTTCATTAAAAAAAATTCAATAAACCAAAATTTTAAAATAAACATATTCAATAATCTTCATCAAAATAAAATCAATATAAAAAAATACATCAATATATATCTACCCAATATATATACACACACACACACACAATATATATACCCATATACACACACGGTTACACAGTATATAGATATATATATACACACAAAGAGAGAGAGAGAGAGAGAGAGAGGAGGCGTTGTGCTTCGGATCTGAAGAAGAAGAAAACACCTTCGGATATGAAGAAGAAGAAGACGACGTTGTGCTTCGGACCTTCGTTGCAGACGTCTTTAGATCTGAAGAAGAAGAAGAGAGAGAGAGAGAAAAGAGATGGAGACTTTTGGAGAAGAAGAGGTCTGGAGAGAGAGGAGGAAGAAGAAAAAAAAAGAATAAAACTTTTGCTGTTAAGAGGACTCGAAGGACATACCTCATTAAAGCCCAAAATTGTTCTCCTTGTTTCCAAAATTTTCAAAAAAAATTCTGAAAAAAGTAATTATTGTTTTCTGTTTCTTTGACTCAAATCCCATTATTTCTCAAAATTTTGAGAACAAAAATACTAAACAAACAGATTTTGGGTGATTTTGAAATTTTGAGAACAAAAAACTATTTTCGGATCGCAAACCAAACATTGCCTAAATTTTCAATATTACACAATAAGCATGAGATAAATCAATATCTCATGTATTGTTTGTCCGGCTCAAACGGGACAATTTTAGAAAGTACAATTTAAATGTCTTAAGTTTAATATTTATAAGATAATTATGCATTAAAAGATTTGTGAGGTCTACTTGTGATTTTTCGCATCTTGAGTTTATGTTATAATTATGAGTCCAAACAGGGGCGGAGCCAGAAATTTTGTTCAGGATGGACACTTTAATTATGCACTCTAATTTTTTTTCCTTCTAATCAATCACACTATATAACATATTTATATTTATTATATTATATTTGATATATG
>CM042188.1:34205344-34228286 GCA_023539305.1 Ilex asprella | reverse complement strand
CATCTCTTACCATCTTATGTATGTGTCCAACAGGCATGAAATAAGAGTTTTGTCATAAATCACAGACCCTTGTGCCATGATTATTTCCTTTCTTGATTTACAAGACATAAGCCATCTAAAACGAATAAAACTGTTTCTGTACAAAAAGCATAATTTGTGATTGCAGGTATCATTTTTCCACAGGAAATCAACAGCATTAGTATTGTTCAATAAGTTGACGTAAAAGCAGCCCAATCCAGCATTCCCCTTAAGTACCCTTTTCATATGTTGTGCACCATCGCCTCACCGGGCAGGGCAACAATCCCATATCCCAAAGTACTTTTAGATATTCATCTGACAATAAAGAAAACTGAGAAAAGCCGAAGAGCTTGAAACCTAGTAACTTACTTGGATTCTTATTTGTTCTAACCCCTGTTCCTCCAAAGCTGCAAGCAACATCAGTAGCTCCATTTTGTTGATAATAACTGTTGAATGCATAAGAAGCATGTGATACAAGGCTGTCTGGCTGAAAGCAAGGCTGGCTAGGCTGAATGGCAGAACAGTCCACACTCCCAGAACCACAAGCCCAATCCAGGGCTTTCTGTAGGTCAGCTTCAGAAGCTGTAGATGACCCAACGCACCAAGTTCCATTTGAACTGGTGATGTTTGCCTCTGCAGTCATGTCCACTGGACCTCTTCCAGTGATATCGAGGCTGTAGACACTTGTCTGGTCAGGATAAAATAACCCCCAGTTCCTCTCAGACTCCAACCCAGGCTTTCTGTTCTCGTTGAACAACGAAAAAATATAAACATCTAGCTGTTCTCCGGGCTTTGCTGGAGAACCTGTATCATTGATGACATGGCGAATCAGATTGCGGTTGTAAGTCTGGGCGTTATCTGGAGTTGCAGCTGTCTCCTTGTCTGACCCTTTGGAAGGCCAGCCTGTTTCTGTTACCATGACTTTAATTGTTCTGAAATTTAAAGCCATCAGAGCAAAATAAATAGCATCAATCTGGGCATCAAACATATTTGTGTAAAGCAAACCAGTATTTTGGTCAATAACTTCAGAGGATGACTCAAACAGAGCATAGTCTAAGGACACATTGCTTGAGGAATCTCTATACGCATAGTATGGATATATATCAACCATGAAAGGTGACTGATTGTCAGCAAGAAATTCCAGCATGGGTTTCAGAAAGAACGCATGGCTACTGTTAAAAGCACCTGCTGAAGGCGGAAATGATCGAGACAAAATGCCTAGGGAATGGGTACTGGAAACTTTGATCTTCTTATCCAAACCAGCTTTTCTCAGAGCGGTGTGAATATTTTGCATTGCAGGTACTACCAAGGCAGAGACATTATTCGGGGCCTCTGTGACTTCGGCCCCAACAGTCACGTATGTGATCTTTGTTGCTGGATAGTATGGGAGGATGCTGTTTTTTAACCAGGTGTCTGCATTGGATTGGAACTGGGAGAATGGCAACAAGTCTAAATTTGAAATCCCAATCATGAGCTCGACTCCGGTGTTTGCAAAGGCCTTAAGAACCTGGATATTATAGTCATATATCCTCACATATTTGATGTTGTGAAGTTTAACCAGTTGTGCTACTTTATCGGGGGTGGGGAGGTCATCGGCATTTCTTCCATAGCATACTCCAATAGTGCTTCCAGTGCAGATACCTGAAACATAAATTGGCAAGAGTGTAACATATTGCCAAGGCACTGTAAAAGATTACGTTTTCTGAAACAAAGTGACAACCACCAATTAATATCATAACGGAAGATAGATAAAGATAAATAAAGGAATCAGTTGATTTATACAGATCTAAAGGCAATTAGACACATCGCAAAAAATAGAAGTTATAGCTCTTTCACCCTATAAATCAGTCTCTAGACTTCAAGATATTTGGGTCACTCAGCAAAATTCAAGAAGCAGGATTCCAAAAATACAAATGATTCCATATCTAGAAGTAGTATACAAAAATTATCGGTTGTATTAATAATATCTATCGCCATATCAGATGTCTTGCTCAAATTTCTTTTAGCATAATAAGCTTTCACAGTAATGTCTAAAAATGATACCTTAGTGACAATGGATGCCCACAATGCAAATAAATTTGTTCTAGCAATAGCATTTTGAAGTGGCAAGCTTCTCCTTTTCTATCCCCAAATTGACAGTCAGTAGGCATTAGGCAAACTTTTACGCATATTTACCAGTAATTAGATGTATACACATGCCATGGTATATAGAAGGATCAACTCGATTGTAGGCCAACGCATTCACTGATGCGACACAGGATAATTCTACAAAGACAACTTGCAGCAATACTTGGCCACAAGTATATTCTCAGACAGAACCACTTGAAAAAGGGGCTTCAAACAATAGCTTTTGTATTTGAGCCTAAAGCTTGAAGGCGGCATCCTTCAAAAGGGCATAACTCCTCTTTTAAATTCAAAATAGCTATTAAATTGATGTCATCCACGGCTGCCACTTCAGATGATCGACAAGCCATATCCAAATGACATAATGTACTTGTCTGCTCTCAAATGGAAGCATTTGGGTGGGTGGGAAGAAAAAGAAAAAGAAAAAGAAAAAGAAAACCCAGTAGAAACTAAGTGGAAATGGGCAATAGAAAGCCAAAGATAGTGATTTGAGACACAAAAGTAGCACAAGGCAGACCAAATGTGATATATGCTTAAGAGAAGCAGTGTCGAAGAAGTAACGACACTTACAAATTATATGGAATCGCCGCTCAAGGCCTTAAGAGAATATCCACAACACCAAAAATGCAAACCAATTCAAAGACCCAAAAAAAAAACAGCTCAAAGAGCTTAAAAAGAAGCATAGTAGCTAAAAGAACCCAAGTTGTAAATACAGGCACAGCAAATAGAAACTCTGTGCATGTATGAAAAAGACTAACTGAGAAATGTGAGTAAGTACCCAGATGCATTAGCAACAGAGAAATGGCAAATATGAGTCTGAATCCTCTCTCCATATGATCTCCAACAAATCTACTCTCCATCTCCAACACCTCTTTATCTTCCCCCTTGGTCCTCACACTCTTCGCTCTTTAGTTGCAGATTGCAACAATTATCTCCACGCAAAATGCTAGCTCAACAACGTCTCTCTCTCTCCTCCGGGTAAGAAGCCTCTCGGAGCTCGAGGGTAGTGGCTAGTGAGTAGTGAGTAGTGAGTGACTAGTAGAGAGAGGAAGGTCTGTACGGCAGAAGAGGCCAGTGTATGGTGGACAGAGTGTGTCAGCAAACGTTCGTATCGGATTTCAAATACAATTTTATCAAATATAGTTTAGTGGCTCGTCTCGATTCCGCAGCTTTAGAATGGCATGTCTGTCCTGTTCGCGAGGAACAGAACAGAGCAGAACAGGAGAACAGATCACTACATGCCAACATCAACGGTAAAGAAGCTATACAAGTTAAAAAAGCCAACACAACACTAATCTCCTTTATGTTTTGTTTTGACATCCTTTGGCTTTGGAATTTGGATATTGTGAGAAAAAGATAGGTCATTATCCTATACAAATTGAGAAGAAATCATCTCAAATCTGAGGTGGGGTATTTTTCTCAATACCTGTCAGATTTATAAATTTGAGGGTGTTAAGTGATGTGAATGGACTGAATGAATGGATTATACTAAAATGGTCTAGGTTTGAGTTAGTAATGATTGTGATGAAAGAGTTGGAGAATTTGAAGGTTTACACAGTAGAAATTTAATGATTCCACTCGGAAGTTTGACTATTTCACTCTCCATGTGCTTGCTCTTTTTTGCCTTGTTGATGGTGAATGAAATTTACAAAGTGTTTTTTTTTATCTAGAGTTGCATGTCTCGTCTTGGAGGCATTGTACAGTATTTGTAGGGCTGTTGCTTGTTCTATGAGATCTATACCGAGATCTTTGTCTTCCACCCATGTGATCCTTCTTGATTTCAGGAGAGGATCTTGGTTGGTTGTGAGTGTTGTGCCTTGAATACAACTTTCTATTGCTTGGGGGATGTCTGTGACAATTTCTTGGACGTTGACTCTATTGATACTGAGGTAAATATTGTGGAACCTCCCTCAATATCCTCTTGTGTGCCCACAGACTCTAGCAAAGGTAAGAGCAAGGTGAGTGGCGTGGGAGTCTCTGCTGTGGGCATAGGGACTACTTTCAGAAATGCAGAGCTCGTAGGCCATAGTGAAGTCATTCATTCTCTTATGAAGGTTCTTAGTGCTCGTTTTAGTTTTCCTCCTGGAGTTGCATACTGGTGCCCAGGTGAATTCACCCCATATGTCTCCTATGTACATAAAAAAGTTTATTTCTTTGTGGCTGTCTTTGAGAATGATCTACGTTTTCCCTTACACCCTTCATCAAGAGTGTTCTACAATACTTCAACGTTTGCCCCACTCAGCTCTCTCATAACTTCTGGAGTGTCCTAATGGATCTCCTTGTTTTCTTCAAGGCTCATAAGCTTGGGGTTTCCACCGTTTCCTTGCTCATGGAACTTTTCAACGTTAAGCATTCTTCCTCCAAGGATTTTTTTGTATATCTCCAAACGAACAAATGTCAAATTGATTATCTCTGATCTCCCAAGCTCCCACAAGCGCTGGAAAAAAACTCTTCTTCTACGTATGTGGCTCATAGTGGGAGTACAACCCTACAGATAAAACAGACACTCTTCCAATCTCTAGAGTCTGGTTTGCCCCCAGACAACCTGGGTGAGTCTTTACTTGAGCCTACTAAGATCGAATTTGGTGGATTGCCTTACTGACTTTGCTCTACTTACGTTGTTTCTCAGGTATTCGACCAGAGCTCAATGATGAGGACAAGCGGGTGCTTACGTTGTTTCTCAGGTGTTCGACCAGAGCTCAATGCTGAGGACAAGCGGGTGCTACTGAAATTGGGAAAGTGTGATCCAGAAAAATATTTTGAGCTCATCAAGCCTTGGGTTCTTGTAAAGCAAGGGTTCAGTCCACCAGAGGTAACAATATAAGCCCCGATCCCAATCTCCATTTGTAGTGTTGAGGAGGCAGCAGATAATACTTTCTTCGTTGATTCTTTGCAATTTTTAGTTCTTTACCTCTTTCCCTTCTTGACTTGTTCATTTTAAGTCTTCCAGGTTCTTCCTCAATGGAACCCACTCCAGAGGAACTCCAAGCCAAGCTCGATCAGCTGAAGAAGGGCCAAAGCGGGGGTAAACGCAAGGCTGCGGTCGATTCTGGTAGCAGTCCCACTACCCGAGCTAAGGTACAAAAATTGGGAGTACCTTCATCCCCTACTTCAACTGAAAAGGTATCTGCTCCACCTCAGAGCGTTTTACAAGCCACAGAGATCTCCCCTCTCCAATGAATGCAACCTACTTCTGAAAAGGCTCTTGAGCTAGGGCTGGTTTCTCCTTCTTCATCTGAGGTTGAAAAAGCCTTGGGGCTGATTCCCCATCTTCAAATTGCTTCTACCTCTCAGGGACCATTTGAAAATATTTTTGAATTACCTCCAGCGAGCTCCAAAATTGGAGAAAGGAAACACATCCAAAGGCATAGAAGAGTGAAAACTCTTTCCTTGACAACGTTGAGCTTGCTGCTAGGGCCATTGATTCTATAATTCTTGACTCTGACGTCCAGAGGGTGGCCACTATAAATCTTAAGAGATTTATTACTTCGTCACTCCATGGAGCCACTGTTGTAAGTCTTTCTTCTTGTTTTACCCAGTTCTACCGTACACTGTCACTTTTCGCTAATTCTTGTTGTGGTTTATATGTATTCGTAGCTTGCCATATACGTGAAAGGCCTGATGAGTCGAATCTAAACTCTGGAGAGCTCCGCCAAAGCGTCAAAGGCGTTTGAGTTTAAAATAGCAAAGTTGTCTTTTGCCAACAGTGACCTTCAAGCTCAAGTTCAAAACTTGCAAGGGCAAGTGGAGAGGCAGACTTCTACTATTAAGGATTTGAAGGCTGAGAACAAAAAGGTCAATGGTGACCTCAGGCTTAAGACGGACACCTGAGTCAAAGCCTGCCATGAGGCCTATGAAGCATTAGACTCTTACAACGGAATAAAGAGGGAATATGACATGATGACAGAAACAAGTGATGTTCTGTGGAGTGAGCTCGAGGTGCAGATAGTTGTTGCTAAAGAGAGGGATGAGCTAATCGTCAAGCTAAAGGATGATGTTATAATCAGGTGGGCCAAAGGGTGACTTGTCTTCTGGGACAAAGATGAGGACACTTACCCCAATCTGGATTTTAATTTTGTTGTCCCCACTGGAGATGAGGCAGTGGTGTCTGGTGCAGATGGTGAGGATAATGCATTGGCCCCTGCTGCTCCTAAGCTAACTCCTGGTGGTATCATGATGCCTATTTCGCCTGCTAATTTCTTGGCTCAAGGCATTCCTCCACCCTCTGTCATCTCTGGAACTCTTACTTCTGATACCATGCTCGTCCCTGTAGTTGCTGACTTCCCTGTTATTTCTTCTATTGCTCTTGTTTCTGCCCCTTTCTTAGCTAACCTTGTCTCTAAGGCTCTAGTCTTAAGTTTGCCACCAGCGAGGGTTTAGGTCCCTACTTGTAGGACCCCTGAAACTTCTCCTTCCTTGCCTGCTTCGGGGCTTATAGAGGCTTCAATTGTTGAGCTGCTAGAGACTTTACCTACTAAACCATCAAGAACATCAATTGTTGATCTGCCAGAGGCTTCGTCTTCTGATTAGCTAGAACCATCTACTACTAAGCTGCTAGGCTCACCTCCCTCATGCTCCTACTACAGAGACTTAGGGTTTTCCTTTCTCTTTTTTTTTTTTTTGTGTTTGGGAAATGTACGTGCGCATTCTTCTCTTCTGAATTATTAATAAATATCCACTGTTTTTGGGTTATTATGCACATTGCCCCTGTTTGCTTTTTTCTCTAAGTTGCTGAAATAACTACTGAACACCTTGTTTTTGTAACTGCTTAATACAATCTGATATGCTCTTCCCTGAGTTACTGTTGTTATTGACGTGCTTCAATGCAGTCTACTCTGTCCTTCCTTGGATCATTGTTACTGTTGTGCTTTTGCTTTGTATTCCCTTTGCCCACCTTACTTTGAGGAGTACTCAATTCTCCTTAAAGCAAATTTTTTTAGATTGGATAAGTTGAGAGACAAATAAAAGTGTTGAGATCTCATGCAAGGAAGACTTGGTTTTTCTTGAAATAGACTTGGCAATAGCTCTTGAAGAGTTGAGGAACGAAGGAAGTGAGATTCCATACCTAGGGAGCTCTTCCTTGCTGTTTGGTGTCCTCAAGGGGGCATTGTATGCTTTTGTCATTCCTCTTAGTGACAAGAGGTTTGCTGAATTTGGCCAAGAGAGTAAGCAACTTGATGTTGATGTCTATCCCATGTATATCTGTGGAGGGGGTGTTCCTGCGTACATGAGAACTTTGATGGAAGATGAGCTTGAGAAATACATCCTTGAAGAGTTATACCAGAAGGTCCATGTAGTCATACGAGCTAACCTCAACCCAAAGAAAACTGAAAAGTCTCCTCGAGGCCTAGCATAAAGGCAAAGGTTGTGTGACTAAGCTCCGCCTCGCTTAAGTTAAAGACCTTTTTATTTGAGTTGACAGGGGTCTGTGTTGATCATGTATAGGGATCTTCCAAAAGTGTGTTTGGCTTTCAGAACTGCTAATACTGAGTTATCAGAGTTCAATACCGACTCTCTCTTTATTACTCGTGCCTATTTACCTTCTAAAACTGTAACTGCCATCTTAATTTGAAAATTTAAGAGGCTGCCAACTTTATCTTCCAGAAGTCCCTTGGTTCTTTAAAACCCGGGGTTTTCTTGAACATTCCATACTTTTCAAGATTTTCTTTCTTTCCCACAAGCCTTATGGTTTCTTCTTGAATCTTAGAGATTTCTAGTTCTTTGTTCCATCTTCCCTTGAAGTTTCTGATGGTTGTCTCTCTTTATTCTTTGTTCAAGGAACGGACTTCCCTTGGAATCGTATGGAGGTGGTAGTCTAATCACTTAGCCTCTTCAACGATAACGTCTTCAGACTTGGATGGAATCAAGAGGTGATTCTTTCCTGATCTGGACTTGTCTCTTTGAGTTCCAACCTCTGACGAGCCTTACAATTATCTTCGTCGAATGGAGGTTTTCTTTTTTGAAAGTGCTCTAGAGATGGGCCTCCGTTTTTCCATCCATCCTTCCATTGGGTGGACCTTGGCCTACTATGGCTTGTGTCCTTCTCGCCTATCTCCCAGATGGTGGGGCGTTGTGATCAGTTTCTTCATTTATTGGAGGCTGCGTGGTAACAGTGAGTTTTCTACCATAGCCGAGTTTCTTTATTTTTTTGAGCTTGAAGAGGATGAGATTCCCTACTTCAATCACTTCTGGTGGAGGCGTTCCAAAGTGCATCCTCTGGTTTTCTACCTCCCTTCCCCTCTCTTCCTAAAGGTTGGGATCAACGTTTTTTCTTCTCTTCCAGGGATTCTTGGAGGTCTACCGAGCTATGACGTCTTGGGGCCAGGGTTCCTCGATCTTGAAAGAGTTTTTCTTATACATGTAAGTGCCTTTTAAGCCCTTCTTGGCTAAATTTTGTGCCAAGATTTCCTTATCGCACTTTTATTGCTCTGGTGCACCAGATTTGGACTTGGTGGAGGAGATGAACGTCGAACGGATGATCTGCTCTAAGCCAATGTCTTTTTCAAATTGGTGATACCTGAGAACCTTTTCTTATTCAGCATTCCAGCTGCTACTTTGGATTTTGCCTTCATCCCAAACTCTCATGCCTCATTTTCTACTGAATCGAGTGAAGATGAGGACGCTGACATATTTTTCAATAAGCATAGGAGGAGTGGTCCTTCTTTTTCATCATCTGATTCCTCCTTTGGAGCGGTTTTGCTTTCCTCAACGGGAAGTAAGCTTCTAAATATGCTTTCAGAAGTGGAGAAAGAAAGAGATACGCTAAAGGAGGAGAATGTTCGCCTGAGGAAAGAGATTTCTAAGTTGAATAAGCGACTTGGAGATAGTTAAGGGTTTTCCCTTGCTTTGTGAGTTTTTTCCTGTCAATCTTGAATAAATAGAGACCTCTATTCACCTTTTTTGTTGAATGCTTGTTCCTTATATATATGCTTGTGAACTATAGGTTGACGAGTTCATCTCTTGTTCCGTTGTGTACCCATGTGCTGAAACGCTCATCGATTGCTTATAAGCGTAGGATCTTATCTTTGTTTTTATGAATTGAAAGGTTCGTCTTGAGCTTTGGAGCTTATTTTTGTTTTATGAGCTGAAGAGTTCATCTTCAGCTTTGGAGCTCATTTTTGTTTTATAAATTAAAGAGTTCATCTTGAGCTTTGGAGCTCACTTTTATCTTATAAACTGAAAGGTTCATTGGAGCTACGGGGCTCATCTGTATTTTATGAACTAAAGAGTTCATTGAAGCTACGAGACTCATTTGCATTTTATGAACTGAAGAGTTCATCGGAGCTACGGAGCTCATCTATATTTTATGAACTGAAGAGTTCATCGGAGTTATGGGGCTCATCTATATTTTATGAACTGGAGAATTCATCGGAGCTACAGGGCTCATCTATATTTTATGAACTGAAGAGTTCATCTTTAGCTTTTTAGCTATTTCAAGTAATCATATAAGGATGAACCAAAAACTTGATGTTTTATTGAGAATAATCTTATTACAGAAAAAACTTATTGAAATTTTTTTTGAGATGCTCTGCATTCCAAGAATGAGACAGGGTTTCCCCCTCTTCTATTTGTAACTCATAGTTTTCAAGTCTAACCTGTGAGATCTTGGTATCCCACGTCGATTAGGGAGAAAAAAGTTGTTGAGTTTATAAGTAAGCTCCTCACCTTACATGACATAAGGTATTTTTCTAGGGGTACTGAAAGGAATAAACCATGAGGGCCAGTGGTCCTAAAGCGAACAATATTATGTCATGTGGAGGGTAGGGTGTTACAAAGTGGTATCAAAGCCGACTCTCGCCCGGGCCGAGTGTGAGGCCCTGCCGTGCTCGCATGTAGTGGACGGGCAGGTAACTGGCAAGTTGCTGCACGGGAACGTGCAGGCCTAAGGAGGTAGATTGTGAGATCCTGGTATCCTACATCGATTAAGGAGAGGAAAGTTGCTGGGTTTATAAGAAAGTCATTCACCTTACATGACATAAGGTCTTTTCTCAGTGGTACTGGAAGGAACAAAATCGTGAAGGCTAGTGGGCCTAAAATGAACAATATTATGTCATTTGGAGGGTGGTGTGTTACATAACCACCCTTGAATGATGTAGGGGCCCTCCCAGTTTGGCCTTAGCTTCCCATGGTGGGGTTCTTTCTCACAAGCAAGAGCTTTTTAAGCATCATATCTCCCACCTTAAAATTCTTGTGTCTAACCTTTTTGTCATAGTATCGTGCTGACTTCCTCTGGTAACTCTTAATTTTATGCAGAGCTCTGCCCCTCCTTTCATCGAAGATGTCCAGGTTCAGTAGGAGTGATTCATTATTGTGTTCGGCATTTGAAAATTCAATCCTGGATTATAGGAGTCCCACCTCGACAGACGACACTACTTCTGTTTCGAAAGCCAAAGCAAATGGGGTTTCCTGAGTTACTGACCTGGCCATTTGTCTTGTAGGCCCATAGTACTTCTAGGATGTATTCCACCCATTTTCCTTTCAAATCTTTCAACTTGGTCTTCAGGGTTGCCTTTATGGTCCTTATAGTGACATCTGCTTGTCCATTAGATTGAGGATGAGTCGGAGTTAAGAAATAGTTCTTTATTCCTAGCTCAACGTAGAATTTCTTAAACTTTGGGTTGTCAAACTGCTTTTCACTGTCAGATACGATAGCTCTAGGGACTCCGAACCTGCAAATTATTAACTTCCATGCAAAATTTTGAATCTTCTGTTTGGTGATTGTTGCCAAAGGTTCTACCTCTTCCCATTTGGTGAAATAGTCCACCCCTATGATGGCAAATTTGCACTATCCCATACCGGTGAAAAGGGGTCCAAGTATGTCCAAACCTCATTGCTAGAATAGCCAGGGCTTACCACCGAGGTTAATAGCTTAGGTGGGCAATGAAATATGTTGGTGTGCTCCTAGTAGACCTTACACTTTCTAACCAAATCCCTGACATTCTTGAGTATAGTGGGCTAATAGTACCCCTATCTCAACGCTTTTTCTGCCAAAGCTCAAGCTTTGATGTGATTGTCGCAGATTCCCTCATGAATTTCTCTGAGTATGTAGTTATCGTCCTTATCTCCCACGTATTTAAGGAGAGGTGCTGAAAAACTCTGCTTGTATAAGTTCTCCTGCAAGATAGAAAATTTGGCTAACTTGGTTCTTAGTTTTGCGGCTTCCTTGGGGTCCTTTGGCAAGGTTCCGTTCTGTAGATACCCTCTGATAGGGTCCATCCAGTTCGGCAGGGCCAACACCGTGAACACTTCCTCTTCCTCAGCATTTACTGATGGCTCTACTAGATGTTCTACTAGTATTAACCTGTCCAAGTTCTCTTGGGCAGTCGTTGCCAGTCCCGCCAAAGCATCTGCTTGTGAATTTTCAGACCTAGGAACGTGTTTGATCTTAACTTGTATAAACTTTTTGATCAATTCATGTACCTTTCTGAGGTAAAGGACCATTTTTTCATCCTTGGCTTCATAAGATTCCTCTATCTATTTCACTACGAGTTGGGAGTCACTACAGATCTCCAGTTACTCTACCTCCATTGAATGAGCGAGATTGAGTCCAGCAATGAGCGTTTTATATTCAGCCTCGTTGTTTGAAACTTTGAACCCAAATCGGAGGGCATACTCGACATCTATTCCATTTGGGGAAGTCAGGATTAAACATGCACCGCTTCCTTGAGCATTGATAGCTCTATCCACTGAAAGTTTCCATGTTAAAAGGTCAAGTACTAGTCGTGTAACCTCCATGAGTGTTGCTGTTGTGAATTCAATGATAAAATCCACCAAAATCTGTCATTTGACTGCAATTCTTGGATTGTATCTGATATCGACCTCGTTGAGCTATATGGGCCATTTAACCAGCCTCTCTAAAGACTCCGGCTTATGCAGTACATGTCTCATCTGCTAATCTTTTGGAACCTTGATAGTATAAACTTGAAAGTAGGGTCTAAGTCTTCTAGCAGTTGTGAGCAAAGCTAAAACAAGTTTTTCTATTTTTGGATATCTCTCATCTGTCCCCCTTAGAGCTCTGCTATAGTAGTAGATTGATTGCTAAGCTCTGTCTCACTCCCTTACTAGCGCAATGCTTGTTGAGAAATCTGAGACAGCTAGATTAAGAGTAAGTACTTCTCCTTCCAAGGGGCTTACCAGGGCAGGAGGCGAGATTACATAATTCTTCAGGGCTTTAAATGATTCGTCACATCGGGTATCCCACTGGAACACCTTCTTTAAGACTTGAAAGAAGGGTTGACACTTATCACTATATCTGGACATAAAACGGCTCAATGCAGCCATTCTCCCCGTCAAACATTATATTTCCCTCGTGTTGGATGGTGGCTGTATATCCAGTACTGCCTTAACCTTTTTTGGGTTAGCCTTAATTCCTCTACTATTGACTATGTAACCCAAAAATTTTCCTGTAGATACTCCGAAAGCACATTTGGCAGGATTGAACTTCATCTTGTACTCTTTGAGAACCTGGGATGATTCTGCTAAGTGCTGGATGTGGAGCTCTGCCTTTAGTGACTTTACCAACATATCATCAATGTTGACTTTCATGGACGTCCCAATTTACTTTTAAAATATCTGATTCACCAGACGTTGGTATGTGACTCTAGCATTCTTCAACTCAAAATGCATTACTTGATTGCAGATGTTCCGTCACAAATGAGATGTGCTCTTGGTCATTAGGGTCCATCCTGATGTAGTTATACCCTGAGAAAGCGTCCATGAGACTGAGGAGCTCATGTCCAGCGGTGGTATCTACGATCAGATCAATTCGATGTAAAGAAAAACTATCCTTGGGGAAAGCTTTGATGATATTGGTAAAGTTGATGCAGAGTTGTCATTTGTCATTGGTTTTCTTGACAAGAACCACATTGGCTAACCAAACAGGGTAGTCTACTTCCCTGATGAATTTGGCATGGAAGAGTTTTCTGACCTCCTCATTGATTACATTTTGGCGTTCTGGGGTAAAACTTCTCCGCTTCTATTTAACAGGCTTACAGGTGGGATTCACACTTAGTTTGTGTGTGATAGTCGAGGGGTCGATACCCTCCATGTCTACTTACTTCAAGGCAAACACTTCCATGTTCTCCTTGAAGAACTGGATGAGAAAGTCCTTAATATCTCTGCTTAGTTTTAAGCCAACGTAAACAATGTGCTCTGGCTCTTCATCAAGCTGAACTGATTCCAGCTTTTCTGATGGCATTGGTCTAGTTTTCAGCCCGTCTCTTATGTCAAGCTCTTCTAACTGGATACTTTCAACTTCTTTCTATTTTATGGAAGCAATGTAACATTCCCGTGCTATTTTTTGGTCTCCTTGGATCACTCTAACTCTATTCTTTGTAGGAAATATCATGACTAGGTGATAAGCAGAGGGGATGGCCTTCATTGCAGTTGAGAAAATGTCTCCCCAGTAGCATATTGTATGCCAAAAGGACCTCGACTACTAGAAATCTCACAGTTGAGGTTGCCTGACAGGGAGAATCTCTCATAGTAAGTACAAGTTGGATTGATCCCAATGGTAACACCATCTCCCCTGAGAACCCCAAGAGGTGAGCACTTACTGGTTCAAGCTTTCCCCTGCCTATGCCCATCTAGTCAAACGTAGAGGCAAAAAAGATGTCCGTAGAGCTCCCGTTGTCAACTAGAACCTGATGAATAGTTTTGTTGGCAACAACAGCCTTCACCACCAGAGGGTCATCATGGGAATGTTGGCAGCCTTCCAGGCCTGAGTCTAAGAAGGTGATAGTCGTGCCCAGTCGAGGTGCTTTAGACACAGTATGTATTTTCTGTGCTTCGCTAGCCCTAATTTTGCGCAGGTGAGCCTTTCTGGCTGAGCTAGACTCTCTGCCTCCTACAAATCCTCCAGATATTACTCTGATCTCTCTCATAGGTTGTTGATGTTGTGCAAGAGCTTATTGCTGAGGTGTTGGAGGTGGGGCAGCTCAATTTTGGTTATCATTGGCTACATAACGCCTTAACTGTCCTCGCTAAATGAGGTATTCGATTTCCTTTTTTAGTTGGATGCAATCATCAGTGTGGTGACCATGTTTCCTATGGTACTCACAGTACTTGGTGGGATATCTCTTTTTTGGGTCTGTCTTCATTCGGGGTAGCCACTTCAGGAACTTCTCGTTTTGCACTTCACACAAGATCTGTGATATCATCGTAGTGAGAGGAGGAAACTATCGAGGTGCGTATCTCAATTGCAACTCCGGTTACGAAGGACCTAGACAATCTCTAACCACCCCCTTCTTTTAGGGGAGTGATCTCTATCTCTTCTTAGAGACCTATCTCGTCCTCTTTCTCTTTTGGAACTTTGGTCTCTCTTCATCTTTTCTTTTCCTTTATTTTTAAGCGTGGTTGAGCTTTCTACCTTTGAGAAAAGAGCTTCCTTGCCATTTATATACTTCTCTGTCTTAGCCAGCACCTCGGTCAGGCTTGCCTGTAGATTCTTCGATATGGAAAACATCAAGTCTATAGATTATACTCCTAAACTAGCTATGAAAGTGATGATGGCAAAATTTTCGTCTGGGACATCTACCTTTAATGACTTCGAATTGAACCTTTGGACATAGGACTTGAGGTTCTCTTGGGGTCTCTGCTTCACATTTAATAGGTGGTAGCTCGATTTTCTGTAGATCCGATCTCCTATGAAGTGAGATACAAAGAATATGAAAAGCTCCTTAAAAGAGGAGATCGAGGCTGGAGAGAGCCTATTAAACCATGTCAGGGCTAAACCCTTCAACGTGATGGCAAAGGCTCAACAGTGCACAGGGTCCTGGTATCCATGTAGTTGTATCTGATTCTTGTAGGTGTTGAGGTGGTCCACGGGGTCTTTCGTCTCATCAATGCCTCTATCTACGGCATCCTAAACTATAAAGGGAGGCGGAAGTGTAGCACACCAGTGGCGAATGGGGATTCAGTCTGTTGCACTAGGGCATCCATTGTAACTGGAGCCTTACTCCTTACAGTCTCCTTCAAGTATTGCTCCTTGTATTGCTCTCTCCTTTCCTGTTGATAAGGGAAGAAATAATTCCTCTCGGCCCCATCGTTTTGACTCTGCACTTCTTCATTGTGGCCATTCCTAGGGGGTAGGTGGGGAACCTGCCCCATAGTATGGCTATTTTCTCCTCATTCGTTAACTTCTCTGAGAGGATCGAGGTGTTATGGTTCCCTATGAGGGGGTATTCTGGCCTTCTTGGGCCGGTCGTGTCTCATGTGGGCGTTGAAAGAGTTTCAAGAGCTCCTCATTCTGTTGTATTAGACGTTAGTTGGCTAGGCCAATGGCCTCCTGTTCGTTGTTCTTGGGAGAATTCACCACAAGAGGATCAACCTCGACAGTGGGGAAGAAAACATGGGGATCTTCATGTTGTCTGCTATTGGTGGCATCTTGTTGGTTCATCTGCAGGGGATTCATTTAGCTTTTGCTCATATTGCGAGTTGAGATCATTAGTTACTGAAGGATTAGTGTATTTGTAACCAAAACAATTGTTCTCACAAATAGCGTCAAACTAATGGTGTTAACTAATGTGAATGAGCTAAATGAATGGATTGTGCTAAAATGCCTTGGGTCTGAGCTAGGAAGCGCGTAATGATTATGATGAAAAACTTGGAAAATTAGAGGGTTTACACAGTAAAAATATAGTGGTTCACTAGCTCAGGAGCTCGACTATTCTACCCTTCAATGGAGGTGCTTGCTCCTTTTTGTCTTATTAGTGGTGAATGAAATTTACAAAGTATTTTTTTCGTATCTAGGGTTGCCTGCCTAGTCTTGGAGGCACTGTACAATATTTATAGGGCAGTTGCTTATTCTGTGGGATCTATACCGAGATCCTTGCCTTCTACTCGTGGGATCCTCCTTGATTTCAGGAGAGGATCTTGGTTGGTTGAGAGTTTTGTGTCTTGAATACAATTTTTTGTTGCTTGGGGCGTGCCTGCGAGCATCCAATTATTTCCTTATCTTTTCCATTATCGTCTCGTCTGGGGGGAGCTCTAGCTTTGGTCTTCTGAGCCCTAAACATTTTACCCGACCTTCTGGACTTACCTCCCTTCCTAAACTCATGCATACCTGAAATTATTTTCAGGTATCATCAATATCCATCAAACACCAATAGGTTTTTAGTCCAATGATACTCTTTGACTTGTGAGGACTTTGTCTTTTTGGAGTCAAGATTTCAAGTCTCCCTTCTATAAATATAAATAAATATATACATATATATATCCATCAGACCGGTTAGGGCTCTTAATTGATTTTTATTATGTTTACTCAACTTATATTCAACTCATTTTGTTTCATATGTAATTATCTAATTTTACATAATTGAGTTCTTGTCATGTCACATTTATGTGGTGCATGCATCATATATAAAATATGTTTAGTTGTGTACGTATCAATTTGTTTATTTAATGAGTTTGATGAATTCACTCGTTTGTTGCGCAAAACCCATAAAAAACAAACGACAAAGGACTAATAAGTGTCTATTTGGTTTGTATTTCAAAAAACAGTATTGAAAAATTATTTTTGGTAAGAGTTTTAAGAAAGTGTTTTTAAAAATTTTTAGATTGCAAAAACTATTTAGTTATATATTTTTTTAAATAGTTTTAAAGAACAAAAATTATAAAATTTATTTGGACAATAATCCACAATTCTCACTTCTCGCTTCAACTCTCTATCTCTCTCTCTTTCATTGTGCATCAATAATTGCTTGAATAAGTTACTGTGCATCAAGACACACAACCACCACCGAATCACCGAAACCCATAACCATCGAACTCACAACCACCATCGAAACCTACAACCACCACCAAACCCAGAATCACCCAAAACTCACAACCACCATCGAATCGTTAAAACCCACAACCACCATCGAATCGCTGAAACCCATAACCACCGCACCAAGAACCACCACCGAAGACAACAATACAACTGTTGGGTATCAACCATAACAAATAGAAAGAGAGAGAACGACCGAGAGAAAGATAGTGAGAAATACCTAAGTAACAGAGGTATGGCAAGTCTTCAATTGGAGCCTCGACTTCAGCTGTAAGAGAAAGAGAGAGAGAGAGAGAGAAAACCAGATAGGGAGGCGGATGAGAGGGAGGGTTGATTATGTTTGAGAGAAACACGGAGAGAGGAATGAAAGAAAAAAAAAAGGAAGCCTACACTAGTTTTGTTGCTAAGGGGATTAGAAAGGCAGACCTCATTAAATGGTTTTGTTCTCTGTGTTTTCACAATTTCCAAGATAAAACTTAGAAAACAAGTCAACCTTGCTTTCTATTTCTTTGTTTCAAATCTCATTTTTTTCCCAAAATTTTGAGACCGAAAATGCTAATCAAATGAATTTTGAGTGTTTTTGATATTTTGAGAACAAAAATAGGTTTGCAGTCGCAAACCAAACATCCGTTAAATTTCTTATTGATTTTAGTTGAGTTTTTGAGTCTTGTGTAAAATTAATAGTCCTATTTTATAATTATTATTATTGCATGAGTTTTGAGTTTTTGCATAATTATTTGTAAATTATGCATCTTAAGTCAGTTGGAGGAAATTGAAAAGGCATGTTATATTATGCAAATGTCAATGAAATAGTTTTCAACGAAACGAACAACAAAATCTAACAAAATTGTCACATTGAAACACTTTTAACACATTAAAGGTACAATGTGAGAAATCTAATATTTGAGGATACAAAATATAAATACTTAAATCTTTTTGGATACAAAATATCATCTCCTCTGTGTATTAGTTACTACTCTTGGGTAGTGTTATTAAACTCGGCCCAGTTTGACGATCAAATCGAAAACTTGATAAACCGGTGCCATAACTAGGCGAGGGTAGAATTAGTTATTGAATCATTTAAACAAATAGTTGGTTTTTAGAGCTGCCAAGTCCTTTCTTGTTGTGTCTTCTTTGTCCTCTGAAGTCGAAGCAGTTCGTTAGGCTTGTCTTTTTGCTGATGCTCTTCTGCTATCTAATGTAACTATCATGAATGATTTTCTTTCCATTATCAAATTAAGCGTTACGGAAGATGATCCCCCATGAGAGATTAGGATCATAATGAAAGATATTAGATTTTATGTTAGGTTACATATCCTAAGTTTTTTACACAAGCCTAGAGCCTGTAATAGAGTTGCTCATCGGGTGACAGTTTCTACGCTAACCAATTCACTCCCGCTGGATTGGTTAGGCTCCCTACTCCCGAGCTTAAAACTTCTATTTTATCGGATTGTAATTTGAATTTACCTACGTAACACAATGATTTCCTGTTGTGCTTTGATAAGTAAAATAAAATAAAATAAAATAACTTGCCTAAACCTGCTTGCATTGAGCAAGTTTTAAGGGACTCGTATGACTCTGAGAATTTGTTTGCCCTAAACTCAACCACTCAGGCCATTCCATACTCATGTCACGAGTTATTTATCAAAGTGTGGCATTTTATAAACATCATTATGAATTTACGATATTTTTGAACTTATTATCAAATTATGATATTTTTTAAAAAATAAATTTATTGATCTTGCTTTTGTTAAAAAAATAGAACTGTTGACTCTACTTTTATAAGAAAAATCTGAATTCGCTTGAGTTTATTTTTTAACAAAAACTCAAAATTAAGTCAATAATTTCGTTTTTGACACAATTTTTAAAATAATGTTGTAGTCTCATAAATAATTTTGTTTTATCAGTCTAGTAAATAATTTTAAAACTGTCGTAAATTAATAAAGTTGTTTAAAATTTGTCTTGTAAATAACTCCAAGAGCAATATTGCTTGGACTCTAAAAGTCGACACCATTTGTCAACTTCATCAATTATTGTTGTTGATTTAATGCGGATCTCAATATTTATTAAAATTCAGTATCTATTAAATACTTGTGTTTAATGGAATCAAGTGTCAATTTTTGAAGTCCAATTAACATTTTCTTTTGACAAAAGTGAAGCTGTTGATGATTACTTTTGACAAACCAGCCATATTGGGAGTAATAAGCCCAATTCCACATCGGTTGCTCATTACTAATGTTGTGAGTATAAGTCGTTTATTGCCAATTCTTTTGATAAGAAGAATTGGTTTGTGGGTCTCTCTCTATGTGTGTTGAGTGTTCCGTTTGGAATTATTGTGTGTTTACTATGTGCATGTGCTGTCCAAAAAAAAAAGAGGAGTCATAATGTAGTTATTATAATTTTTTGACAGAATTATTATTTTTAATAAATAAATATTTGGTATAACCGATGTGACCAATTTATTTATCTGGTCTCCTTGCGAATTGATATTCGGACCAAGTTTAACAATTATGTCTTTGATATTAAATGTGCATTTCAACCAGCAACGTTGTTTATTTTGTTCAAAATCTAGGCTCACATATTAAAATAAATTAGGAGTAACTCGTGTTTGAAGATATAATACAATAAAAATAATTTTGAGAAAAATATTGGTGGCTGTTGAATAAGTCTATTTGAGACCATCGAATAGACTTATTGAAGTCTGTCTTGTTTTATATTATAGATTATAAATAGTGTATAACATGGATTACTTTAATCTTCTTTTCCGACTATACTTTGTCTATTTTTCAAGCTCTATTATTATTTTTTTTTTTAAAAAGGTAAAAATTCTCGCTAGTTGTTAGATACAAAACTCTCTTTTTAGATAGGTATTTGATTTCATTTGCTTTTGCTAAACTTAATTATTCTCAACCAGCATTATCAGAACTGAATCGGGCATCGAATCGATAGAGAAATCGGATCAATGGTTCACTGGTTCAACCGTTGGGTTAACTGATTGGACCGGTTATATTATGAAATATAAAAAAATTATAAAAATAATAATTTAACTAAGAAAATAAAAAACATGCCCACTGAAGATACTATTTATCTTAGAGACAAAACAGTATCTTCAGTGAGCATGTTTTTGCAACAATATAACAATAATGGAGAGATGTAATTGCAACAATATAACATAAACAACCACTCGAATTCAGAGAAAATTATTGAGAAAAAAAATTAAACACAACTCAACAATATTAAACATAATAAGCAATGCCTTCTAAAAATTAATATACCCAAATTTGGGGAACCCAAAAGTAAGAGTCTTCTTCTAAGCTTCTAGTGCCTTCAAATTTGGAGAACCAAAACCATAAAAGACAAAGATTGAGAGAGAAAAGAAGAGAAGACAAACAATGTGCGTGTGTGGGAGAGAGAAGAAGAAGAAGAACGACTCGACTAGAGAAGATTCGACATGGAAGATCAAGAGCCGACTAGTTCGACAGTTCGAACTACATAGAGAGAAAATCTTCAACGGTTTGAGCTCCACAAAGCTAGAAGCCTAGAAGACTTCAACTTTGAGAGAGAGAGAGAGAGGTGGAAAAATTGCACAGTGGAGATTGGAGCAGACGATTGAATTTTTTGTTTTTTTTAACAGGTGAAAGTCGAACCGACAGGTTTTGTAAAACTGTTCAATTCACTGGTTTTGAATAAAACTAGTCGATTTAGTGATTTACAACCGATTCAATTCCTTGGACAGTCCAATTAATAAATCAGACCGGTCTAGATTCCAGTTCATGATCCTACCAACCAGTCCGATCCAATCTGATAACAATGCTCTCAACACTTGTTTCGATCTAATTTCTTTCTTTCTTACGAGGAATCAAGTCATCTGACATTATCAAGTTAGCAGGCAACAAAAAATTTTACAAAGACTTTATACTGTTTTTATTTCTAAATTTTTACATATTAAATTCTCGTAACCCAATTTTGTCTTTTCAAGTTCTTTCAAATAAAAAAATTATTTGGCATCCCAAAAATGGGATTTCAAATGAATAGAAACCCGTAGATAAGCGGATTTCAATGAACATAAAATTAGTGAGAATTACACCCAAATTTTTTAGATTTGTCACTTAATTACTTAAATCTTTTGACATTGAAAATATTACACATAGATTACTTGAAGTTTATATGCTCGTAACGCTTAGATCCCTACCGTTAATATCTATTAGTAAATTACATTCAAACCTCCTATAATTTCTAAATGTGCAATACTTAGACACTTCAAGTTTAAAATGTTATATTTAGACAAAAAATACTTCAACCAAAGATAGAATATCAAATATTTTAAATTTTACAATCAAAATTCATATTCTATTACGACATTTATTGAAATAAAATCAAAAATAAAAATCTAATTTTTTCGTAAAAAATTATTAATAATATACAATTGTACTATTTATTGTAATTTAATTTGGTCTTTTAAATGACCAAATTAAACTACCAAAATTACTCAAATTAAAGTTAGAAAATATTGTGTCAATTATCGTTTGACCCCTTCTTTGATTTTTTAGTTTTATTTTAATAAATAGTATAATTGTATACTAATTATAATTTTTTAAGAAAAAATATTATTTTATTTTTATTTTAATAAATGACATAATGAATAAGAATTTTGGTTGTAAAATTTATGTTATATTATGAATGACTTAGACCTCTTGTTTGATTTTTTAGTTTTATTTCAATAGATAGTGTAATTGTATACTAATTATGATTTGTTAAGAAGAAATTATATTTTTATTTTTTATTTATTTCAATAAATGATAAAATAGAACATGAATTTTGGTTGTAAAATTTAAAATAGTTGATATTTTATCTTTGATTGAAGTATTTTTGTCCAAGTATAATATTTTAAACTTGAATGGTCTGAGTATTATATGCCTACAAACTTTAAGAAGTCTGGATATAATTTACCAATAGATATATTAACGGACATTTACGATATGAGTTTAAGTGTTACATCCATACAAATTTTAGGGAGTTTGTGTGTAATATTTTAAATGTCTGTGGATTTAAATGATTAAATGACAAATCTCAGAGAGTCTCGGTGTGATTATCCTAAAAAAATTAATGGGATCTACTCTCTAATAATCCCTATTAATATTAAATACAATTTGGGATTTCAAATTTGAGATCCCTGACATTTATTTTTACTCTCTTTAGTGACCTCTAATATAATTAAAAGACTAAAAACCTCTATTAAAGATTCTAGGTTGTTAAACTAGAACAAGAGATTCGTCTTTTGAAAAGAAAATTGTGTAGGGCAACTAGGCCAGATTGAGTCAAAAAGATTTTGATGATTCAAGATTCATATTAGAAAAAGGAGAGTAATGGGCTACCTTTAAAAAAAACACGAGGATTTTATCTTTTTTTTTTTAAATTTAGGTTTGAAAATAGCATATTTTATTATTAATTAGTGATAATATGTGTTTAAAGATATAATACAATATACATGATTTTGAAAAAAATATAAATAACTTGTTGAAATCGCCCTTTATTGTCTCTTTTTCTTTTTACTAACTGCTGTTTTTTTTTTCCTTTTTTCTTTTGGCGGTTACCCCCAATTTGAATTTATTGCCGTTTTCTTTAGTCTGCCCGTCCGTCCGATCGTCTGTGTCCACCTCCATATGGGCAAACTCTCTCTCTCTCTCTCTCTCTCTCTCTCTCAGCTTTAAACCTTCCGTAACGTGCATCAATTCAGAACCCTAGAGAAAGGAGACAATCATGAAGACCAAGAAACCACTGAAGGAACTCAAGCTCCGTGTACCAGCTCAAGAAACCCCAATCTCTAGCTTCTTGTAAGTCCTCATTCCTTCCATATCCACTTCCGTTATCGAATCGATCTCCTAATTATCGCTCTTCGTCTTTGTATGTCAGTCAACTTCTTTAGTTCTTGCTATTGATTTTGTTGTTAAATCACATTGAAATTTTTTGTTTAGTCCCTGATTTTCAGATATCAGTCTTCTTGAGTTTCTTGAAACTGAACAATTTAATTAT